>JARYGA010054637.1:0-600000 GCA_030545235.1 Helianthus tuberosus | reverse complement strand
ATACTGGGTTAACTGTTATGATTTGAAATTGCATGAGTGTGCTACATGAAAAATGACTGTGTATTATGTGAACAACGAATACGTGTATTAACTGTATGTGTAACACGCGTATTATGTGCATCTGAGACTGATTGATATTGGTACTCATGATAGGACGTATTTGATCAACTGTAAAACAAGTAACGTAACATACCGAGCACTCTAAGGTGAGTTCACTGCTCTTTTCCAAGCATGCATCCCGGGAAGGGATATCGGGTAACGTTCCAGGAAGGAATGCAGGTTAATGGGATGTTTGTTATTACTCAGTTTCTATTATGTAAGACCCCCTACATCTACCGTGTTGCCGGTAAGGCAACGAGGTATTTAGTTGATAGCGCTATTAGGATTGGCACCCTCACACCGTGCCGAAAGGACGGGCGTGAACTAATTACCTTGACCACTTGACCAATGCCTAGATAGAGGCATTGGGGTTGGGCATTCACATCGTGTATATATAAGACCCCTTACATCTACTCGAGGTTATTAGTTGAGCTAATTACCTCGACCACTTGACCAATGCCTTGATAGAGGCATTGGGGTTGGGCATTCATATCTTGTAGCCAGTTGCGGTAATCGAGTTAATAACAACATCAAAACAAAACGTTGAACTGTTTTATACACACATCTGGTAACTAAACGCGTTAACAAAACTTTGAACTCACCAGCGTCGCCTGACACACGTGTCTGCATGCTTGCAGGTCTATAGGTTATATCATTTGGAACTTGCTGTCTGGGATGCTGGAGTGGTCATGGGTCGAGATACTTGGAATTGCAAGACAAGTCTAACGGTTTCGTACATGTGGTTTATGAAACACTTAACAAACGATTTATGCTTCCGCTGTATACACTGAATTTCATTTAATGTTTTGTAACACTTAATGATAATGAATGAAAGTTTTTATTTAAATATATACTATAGTTCAATGTGATTGGTGGCTTGGATCCTGGTACGTTACACGTCCCGCGGTGTTTCCGCATGTGGTATTTTGGGGGTGTGACAGTTTGGTATCAGAGCCACTAGTTATAGTGAACTTGGTTTTAAAACGTTTTTATAAAACCAGACTATAACCGAACAGATCCGAAATCGACCCTGACACTCAGCTCCAGATTGCAAGGTTCGTTTCTCGTTTACTATTGCATAGTATATATCTAGTGTTTGCTTATGAATAACCTCACACGTGAATGCACACTTAGCACTGCAGTATGAACTTCTATGTTACCAACCCATGTTACGTGTTTTAAGAGTGCGATTCTTCTTCTATGTTGTGGCGTCATCTGTCTTATTGCTCGAATTCGGGGAACCTTTTAGCGCGAGTTAAGAGGCACTGAGATAAGCATGCAAATTGCCTTATTATTATGGGTGCACACATAATAATAATGTGGGGTGCATGTGAGTCCCAGTGAGACTTAACGAGTGTGAGAGGGGTTCCGCTCTGTTAATTGATGTCATGTTAGAACACAACAGTCTATAGGAGTCGTGGTAGTGATTGTCTCCTACTTGAACGTGATCTTTTCACTCCTCTCTGAATCCTTTCGAACCTCGATGCTATCGAGTAGTACCTGAACACCCATCTGAACGCCTAGCGAACTATGTAGAATGTTAGGTGCTTGTACGAACATCCTTGAGTTAGATGTTGCAACGACAATGATTGGTCTATACCTTTCTCACTTTTCTTCGTTTGCTGGAACTTAACGTATTGACGTCTTAAATCCCGAAGTGCGATCACTTCTGCAACACCCTCACGACATACTATGTATTACTCAGTCAACTTGCAAGAACGATGGACAAGAGGGTAAACGTAGTACTTTACCGACTTCAGCATTTAAACGACCCTAGTTACCGGCAACGAACAACAGCGATTTGACTCCAATCGAATCCTTAACCCCAGCCAGCGACTCATG
The DNA here is from genome assembly GCA_030545235.1 of Helianthus tuberosus. Classification (NCBI taxonomy): domain Eukaryota; kingdom Viridiplantae; phylum Streptophyta; class Magnoliopsida; order Asterales; family Asteraceae; genus Helianthus; species Helianthus tuberosus. Next base: position 598,059 of record JARYGA010054637.1, on the reverse strand, counting down.
GGAGTCAACTCTTACGAACCAATCGAAAAAAAAAATCGATGACGTTTGACTGTAGAGCGGAATGTGTAACCGCCCGCACCATGAGTAGTGCCTTAGGACGTGGCACGGAAGATGGACCATGTTGGTGAAAGGACTCAGGACACCGTTACAGGCAACAATATTAGAGGCAACAGTCGTGGCAACATCAAGGTACTCGTGATCGTAGCTTACAGTATGGAAACGAAGGTAACCTCGACAAGGATTGACTGTGTTAAGTCAAGGTGACAACAACCAAGGGAACGACGGCAGTACTGGAAATTCTCGTGATGAAAACAACACTGGAAATGAAGCTCATGGAAGGACATTTAGTATTGGCATAGGCTATATCAGGCGTAACAGCAACACGATAGCTTGGATGGGTAGCTATTCGCTTCGTCTCTGATCTGTTTGCCCTGATGTTTCTTGAAACCGAACTTGTTGTGGTAGCAACGGATGGCAAGTCAAATGAAACCTCATATGTCCGCTGTGATGTAAACTCGACCTGGTGGGACAAGTGTTCGACGTCAACCTTCCTTCTACTACCCTTGATGGTTGCAATACAGTAGTTAGTGTGGATTAGTTATCCAGATATCGCGCGGATACACCCAGTAAGGGGAAAATTTTGCGTATCCCTCTCCCTAGTGGAAAATCGCCGCCTGACCTAAGGTGTCAGAACAGTGTAAAGATTAGCATCATTTCAGCAATGAAGGCCCAGAAGTGTCTACAGAAGGATTACCCTGCTACGTTACACAACCGTTACTGACGTGAAGATAAGGAAAAGAGGATCGAGGATCCACCAATTGTTCGTGAATCCCCTCGGTGTGCTACCCGAGGAACTTTCGGGCTTACTTCCACAACTGTTAGGCAGAATCTCAGTTTGATCCCACGCCAGAGGCAGCCCTGATTCTTCGTACGTCCTACCGTCTTGCACCAGGAGGGTTGTGAAAAATTGTCAAATCAACTTCAGGAACTGTTGGACAGGAGTTTGTCGGACCTAGCTATTCGCCTTGGGGAGCCCCGGTTATATCCGTGAGGATAAGCCTTTTCGTATGCATACTGATTATCGAGAACTCAACAAAGTGGCAGGCAGGAACCGTTTGCCCCGACCACGTATTGACAACCTATCGACCAGTTGTGAGGGACAAGCTTCCATTCGAGGATTGACTAACGAGCAAGCTATCATCAGGTGAAAGTCCAAGGGGAGAATGCTCTTAGAACGACATATCGAACGCAATACGGCCATTGCGACTTGGCACACCATGAACATGGAGTTAATCAACACACCAGCAGTTATATGGATCACATGAATCAGCAATGCCTATTGTGGGCATGTTGAATTAATCCCAGGAGAAAGAAACATCATGGGCTGCTTTGTATCTTACTTGAGAGCTCCTGAGGGAGGAGCCACCCCGCGCGAAGTCTTGATAAATGTAACTTCTGGATGTGAGAGGTACCTTTTTGGTCATATATCAACGAAGTGGGAATACACGTGGATCTCGCTAAGACCCATTTGGGTTAGAAACTGATCGACATCAAAGATCCCTTTGAGGATACAACAATTTCTTGGTCTCACCAGATGCTACCGCAGATCCATCATAAGATTTTTTGAAGATCGCGCAGCTTACATCTCTTTAGCACATCAGGGTACTGTATTCGTGGGAGACAAAACAGGAGGACATCTTTTCGGCTTTCGAATCCCAACTCTGCAACACACTGAGCATCGTCTCTACCCGAGGGTGCGAGTGATTTAGGGGTATGTCATGATGATTCGAATCAGAGTCCCAGTTACACGCTGATGCAACATAAGGAGGTGATAGCTTACGTGATAGACTTACAAGGAGGATTGCATGACACACAATCCACGGTGGGAACCGTGGTCTTTGGATGTAAGTTGGAGGCATTACTTGGACGGTACCGAATGCGCCACTTAAACCGATCACAAGGGCCTCCCGTGTACCCTTGTTTCAAGAGAGCTAAACATGTGATGGCAACGCTGGGTGGAACTTTTGAAGGAATACGACCGTGAAACCTGGACGTGCACGAGCTTTGCAGCTCGCTATCGACTTTAACATACCTGATCAGACTCGCCATGTTCAAATTGAAGAACTGAAGGAAGAGAGTTCTCAAGATTGACCCATGCGGGACATGGGGAAGCAACCTTTGGCAGGTCGGACGATATTTGCTACTTTGTGGAACGAATATGGACCTCACTATACAGCAACATTAGGGAACTGGTGCAGGCAGAGCACATGGGTCTCGATATCCTATCCATCTGAGTTTTGATAGGACGTATTGAAACCCAAAGACCAGGTACGGATGACCGGGCCTGAAGGCCCACATAGCAATGCATGAGAACAATGTTTGACTTATGGGAAAGTCAAGGTGGGATATTAGCAACCAGAAACACATATATGGAAATGAGAACGGACTGCCATGGGTTTTATCACTGGTCTACTTACATCTCGAAACGGAAACAGTATCACCTGGATGATCGTTGACGGACTTACGTTACGAGCACACTTTCTTGCAATCAAGGAAACCGACGAGTTTTCGCAGCTTGTGAATGTCCCTCTGAGAGAGGTGACTTTTGGGCACGAGGTGCCAACTCCTATTACCTCCGATTTTGAGCTATACCTGATTTATGACATGCGATACACAACACCTTTGGCTCACGTTTAGACATGAGCATTACTTATCACCATAGGACAAATGGTCAGAGTAAACAAACCCCCCCCCTGACACTCGAAGACATGCTGCGAGCATGTGTATGAGTAACTTAGTGAAAGTTTGAAAGGACACATATACTTTTGGCTGAGCTCTACCGTAGCTGTTACCCTTCTAATATTCAGACAGCTCTGGCTGAGGCATTGCATGGATGATAATGCCAATCTCCTTGTGGACTGAGGTGGATGACAACCTAATCACAGGTCCAGGACTTGCACTCGAAACACTGGGGAAGAGTATTAGATTGGAAATCATATGGCGACAACGCGTGATCGCCAGGAAACCTGATAACTTAGGAAACACCGGGAGTCGCTGCGGGAAAACGTGTCATAATGGAAGTTTCACCCGGGGAGGGTGCGGTACGCCTCGGGATGTAGGGCGAGCTTAATTTACATCATGTTGGGCCATACAACATTCTAGGAAGAATCGGTAACGTGACCTACGAATTCGACTTACCTGACGAATTGGGTAACGTACGTGATGTCATCTATGTCTCGAATCTAAGGTTGTGTTTATCCGACGAGACACTTGTGATACCTTTATTAGAGTCTGAGGTTAATGATAAGTTGCTGTTGTTGAGTAATCTACCGAAATCGTGGGCCGGGACGTCAATATTTGTTAGCATAGTGGAGTTCCAGTCGTGAGAGTTCGTTGGAACTCAAGTCGTGGACTGGAGTTCACATGGAAACGCAATGATCAGAGGAAGCTCTAGTATCCTCGGTTACTCAAACTGTTGAACCCACTTCTGTTATCATCGGTGAATTTCGGGACGAAATTTCTTTCAAGTTGGGGATGATGTGGTACCCGAGGAAAATCCACAGTCATTCTGAGTTAACACCTTGTTGTTTTGGATTATCTGTCAAATTTCAGGACGAAATTTCTTTCAAGTTGGGGATGATGTGACAACCCGTAATTTCCCCGTAGTTCTAAGGTGTGTGTCTTTTGTGTGACTTTTCCGAATCACTTTCTGTTACGCTTGGATTGCACTGTAGTTCTTTTTATGCTTGTACGTTATTCGTTATACTTGGTTAAGTTACATGTTAAAGAATATTAGTGAGTTTTGGTCAACGGTTGCTTAAGTTTGGGCCACACCTCCCTTGCGCCTTGTAAGTGGGTTGGGTTGCCCAAGTCTTAGTAACACAAGCCCAAACGAACTGGATATAGGGATTACATGCGGCTTTCCTTATGATACGACATCACACAAAAACGCAAACCCTAGCTTTCATATTCTCCCCTCGTCGACAGTGATTTCCACCTTGTTAAAGCTTCCCCTTGCATCGATAGAGCATTCTAGTGGCTTTAGAACGTGGTATGTATACTCATCATTACTGAACCGATTACGTGTATTATGTTGTTAATTTATGTGTGGGTAATTGGTCATGCATGATTTATGTTTAACAGTCGATGAAACATGTTTGAGGTTTGTGTTTGTGAGTCTGAACCAATTAACTTGACTAATTACATGATTATAGTTCTCGATTATAGTTAATAACTGTATCGTAATACATGATGAACATATGGGTTAGTTCTTGTTAATTGATCCCAATCACATGTAGGTTGTCACGATTTGTTAGGACCATCTCGGGTTTGATAGGATTCAGAATTCTCATGTATGAACTAAATTATGCGATAATGCACGAACCTGGTGTTAACTTGATTAGATCAGGGGCAGGTAGATTAGTTTAGGGTATATGGATTTAAGATAATGGAAACTGGTGGTTGCTGGATCATAATATCACTTGACATGTTAGGGTATAATTCGATAGATGCTAGCTTACCTATGTGCTAAGAATAATATGCTAATGATTGAGATATGAAATTGAATTGCATGATGTGGCTGTTATCGATGTGTGTGTGTGTTGTGGTCTTGATCAAATCAAACATGTGAATACTAATAAAGTTGTCAGAAACAATATGATGAGAATTAAATGATGAATATGATAAAGCAACATGAACAATTGTTGTATCTGACATATATCTCGAGAATTAAAGTGAAAGGCACAATTAAAATTATTTGTTTTATTAGTCTCAATCTAGTAATATTTTGTTTGTATCAGACTTCACGTGGTTCAAGTTGAGGTCCAATAAGATTTTGATTTCAAGTTTATGACAAGGAACTAGGGTCCCTTAGTTAAATAATGGTTGTGCTATTGGGCCAATTAATTTCTGTTCTTGAATGCAAAATATTATTGATGATCAAATATTGAGTCCATGATTTATGATAAATAAAAATCATATGATAGTTATGTAAACGGTGGTGAGTATATGAAACTTGATGAGAATTAGAGCACACCTACTGGGGCCGGATAACAGTGCGAGGTAACATCCTCGCAGGGGCTGTTTCGGAAGCCGGGTCACCCACTTTCTGTTCAGGCCTTGCTTAAGTAATGGGCCGCACATGTTTATTAGTTGGGCTTGTAGTGTATTCGATGTATGCGCATAATATGTTCTGGGTCGTTAATAGTTTTATTCGTAAACTAGAGTTAGCATTTGAGCTATGTTTGTAAATGAGATCGGAAATCTAGTACAACTACAACGTGTGGGCCGAAGCCTCGGTGGGCCATTACGTGCTAAGTGACTAGTCGATGATACTGGGTTAACTGTTATGATTTGAAATTGCATGAGTGTGCTACATGAAAAATGACTGTGTATTATGTGAACAACGAATACGTGTATTAACTGTATGTGTAACACGCGTATTATGTGCATCTGAGACTGATTGATATTGGTACTCATGATAGGACGTATTTGATCAACTGTAAAACAAGTAACGTAACATACCGAGCACTCTAAGGTGAGTTCACTGCTCTTTTCCAAGCATGCATCCCGGGAAGGGATATCGGGTAACGTTCCAGGAAGGAATGCAGGTTAATGGGATGTTTGTTATTACTCAGTTTCTATTATGTAAGACCCCCTACATCTACCGTGTTGCCGGTAAGGCAACGAGGTATTTAGTTGATAGCGCTATTAGGATTGGCACCCTCACACCGTGCCGAAAGGACGGGCGTGAACTAATTACCTTGACCACTTGACCAATGCCTAGATAGAGGCATTGGGGTTGGGCATTCACATCGTGTATATATAAGACCCCTTACATCTACTCGAGGTTATTAGTTGAGCTAATTACCTCGACCACTTGACCAATGCCTTGATAGAGGCATTGGGGTTGGGCATTCATATCTTGTAGCCAGTTGCGGTAATCGAGTTAATAACAACATCAAAACAAAACGTTGAACTGTTTTATACACACATCTGGTAACTAAACGCGTTAACAAAACTTTGAACTCACCAGCGTCGCCTGACACACGTGTCTGCATGCTTGCAGGTCTATAGGTTATATCATTTGGAACTTGCTGTCTGGGATGCTGGAGTGGTCATGGGTCGAGATACTTGGAATTGCAAGACAAGTCTAACGGTTTCGTACATGTGGTTTATGAAACACTTAACAAACGATTTATGCTTCCGCTGTATACACTGAATTTCATTTAATGTTTTGTAACACTTAATGATAATGAATGAAAGTTTTTATTTAAATATATACTATAGTTCAATGTGATTGGTGGCTTGGATCCTGGTACGTTACACGTCCCGCGGTGTTTCCGCATGTGGTATTTTGGGGGTGTGACAGTTTGGTATCAGAGCCACTAGTTATAGTGAACTTGGTTTTAAAACGTTTTTATAAAACCAGACTATAACCGAACAGATCCGAAATCGACCCTGACACTCAGCTCCAGATTGCAAGGTTCGTTTCTCGTTTACTATTGCATAGTATATATCTAGTGTTTGCTTATGAATAACCTCACACGTGAATGCACACTTAGCACTGCAGTATGAACTTCTATGTTACCAACCCATGTTACGTGTTTTAAGAGTGCGATTCTTCTTCTATGTTGTGGCGTCATCTGTCTTATTGCTCGAATTCGGGGAACCTTTTAGCGCGAGTTAAGAGGCACTGAGATAAGCATGCAAATTGCCTTATTATTATGGGTGCACACATAATAATAATGTGGGGTGCATGTGAGTCCCAGTGAGACTTAACGAGTGTGAGAGGGGTTCCGCTCTGTTAATTGATGTCATGTTAGAACACAACAGTCTATAGGAGTCGTGGTAGTGATTGTCTCCTACTTGAACGTGATCTTTTCACTCCTCTCTGAATCCTTTCGAACCTCGATGCTATCGAGTAGTACCTGAACACCCATCTGAACGCCTAGCGAACTATGTAGAATGTTAGGTGCTTGTACGAACATCCTTGAGTTAGATGTTGCAACGACAATGATTGGTCTATACCTTTCTCACTTTTCTTCGTTTGCTGGAACTTAACGTATTGACGTCTTAAATCCCGAAGTGCGATCACTTCTGCAACACCCTCACGACATACTATGTATTACTCAGTCAACTTGCAAGAACGATGGACAAGAGGGTAAACGTAGTACTTTACCGACTTCAGCATTTAAACGACCCTAGTTACCGGCAACGAACAACAGCGATTTGACTCCAATCGAATCCTTAACCCCAGCCAGCGACTCATGGGAGTCAACTCTTACGAACCAATCGAAAAAAAAAATCGATGACGTTTGACTGTAGAGCGGAATGTGTAACCGCCCGCACCATGAGTAGTGCCTTAGGACGTGGCACGGAAGATGGACCATGTTGGTGAAAGGACTCAGGACACCGTTACAGGCAACAATATTAGAGGCAACAGTCGTGGCAACATCAAGGTACTCGTGATCGTAGCTTACAGTATGGAAACGAAGGTAACCTCGACAAGGATTGACTGTGTTAAGTCAAGGTGACAACAACCAAGGGAACGACGGCAGTACTGGAAATTCTCGTGATGAAAACAACACTGGAAATGAAGCTCATGGAAGGACATTTAGTATTGGCATAGGCTATATCAGGCGTAACAGCAACACGATAGCTTGGATGGGTAGCTATTCGCTTCGTCTCTGATCTGTTTGCCCTGATGTTTCTTGAAACCGAACTTGTTGTGGTAGCAACGGATGGCAAGTCAAATGAAACCTCATATGTCCGCTGTGATGTAAACTCGACCTGGTGGGACAAGTGTTCGACGTCAACCTTCCCGCGGTGTTTCCACATGTGGTATTTTGGGGGTGTGACAAGTTCTGTAATCCCTACGTTCCTAGACACTATACTAGTGTATCACTTGGTCCTGGGGCTTATTTTGTGTCTTAACATCATGTCTGTCTAAGTACTGAACTCCCGTCGTGAAGAAACACTAGATAAATGGTCGGAACCGAGATATCTAGGGGGTTTGAATCCGCATAAAAAGGTTAGTTTCCTCTCGATTGATTCAGGTACAGCTGATCTTCTTCTCCGATAATTCCGCAAAAAAGAGCACCGTTAGCCTCGCCAAGGGGAGAAGAGGGTTCTCTCCTTGACCCGACTCCGGTGTGAGAATAAGTATAGGTAATGAGGAAGAAGATGTATTTGAGAAGTGTGTGTAACTTGAATTCATACCTGGGTTTTTCTCATATTTATAGCCGGGAGTCGTTTAGGCGGGAAAACCCGTTAGTGAAAAGTTGACGGAAGATGCTAAACCCGTAAGCGGTTGCGTTTCCTTCCGTCCAGCTCCTTGATCCGACGTGAATGCACACGGATCGCTGTTAGATCTATGGCTGGGGATATGCCACGTGGAAAGTGATCAAGTGGAGATTACTCTCCATTTACATGCTATCGTTGTGATTTCGGGGAGGCTTGAGATGGCGACACGTGTCCAGACGGTTATAACCGTCTTAGTAGTGCACGATTGAACCCCTTCTAGAAGATTACTGCTGTAATCTGGTGTGACTCCTTATCGTGTGGAATCAGCTGAATAAATAAATCCCGAGTCTGGGTAAATAGTATCCAAGTCTGGATATTACGCGGAAGTGTTTAACTTAGGATTTTCATCCTTTGTTTATGGAGTAAAGCGTAAGGATTTATGATTTCCTTTTGGCGCGCAAGTGTTGTCTGCTATCTGTCTCTTAAGCCTTCTTTGTAGGACCAGTGCGCGGCCGCGCAAGGCCTAAGGAAAGGTTATAAAATCGAGGTTGTGATATGGTCCAAACGCTCGAAACGAGGTTTTTGGGACCTTACCCCTTCAAGTCCCCCCAGTCTAGTGTTGCTCTTATGCAAATAAGTGGAGCACTGGACTATGAGAGAGAAATGCTTTTTGCTGCAGGGTTTTTTGGCGCGAATAGGGAATCTTCTATGAGAAGATTTTTCTTAAAGAAAACTTTTTTAGGGAAAATTGTGATTTTCCCCTTTTGTAATTATGGCCTGACGTTTGGTGACGTCAGTTTGTAATAAAAAATTTGTATTTGCGATATTTTTCCTTCTTACCTTGGTATATGTAATGGCGCTTGTCAGGCCTCTTTTATGAGGATATGATATTTGTTCCTGTCGCGTCGCTTGGAAAAGACGGGTGGTGCTGCTATGCTAGCTGCTGATGATTTGATGGCCCGTTTTCGGATGAGTCGGAAAGGAGGATGCCAGTTGGTGTATCAACGTCGGAAGATTCGTTTGGTTTAATCAGGTGCGGGCTGTTGACGATGGCCCTGCTGTTGGTTAGCTTAGGTTTGGGGAACTGTGTATTCCCTTTTTGATGTTTTGATGATTTTGCTGGTCTTGGTACTGGAAAATTTTTGAAGATCATTGCCATGATCTTTGTTATGAAGTGTTTATGCTACACTTGACAATATATATTTTGATGCACTGTTGTGCATGTAGATTGTGTTTGGATTACAATGTGTTGCATATGTTTAATTGCTTTGAATAGGTACAGCGAATGAGAATGGTATTGTATTCCTGTGTGAACGTTTGTCTAAGAGGCGTAAGGTTGTGCCCTTTGTTAGACTGTTCATAAAGCGTACAATGTTTACGATATTGTTTTCGCGCATACCCAAAGAATTATATGCAATTTGTAACAAACAGAGATGTGAGTAAAGATGATGCTTGTATTAACACGGGCGCAAGGCCAATAATACAAAGGGTAATAAAGAAATACATTGCCTGTATAAGTCTGACTTGTTGAATAGCTTGGCTAGTTGCTGCGTGTTCCCGCTAGTTGTGTCCGTCTTTGGTGCTCGTTGATTGGTTGTACTAGCGTGTTTCCATGGATTGTCATGGTTGTGCGTATGTGAAGGAGCAAACGCAGATGGTGACTTACGTGCTTGTATGTAAAGGAGCAAGCGCGGGTGGCGACTTACGTGCTCAGATGTAAAGAAGCATGCGCGTATGGCGACTTACGTGCTTGTATGCAAGCGCGGATGGCGACTTACGTGCTCAAATGTAAAGGAGTATGCGCGTATGGTGACTTACGTGCTTGTATGTGAAGGAGCAAGCGCGGATGGCGACTTACGTGCTCAAATGTAAAGAAGCATACGCGTATGGCGGCTTACATGCTTGTATGTAAAGGAGCAAGCGCGGATGGCGACTTACGTGCTCAAATGTAAAGAAGCATGCGCGTTTAGCGACTTACGTGCTCATCTTTAAATAAGGAGTATAAGTTTTACCAAAATTTTTGATGTGATTTTTCAATCGGTGGTATTATACCGCAACAATGGTATTTATATTGTTCCCATCATCTTGAAAAGATAACGGATTGCGTATGTCTTTTTTGATGATTTCTTTCATCCATCAAATTTTAAATACCAGTTATACAGATATAGATGCTCTAATTATGCTAGTCAATATAAATGCTTGTGCATATATATATCCGTTACAGCGTAGATAAGTGTCAGATTGTAATACTTTCACGTTGAAAAGTCCTGGCACTTGAATTAGTATAAGTGCCAGTTTAAATGTTTATAAGTGATAGCACCACCTGTTTAGTGTATGCTAGAAGGTGCTCACGTTATGTAAAAGAATTTGGGAATTTGTTCTCTCTCCCTCATTTTGTTTAAGGAACAACCGAAAAGATCTTTCAGAGGAATTAGTACCTAGGTTTTGACGAAAACCGTATTAGTCAAGGCTTATAGCCCCAAGAAGCAAAGCTCTGGAAGTTATGCGTTGTGCAGCCTCAGATCTGCAGCTCGTTGATCATAGAACTTAAATGAAACCCCCAAATCTGGAGTGTTTGTGGAAAATTTGGTTCCTGGCGGTCTGGAACCTGTTGAACCAGTACTCTGGAGTTTTTCCTCCATGAATAGATCTGAACGGTTATAAACTCTCGTTTGCATTAGGGAAGTAATTCCTCCTGAATGACTGTTGTTTCTTTTTTATCGAATATCAGATCTGATGTTTGGGGACTCAGGTCTGATAAATAGCGTGAAATTTTGGTTCAAAGCTTTCTGGAATCTGCTGATCCAGTATTCTAGAGCTCCCTCTATGAGTTGATCTGAGGAGTCCTTTTCGTCTAAGTGATTGTTACTTGTATTAATTCCCATGATTTCGTCGATCTAAATATTTGGGGTTGTAGAACCCTTGAATTCTGACCGAAGACCTGATGGGTGAGGTGATGAATTCTCTGTCATGTGAAAACAGAGAAAAGAGGGAAACTGAATCGAAACGAGACAAAACTGAAAAAACAGAGAAATCAGAGGGCGCCAATGAAGAAACACTAGATAAATGGTCGGAACCGAGATATCTAGGGGGTTTGAATCCGCATAAAAAGGTTAGTTTCCTCTCGATTGATTCAGGTACAGCTGATCTTCTTCTCCGATAATTCTGCAAAAAAGAGCACCGTTAGCCTCGTCAAGGGGAGAAGAGGGTTCTCTCCTTGACCTGACTCCAGTGTGAGAATAAGTATGGGTTATGAGGAAGAAGATGTATTTGAGAAATGTGTGTAACTTGAATTCATACCTGGGTTTTTCTCATATTTATAGCCGGGAGTCGTTTAGGCGGGAAAACCCGTTAGTGAAAAGTTGACGGAAGATGCTAACCCCGTAAGCGGTTGCGTTTTCTTCTGTCCAGCTCCTTGATCCGACGTGAATGCACACAGATCGCTGTTAGATCTATGGCTGGGGATATGCCACGTGGAAAGTGATCAAGTGGAGATTACTCTCCATTTACATGCTATCCTTGTGATTTCGGGGAGGCCTGAGATGGCGACACGTGTCCAGACGGTTATAACCGTCTTAGTAGTGCACGATTGAACCCCTTCTAGAAGATTACTGCTGTAATCTGGTGTGACTCCGTATCGTGTGGAATCAGCTGAATAAATAAATCCCGAGTCTGGGTAAATAGTATCCAAGTCTGGATATTAAGCGGAAGTGTTTAACTTAGGATTTTTCATCCTTTGTTTATGGAGTAAAGCGCAAGGATTTATGATTTCCTTTTGGCGCGCAAGTGTTGTCTGCTATCTGTCTCTTAAGCCTTCTTTGTAAGACCAGTGCGCGGCCGCGCAAGGCCTAAAGAAAGGTAATAAAATCGAGGTTGTGATATGGTCCAAACGCTCGAAACGAGGTTTTTGGGACCTTACCCCTTCACGTCGGTACTTCTAGTTTGTCTGATAACTGCGCCAACTCTGTTCTGTGCATTAATAGAACTATATTTTGTTGCATGTAGTAATGATAAAAGTCTTGCAACATGAAATGCCATTGTAAGTATATAACAGAAATCAGAAATTCATTCGTCTTATAAACTAGATCATGCACAGTCATCAAAGCACAGATTACTCTCTAATTATTGTACGGAATGTACGGAAAAGTGCCAGTTGTCACACTTGGTATGCCACTGATTCATGAGGTAGACCTTGTGGATCTTGTTTTGGAGACTCCTTCAAAGCAACCATGCGAGTGCCTACAGATTGATTTTGGTTCATGAAATGTTAGGATCTGAATATGTTGAATGAGTTTAAACAGTAAAGAACAAACAATTTGTAAATTGTAATGCAAGTAATATAAACACACAAGCAGGAAGTTATATCAAGACTGTTTTTATATTGAATCCAACGGTTTCAATTACAACACAATGATTGTACAAACTCCCTATCGGCCTGATCACTTACAAATCTGTTCGCACAAATGAATGAAAGTGATAAAATAAATCCTTAACACATGAGATCTATGTATACAAATACTATACTAAAGCTTTGTTTGTGATCAGCTGACGGCACCCTGATAGTGACACCTAACATTCTTAACCAAAAAGATTCCATAGATGTTACCAAACATCTGTGGAAATCTAACATCTGATTTATTACAAGAAAACTCTGTAACAAGCAAGTTTACATTAATAAGACCGCTGATCTTCAAACTGCTATTGTGTTGCATCAAACATCTGTTTGGCCAAAATAGATGTTTGGTCATAATAGGCTGAGCTCTGCATCAATAGGGCTTTGGTCATTGATCAATGCTTGGTTCTTCTTCAACAGTGGTTCCAGGCTTGAACAGATGTTAAGATGTCTTTGACGATGTTCTTATTAGTGTTCAAGATTCACAATCTTTGGGAGGAGAATTGTATCAATTGTCTATTTATTTCTTGATTAGAAGTGATGTTTTGACTTTTGAATAACATATGTACTTTTGTAGGTCCAACAATCTCCCTCTAGAACAAATGATGCCAAAACATATGTTTTTTTATATCAATTTTTATTCCTCGTCATCTTCTCTCTGAGCTGGCCCTTGAATTGGTGCTCAAACTTCATGGAGAGATAGTCATCTAGATCCCTTTCAAGTTTAAGTCCAAGAAGGACTTGTAGATCTTCATTTTTTAGTCCGAAGAAACTATTCATGTCTTGTCCTGTTAGACATCCATCTGAGAATTTTTTAGCTTGATGGATTTCTTGAGGCAGAAGTTATTTAATGAGATGAGGGAAATTGTTTTCCCAAGAATTGACCAAGCAGATATCTTCTAGATTTGTCTCTAGATGCCAATATAGCAGTTCAATTTATCTACTGCAGACATTTCTTTTTTTGTTTAAGATAGCCAATGATTGCTGATGAAATGTTCTTTGCAGTAGGAAGTTCTGAGGGATCAACCGGAGACTAGATGGGGAAGTCTACTTCTTTATAATTTAGCTTTCTAGGGACTAGGGAATCCTTTTCTCTTAAAACTTCCAATTTTTTTTTGTAGTTTTCTTGGATTGTTGGCTCATCTCATTTAGCCATTGACTTCATAAAGCCGAAACGTGTAGCTACTACCTACTCCTTCATTCTCTTCAACTATAGTTCCTTTTTGCATGTTGGCTTTTTGCCAGCTCTCTAGATGGGAGGAGTGGGCTTGAGCTTAGGATTTAGTTGCTTTGTAAGGTTTGTTTTTCATTATGTACTCCATGTAATCTTTCCTTGAAGCTCTTTTGAGATCATGGTCACTTACAAGGCCTTGTGAAGCCTTTTTACTAACATCTTTAGCAAAATATTCTAATCTATTCACTTTAGTGAACTCTTTAGAGAGAATATGCTAAGCCTCTTTGTCTCCTTTCCCTTTGTTTGTTTCTGCTGAAATCACTTCTACCTATTTGGGCTTTGGCTCCAAATACTCTTTGACATTTGTAGGCTTTGGGAGATCATGCAAAGATGGGAAGGAGAGCTGGCTTGGAACACCTATGGAATAGAAGGACTGTATTTCTTGTGACACGGTTTCTATTTCCCGTGGGTGTGAGAAAGTGGTAATTGTTGTAGTGGTTGATGGTGGAAGTGATGAGATCGTTGAAGCTTGGGGAGTCCCTTAATCATCTTCTTAGATAATGAATTTGGCTTTTCTAGTTCTGGATTGTGGTGTAGGTGTTTTTGTTAGTTGTGCAGGGGTTTCTGTTGGTGGTTTTCTTTTGATAAGTGAGCCTGTATGAGCCTTTTGAGTGTGTGTAAGAGCGGTGAGTGTTGTTGTGGATGCAACATCTGTTGTCACTGTTGTAGTGCCAACCTATGTTTGGTGGAAGGATCAGTGGTTTGGGTGGTAGCAATAGATGTTTGTTAAATAGGCTTGGCCTGTCTTGGGGGTTGCCTTCTAATAGATGTAGCATTTGTTGTGGTTGTTGTTGAAAAGCCCAAGTTCTGTTCAACCCTTTTGCTTTCTAGGATTTCTTGAACTGTCAACAAATCTTTAACTTCCCTTATGTCTCGCCTCTTTTCTTTTTCAAGAGCATCTGCTTTGGCGTTTTTTACTGCAGATGTGTTAGGTCTCTTTGAACTTTCTTGACAATAGGATGGAGCTTTCTCATGTTGTCATTTTCCTCCTTTTTGGCATCATCGTCTATGAATTTAAGGAGAGTAAGAGAAGTACCAGTGGTTTGAAGAAGTTGGTCTTTAATGGCTCTTAGCTCTACTTGGGTATCTTTGTACCTAGCACCCACCATGTTTCTTATCAGCTCCATATGCATGTTGTGAGTAGCATCAGTAGATTGCTTTTAAAGTTGTAAATACATGCTTGCATGAGTCCATACTTCTTTTGCAATTTTGGCTCAATGACCAATGTCACCATAATCTTCACAAACCGTGAACTAGACCGCGTTAACATCTTTCCTTTTCATTCTGGCCAATTCTCTCTCTGTGGTAGCAATTCGATCCTTAGCACTAGAATCGATATCGGGCAGAATTTTTATATGGGATGCTTTTTAGCTCGGTCAGCCAACTCATTGACTTTCAAATTCTTTCTCATTCTCTCCAAAAATTCCCAATCCTCTTCTTCGTCATTGTTAAGCAACGTACAGTTACACGTAGATTAAAGGTACTTGCGTTCTTCCATATGTAACCCTTTAACGTAGATCTTCACCAATTCCCACAACTCAAATTGATGATGAGGGCATTTTCGAATCAACTCCATGAATCAAATGAACGCTTCATGCAACAGCTCACCTAGTTGTTGCCTAAATATTCAGGTCTCACCTCTAGCATCATCTGTTTTGGCTATTGAATAGTATTCTTCTAAAAATACTTGTTTCAATCCTGTACACGTTCGAATATTATCGGCTGGCAATGTCACGAACCATTGCTTTGCTGTGTCTTTCAAAGAGAATCAGAATAAGGGTAATCGTACCTCATGTTGTGGAAAGTTATGGCCACACATTATTTCACATAAGGCGGAAAACTCGTCCAAATGTGTGTATGGCTCATCATTAGTTAACCCATATGTTTTGGTCAAAAATTACCTAAGCAATTTAGTGATCAAATTAGTTAAGTGAGGTAGTGTGCTAGAAATATGTGTGAAAAATATGCTTGTTAAGTTATTTAGAAAATCAGTATTCAGGATACGGCTCAGGATATTGAGCTGTATCTACGATCAAACTATGAGCAAAAGTAAAGTAAACGACACGAGATGTACGAGGAAAGCCCTTGATCAATCTGGATCGCCGGCATAAAACCTTGGGAGCTGACAATCGCAGCTGCCTTGTTCTTCTTATTACTTCAAACGTCAGGATACAGTGCAGGATGTGGTGCGGATCGACTATGTGTTACAATGAAATTTGAATACAAGTGTAGTATTTACAATGAGCTAGAGAGTGAAAGTGTTCGAGTGTGTCAGTGAAAATTGTGTGCCTTAAACTGATCCGCCCCCATCTATTTATAGTAAAGATAATGTAACAAACTATCCTAAACTTCCGGGATCCAGCGAATATTCCCACTTGAACGTTGAGGACCAAGTCTTTCGGGTTCAACGGCTTCTTCATAACAAATACGCCTGAGTCTTGAGGAGAAGAAGTCCTGATGACCGTTAGTAACTTACAGCCATTAACATGCACGTGTTTAATTCACTCAGACTTAGGATATCGCCCAAGATGTTAGCAATATCCCCGTCCAGCATCCTGGTCACAAACAAACAATTAAAAGCGGGATATTCCATAACAATTGTCCCCAAATATATCGGTTGGTATACCAATCCAACGGATATATTTCAAAAATCTTATCCCATAACTCAAGGCATTTAAAACGAAACGACGGTCAAGATCACATCGTAACTTCCAACGCGCTTTTTGCTCAATGGAGATCCACAATGCCCCTATATCTTCTCTTTTCTTGTTTGAAAAGCAGATATCTTCAACAGAACCTTCAGGTAATTCTCCATTTCTGATTTACTTTCTATCAATTTGCATCGCCTTACTCGCAATGGATACCGAGACCTTCACCCAGCAGAATCTCCTTAAAAATCCCGAAAAGGAGATCTGTGCTTTTGACAACGCAGACATTGCAGCTTTAAGAGCCTCCGGCGCTTTCCCTGATAACACGGTCTTCAGACCATTCGATCGGTCAATCCGATCGGATGTTTCTTCCACTGAATGGGTTTGTTTTCCAGCATATCCTTTTTCGCTAGGTCTCCGATACCCTTTTCCTGAATTCATGATGCAATTCTTTCGAACCACCGGCATCTCTTTTGCTCAAACCATGCCCATGGTTTAGAGAGTACTAATTGTACTTAATCAAATCAAAAACCTCCATTGTTCCGACCTCTGCATCGAGGATTTGCCTATCGCTTATCGCCTCCGATCCCATGGCTCTAGCCGGTTCTTGCTCTTTTCGACCTCCAGCAAACCCCTAATTCTCAAAGCCACCAAAAACGAAGACGGATGGCAACGCAAATTCTTCTTTGTCAAACGAGACTCCATTGCTGAGGGTGCCAACCTTCCGGTGGAGTGGTTAACCACCGGTAGGGTCATAAATACTCTCATAGACCATTTAATTCTCATCTTCTATTAATATCCTTCTTTTCGATCTTTATGCAGTGAACTTCAAGGAAGTCGCTCCCCCTACCGCCAAGTCAGAAGAGAGAAGCAATACTGTTTACCAGTTACCTGCAATAGACAGGACTTTCACCACACACGTCCCGAGTTCCAGTCAATACTCATCATCCGAAATGTCTGGTAAGGATTACTTTCAAAATAATCAGTCAAGACAGTAAAATAGTAAAATGAGGAGTAAAACTTTTCCCTTTATACAGCACCGGCCAAGATCCCTGAAGTCTTTGACCTCGACGAATTGGACAGTTATTCTGATCAGATCCAGGTCAAGAAAGAGCCTAGCCCCAAGACCACAGCCACATCCAAACCCAGCAGTTCCAAAGCCATCATTATTCCCAAACCTTCATCGGCTACCAAGCCCCGGAGTTCAAGTTCCCGCAAAAGGAAAGAACCTGATTCCCCTGTCATTTCTGACACATTTCCTTATGAGAAGCACGGGTTCATTGAAGCTAGCGGGTTTATGACTTCTTTTCTTAACCAGGTTAGTATTCTCATATCATATCCTGCGATTTACATTATTATCAAAGATTTATCAATATTAATACCTGTCGTCTTACCTTTGTAGGGTCTTGAGCGTTTGGTTAATTTATATCAAGAATCCTGCAAGCTCAACAAGACGCTTGAAACCAAGCTAAAGGAAGCTGAAATCACAATCTCCGATCAAGGCATGATTGCAGCCACCAAATCTCGTCATTACGAGCAGAAATTTAAAGCCATGACTCAAGAACACCAAAGCGCTCTCAACAAAACTACTCTTCAAGCCCAGATCGATCTTGAAGCTGCCCACATGCAGTACGAACGGGATATGGTCAGCTACCGGGAAAGCCTCAAAAGTTCCGTCGTCATTTCTCTCCTCCAAGCCAGGTTGAAGATGGCCCATGAAGCCAAAACATTAGGTTTTGAATGCCCTTCTTGGGATGTTGGTGCTTGGGAGACCAAGCTAAAGAACCTCGGGGGCACCTCTTCCAAATCAACTGTCGAAGAATCTTCCAAAGCAGTTGAAAAAGCAACCGATGCTGAGAAGGATGCTGAGGCGGATCCCAAGGCGGATGTTGCTGAAACCACTATGGACGAAGAAGGCACTACCCCCTAGAGCTTATTTCCTTTAAATTATTCGAACAATATTATGTTTTTATGAACAATTTTTATTTCTGTATCGAAACAATTTGATAGCCGAAGGTGGATGGGTCCTGGGTTTCAGGATGAAACCTTCGGTTATCAACCAGTATTGATTGCTTCAAGAATAATTTCATCTTTTTATTTTTCTTTCCATTATCTTCCGTTTTTCCTAAGTATAATTCTTAGCCTTGCAAAAAATTTTATATTGTTATCTTATGAAAATATCCTGATCAGTATACTCAGTAATATGTTACAAAAACTTATTTATTAGATAGGACTCCCAAATGCTCGTTCAACTTTGTAGAAAGCTTTTTGAAAAACAATCTATTTCTCCAAAACCAGTTTATGATAATATTTAAATGATCAAAGTTCCAAACTAATACTAGTTTCAAACACCTTAATCAAATATCCTGAAAAGGACTTTGAGAATATATCAGGATACTTGACCTTTTATAAAACATAGTGTTACTAAAAACTTAGATGATGTTTACAAAGGAAAGATCATACCCGGAGTAATATATAACCCTATTATCAAACCTCAATCTCCTTGCAACTTTTCCAATGAAGATGTCCCCTGTGTGAGATATTTAGCATACTAGTTCCGAGCTTTAGCCTTTGAGCTTTACATCACCGCCTTGGTAGGAATGTCCCCTGTGTACAATGTCTTCAAATACTTAGAAATCTTCTGAATGTCAATTTCCATCGTATAGGCAATTTTTTAGGTCCCAAGGGTAAAACCCAAGGATGTACTGGAGATAAATCCCTTGTATCCTGGGGAAAATCCCAAATTTTCATGCGCTACAGGCGGGAGTGTATAAACTCCAAGACTTAGAAAGGTGAAAACCTTTAAACCTTAGAGAGTATGAAAATACCCTTTCGTGAGAGAGGGTGATCAATCCTCATATACCTTTAGGATTCAGGATATAGCCAACAGTAACGAAATTGTCAGCCACTTTTACATGGACTGGTCCCGCCACCTTGAACTATCCCTGAATAACTTGCGCTCCAGGCGGGGTGTTTAAACCCAATTCGGAAGAAAGGTGAATACCTTTAAACCTGTGAAGGGATCAGGATCCCTTGTACGTGAGAGAGGGGGCCAATCCTCTAATCTTCCGAAATATCCTGAGTGAGCGTCCCAGAGCTATATCCCGAAGCATATACTGCAAAACATCCTTACACTAAGGTGGGAGTTAGCTTGGCTAACACCCCTTCGATGCTTAAGTCAGTATTGGGTTACAAAGAACAAATTAAACCAAATATATTTAAAAAAGGTAGAATTCATACCATCCTAAGTTAGAAATTAAATTCTAAACTCACTTGAAATAGAGCTTAAGGTGTATAGCATTCCAAGATCTCGGTAGCATATCCCCCTCCATATTCTTGAGTCTGTATGCTCCTTTCCCTGCTTCTGATTCAACTTCGTATGGTCCTTCCCATTTTGGAGCTAACTTGCCATCGGCAGGATTAGTAGTATTCTGAAAAGCCTTTCTTAACACCCAATCTCCAACCTTAAATCTTCTGGTCCTAATACTCTTGTTATATGCCCTGGATATTCTCTGTTGATATGCTGCCATCCTTAGCCTTGCCGCGTCTCTCTTCTCATCTATAGTGTCTAAATCCTGACTCAAGGCTTCAGGATTCTGCTCAGGATCACTTAGGGTAGATCTTGCAGTAGGTATTATCATTTCCGTTGGAATCATTGCTTCTGCTCCAAATACCAAGGAAAACGGGGTTTGGCCTGTTGCATTCTTTACCGTTGTCCTATCAGCCCACAAAATAAAGGGCAATTCTTCTGCCCATCTCCCTTTTTTGGCTCCAAGCCTTTTCTTTAAGTTATTGACAATTATCTTGTTTGAGGATTCTGCTTGTCCATTTGCTTGAGGATGTACCGGAGTAGATGTGATCATTTTGATCCCCCAACTCTTGCAAAAGTCAGTAGTTCTCTTGCTTATAAACTGAGAACCATTGTCACAGATTATCTCAGCTGGTACTCCGAATCTGGTCAGGATATTCCTCTTTATGAAGGATACTACTTCTTGGTCTCTAACTTGAACAAATGCTTCAGCTTCAACCCACTTAGAGAAATAATCCGTCATTGCTAGCATAAAGACTTTTCCTCCCGGAGCTTTTGGTAGCTTTCCCACATGTCTTTGACATGCGTCACATCTTCGAGCATATTCTGCGGCGTCTTTTCTCATTGTTGGCCAATAATATCCTGTCCTTAATACTTTTGAGAATAACGACCTACCCCCAGTATGGTTACCACAATCCCCTTCATGTATATCCTGAAGTACTTCTTTGGCTTCAGGATCCTCCAAGCACCTCAAATACGGTCCTGCAAGAGATTTCTTGTATAAAATATTATTTATAATAGTGAATCGTGATACCTTCATCCTAAATGCCTTAGGATTTTCATTTCCAGGGATGTGTCCTTCTTTGAGATATCTCATGATTGGAGCCGTCCAGGATTTAGGATCCTCTTCAGGATGCTCTGCTCCAGGATCCTGAATACCCGCTACTTCTTTATCCTGAGGATTCGTTGCAGGATATAAGACATGTAATATTGGTATTTGGGTCCCTTCAGGTATCCTGATCGATGATCCCAAATTTGCTAAGGCATCCGCTTCAGCATTATCCTCCCTTGGTACCTGTTCAAGTATAAAAACATCGAAATATCCTGCTAATTTTTTGAGAATATCGAGATATTCGATTAATTTCTCACCCTTAACTGCATAGGATCCATTAAAATGGTTAGTAATTAACAAGGAGTCAACATATACTTGCAAATTTTTTATACTCATGCTCTTAGCCAACTCTAATTCTGCAATTAAAGCCTCATACTCTGCTTCATTATTAGTAGCAGGAAATTCACACCTAATAGCCTGGGGTAATATGTCCCCCTGTGGCGATTTTAGTAGTATTCCTAATCCTACTCCTCTTACATTAGATGCACCGTCAGTATATAATGTCCAGGATCCTGAGGATTCTCCTAACTGTTGAACTTCTAGGTCTACCTCGTCCTGAATGTCACTACTAAAGTCAGCCACAAAGTCAGCTAAAGCCTGAGATTTTATGGCATTTCTAGGTTCATATACTAAATCATAAGCACTTAACTTTACTGACCACTTAGCCATTCTGCCTGACATTTCTGGCTTCCTAAGTACATTTTTAACAGGATAATTTGTTTTAACATGAATCCTATGTGTCTCAAAGTAATGTCTAAGTTTCGATGATGCCATGACTAATGCTAGTATTAATTTTTCTAAATGAGAGTACCTAGTTTCAGCATCTAACAAACTTTTACTAACATAGTAAACAGGATATTGCTGACCTTCACGGTCTTTTATAAGAACGGCACTTACAGCATTCCCTGATACAGCAAGGTATAGGGATAGTAGTTCACCATTTTCAGGCTTCATCAATAGAGGTGCGGTTGAGAGATATCGCTTCAAATCCTGTAGGGCCGCTTCATGCTTCTCACCCCATTCGAATTTTTTGTTCTTCTTCAGGATATCATAAAATTCTTTGCATTTCTCTGAGGATCTCGAGATAAACATGTTTAATGCTGCCACTCGCCCTGTTAATCGTTGAACATCCTTCATATTTGAGGGCGACTTAATATCCAAGATGGCTTTAATCTGCTCCGGGATCGCTTCTATTCCTCTTTTGGTCACCATATATCCTAGAAATTTTCCTGCCCCCACTCCAAAATGGCACTTAGCAGGATTCAGCTTCATGTTATACTGATCCAAGATATCAAACGCTCCTTTAATATCCTGGAGGTGATCCTGAGCTTTCCTTGATTTTACCACCATATCGTCGATGTACACCTCCATGGTGTCCCCCAGTTTGTCTTTGAACATCATGTTTACCAATCTTTGGTATGTTGCACCTGCATTTTTCAAACCAAAAGGCATAGCTGTATAACAATAAATACCTGTTGGTGTCATGAAGGCAGTATCCTCCTGGTCAGAAGGCTCCATTTGGATCTGTTGAAATCCTGAGGATGCGTCCATGAAGGTCAGCATTTCATGCCCGGCAGTGGCATCTACCATTGCATCAATGTGGGGAAGAGGAAATGGGTCTTTTGGACAAGCTTTGTTCAAGTCTGTGTAGTCTACACAAACTCTCCATTTTCCATTTTTCTTCTGTACCACAACCACGTTTGCTAGCCACCTTGGGAACTTAACCTCTCTGATCATCCTGGACTTCAATAATCTCTCAACTTCCTCTTGAATAATCGTATTCCGCTCAGGAGCAAACTTCCTTCTTTTTTGTTGAACAGCCTTGAATGATTTATCAATTCCAAGCTTGTGAGTGATGACGTCCTTGGATATGCCTGTCATATCCTCATGCTTCCATGCAAACGTTGACATCCTGCATTTCAAAAAGTTAATTAACTGTTCTTCAATATCCTGGGGGATATTGGTTCCTACGAGCACCGAAATATCGGGATTATCCTGGTCCAAGATAATTTTCTTCACATCCTGCTCCGGATCCTTCACGATATCCTGGGCCCGTGTCTTTAATTGCTATGCTGCACTAGGCTTGGTTGAGGATTTCATCGAGGATGAGTAGCATTCTTTCGCCTCCTGCTGATCACTATCAACTTTGACAACTCCCCAAGGGGTAGGGATCTTGATGCATTGGTGATACGTTGATGGCACGGCCTTCATATCGTGAATCCATGGTCTTCCCAATATGATGTTATAGCAGGATAGAGAATCCATTACACAGAAACGTTGTATCGAGTTGACTCCTTCAACGTATACTGGTAATTTTATCTCTCCCACTGTGTTTCTAGCCTCTCCACTGAACCCAACAAGCACGGTAGACTTCGAAGTGATATCCATTGGAGATACATTCATTCTCTTCAGAGTCTCTAATTGGATTATGTTGACGGAGCTGCCATTATCAACCAATATCCTGCGTACAAAATGGTTAGCCACATATAATGTTATTACCAGAGCATCATGGTGAGGATCCTGGACAGTATCCCTGTCATCAGCATCAAATGTGATCACTTTGTCAGTTGTGAGGGTAGTCATCCTGACAGGTTTGTCTCCCCTTTCGGCCTTAGCTTCCTTTGCATGTCTCTTTGCCGCCGAATACGAAGTCCCACAATGTCGGATCCTCCCGAAATGAAGTTGATTATCTTGGCATCCGCGGGAGGTGATGCTGCTCGCTCAGGATCCTTCTCAGTATCCTGACCCTTATTCTTCTTTTTTCCTAAGAGGTCTTTCAGATATACCTTGCTTAGAAGATAGCTTATTTCTTTCCTTAGAGCAATGCAATCCTCAGTCATATGTCCGAAATCTTCATGGAAAGCACACCATTTTGACTTATCTTTCCAGTCAGCTTTCTGTTGACTCTTTCGAGGCCACCTAGCCTTGTCTCCTAGACCCTGCATGGCATACATCAATTCAGGAATGTTAACAGAAAAGCAATATTCAGACAACTCAGGATACTCTTCAGGATCCTCATCTTCGACAGCATTCACTCTCTTATTTTCATTTCTACCATATGGCTTAGGCCGATATGGCTTGAATGAGGATTCAGACTTCCTGTTGGTCGACTCATAGGTGTTGGATGAGTTCATTCTCTCTTGCATCTTCCTATCATCTTCCAACCGAATATATCTTAGGGCCCTGTTTCGAGCTTCATCCAAGTTCCTGCATGGGTTCATTACAAGATCTTGATAAAATTGAGAATCCTTTTGCAACCCCATCTTGAAAGCTTGCACAGCTGTTGCAACATCAAGATGAGGAATGTCTAGGGATTCCCGGCTGAACTTGTTCACATAATCCCTAAGGGATTCCTGAGGCCCCTGTGTTATCCTGTAGAGATCACTTGTTAATTTTTCAAAGCTTCTACTACAAAAAAACTGACTATTAAATAAATTTACTAAGTGAGCAAAAGAAGTAATCGAATGTGGAGGAACGTTCAAGAGCCATTTCAAGGCTGATCCTGTTAAGGTTGAACCAAAACCCTTGCACAAGCATGCTTCCTTGAGATCCGGAGGGATAGTGTTAATCTCCATTCGTTCCCTATACTGCGCAATATGCTCCTCAGGATCCGTAGTTCCGTCGTAAAGCTTCATGTTGGGGGTTTGATATCTCTTTGGGATCTCAGCATCACAGATAGGATATGCAAAACGAGATATCTTGTGGCTGCCTTGGGACACTTCCGGGATCGGCTGGACCACCCCAGGTACACTAGATATCATGTCCTTCAACTTCTGAAGTTCCCTAGTAAGTGCTGATGTTACACCTGTATCCTTCAAAGATCCACTATAGTTAGTAGCATGAGTATTATTATTATTTGACACGTTACCCGTTGGAGGATTTTGCCCATATCCTGAAGCATATCCTGAGCTCCTCATGGTTGACATCCTGACCGAGGAGGGTATTTCAGGAGTATGATTCTGAGGAAGGCTGGGCACAATATTCCCCCTATTATCCTCAGTATACACCGCTGAACTGAAGTTCAAAGTTCTGGGATGTAATGGAGTGGCAATATCCTCAGCAGATCTGTTCGAGCCAGACTTCAGGAGTTGTATTTCCCTTAAAAGCATTTGGTTCGTTTCCTGTTGCTGCCTCATTTGTTCCTGCACACTTCCAAATAAGGTTAAAATTTCATCGTTAGAAGCTAAAACAGGAGCAGATTCCTGAACACTGCGGGTAGGGATAATATCCTGAGGTCGTGAAGAGGCTGGCATCCTTGGAGGAGGTGGTGGAAGCACCGAACCGGTAGTAGCAGAAGTCATAGCAGACACAGTGGAGGAGCTCATGTTTGATCTTGAGGCCATTACAGACAATGTGGCAAAGAGTTTTGAAAATAGAAAGCCGATGAGCGATTTCACAAAAATTTTTAGTAAAGAGAGCACCACTTGCCCCACGGTGGGCGCCAAATTGTTTTGGTCAAAAATTACCTAAGCAATTTAGTGATCAAATTAGTTAAGTGAGGTAGTGTGCTAGAAATATGTGTGAAAAATATGCTTGTTAAGTTATTTAGAAAATCAGTATTCAGGATACGGCTCAGGATATTGAGCTGTATCTACGATCAAACTATGAGCAAAAGTAAAGTAAACGACACGAGATGTACGAGGAAAGCCCTTGATCAATCTGGATCGCCGGCATAAAACCTCGGGAGCTGACAATCGCAGCTGCCTTGTTCTTCTTATTACTTCAAACGTCAGGGTACAGTGCAGGATGTGGTGCGGATCGACTATGTGTTACAATGAAATTTGAATACAAGTGTAGTATTTGCAATGAGCTAGAGAGTGAAAGTGTTCGAGTGTGTCAGTGAAAATTGTGTGCCTTAAACTGATCCGCCCCCATCTATTTATAGTAAAGATAATGTAACAAACTATCCTAAACTTCCGGGATCCAGCGAATATTCCCACTTGAACGTTGAGGACCAAGTCTTTCGGGTTCAACGGCTTCTTCATAACAAATACGCCCGAGTCTTGAGGAGAAGAAGTCCTGATGACCGTTAGTAACTTACAGCCATTAACCTACACGTGTTTAATTCACTCAGACTTAGGATATCGCCCAAGATGTTAGCAATATCCCCGTCCAGCATCCTGGTCACAAACAAACAATTAAAAGCGGGATATTAGGCAGGATATGTATATTCAGAAAATGACCCATAACACCATAGAAATGTGGAAAGATATCGATATAATGTGGCTTACAATCAAATGAACGCCTCCCCGTAGGTGGCGGGACAATAAGTGAAACGTTGTCAGAGATAATCGGCCTAATCTGACCATTCACGGCTTGAGCTCTTTGGTTGTGGTTTTTTACATTGATGACGTGGCAGACCGTTTACCTCTTGATGAACCGGTGGTCCTCGATTGTTTCTTTGATTGGCCATCTCCACGAATTGAGGCATCCGGTTTCGGTTAACATTGTTGTTGTGTTAACGTTGTTTCAGTTCCTTTAAACACCTAGCTGTGGTTGGCGGTTGTTGCCATACCGTTATCGTTGTCGTTCCCATAACCCCTATCATCATTTTCGTACTCAAAATTGGCATTTTGGTAGCCATCCTTGTCTTCAAAACCTACCCCATCATAATTCCCATTGTCTTTATACTCCCCAAATCCCTCGTTTTCAAACCCGTTATTGTTCCCGTTGTCGTAATATCTGTCGTCACCCGAATAATCGGTATACACGCTAACCCACTTCAGTGACTGGTAACATGGAACATTAAACGAGGCATCATCATCTATGTTGTTCCTTAACTCATCGAGGTTGAGAATTTGTTGATTATAGTGAACCGATTGGTCTTGGTTAACTAGTTCATTGGACTATCGAAGGGCAGATCAAAGATAAGTTTTATAAGTCCCAAATTACTTCAAACAATAGTTAGTGGCAGTCAGGGTGTCGAACCACGAAGAGTTTGTGGTCTGTATCAAGATTCATATGATCACCAATTTTTAAACAACTTATGAAGCTTGTTAATTTTCTTTTTGTTTGTTTGTTAGGTTTTGAAAAGAAATCGGATTGAACTGACAAATTACTACTAACCATGAAAATGATTTATGAATGCAATTGTAAAAACGTGATTTCTTGATTAGAAAATATAATTCAGAACATGGTCCACACCCGGTTCGATAATCACAAGACCTAGGTGTAACACACCGACCGCGTAAAAACAACCCGCAGCGGAATCGTTGGAGAGTCACTTTACAAATTGCTCACAACACATGGCACTAAAAGTTTCATTGTATTAATAATATTGTTTCACAACAAAAAAAGTACAAGTAATTGTTTTTAGATTTAGAAGCAATAATCTAAGGCCCGAGTGCGTTCCTGTGTGTGGCATACTTGAAATGTCAATACCTGAAACATATATGAAAATAAAGGGTCAACAATAAAGTTGGTGAGTGACATAGGTTTTGTAGGCAAAAATTTATGGCAAAAGGTTTGGTATTGCAATACATTGTCCAACTACACGAGTTGTCGAATGAAAATGGATTTTTGTAGCCAATATATGGCAAAAAGTTTAGTATTGCAATATATTGTTTTGATAATAAAACATGTGACAAAAATGTTTTGTAAATAGCAATATGATTAATACCAATAAATTTTTGTGTTAATGAAAAGTCTTTGTTCTTTGTTTCTCTTGTACTTTGTCTCGTTATAACACAATATCATCAAGTGATTTTGGATAACGTTGCGAAGGGTAATATGATAAGAGCACTTATATATAGGAAGTATAAGCGGCGTATCCACCATGCCCTTTTTCGTATTACACTTGCCTCGTTATCCTAGATCACTCTAGATTCTAGGTTATAACACCACACAACACATAAACACATAACATAGAATTTGACCAAGGACTTGTGGAAGTACTCTTAGAAATCCAATCAAGGATTTATAATAGTACTTTGAGTATCCTATAAGGATCTAACTATTTATATAGGAAGATCCTATAAGGATTTGGCATTTGTACCTTGTCTTACCTACTCATAGAATCATAAAGAGATTTGGATAACGCTATGATAAGTAATACAATAAGAGCACTTATATATAGAAAGTACCGGCAGCGTATCCACCATGCTCTTATCGTATTACACATGTTTCATTATCTAAATCACTCTAGATTCCATACTATAACACTACACAATTCTACACATAAATACACGTTCATCGGTTTTGTTTCATGCTAAGAAAGGTACTCTTAGAAATTCAATCAAGGATTAAAAATAGTACTTTAAGTATCCTCTAACAATCTAACTATTAATATAGGAAGATCCTACAAGGATTTGGCAATTGTACTTTGTTTCATTAAATCATAAACTCCTCAAGTGATTTGGATAACGCTACGATGAGTAATACAATAAGAGCACTTATATATAGGAAGGACCAACGACGTATCCACCATGCTCTTATCGTATTACACTCGTTTCATTATCTAAATCACTTACACAACTATACACATAATTACTTTTTTCTTTGTTTTGTTTCATACGTAGGAAAGTACTCTTAGAAATCCAATCAAGGATTTAAAATGGTACTTTAAGTGTCCTCTAAGAATCTAACTATTAATATAGAAAGATCCTACAAGGATTTGACATTTGTTTCTTGTTTTGTTTCATATGTAGGAAAGTACTCTTAGAAATCCAATCAAGGATTTAAAATAGTACTTTAAGTATCCTCTAAGAATCTAACTATTAATATAGTAAGATCCTACAAGATTTTGGCTTTTGTTTCTTGCTTTGTCTCATAAGTTATATACATAAAAAGCACTTAGTAAACATATATGTCATACATATTATTTGAGAAAGCGGTTACCATATATGAATCACCCCAAATCATTTTAAAAACGGAAAAGTGGGGAACTATGTACTCACAGGTTTGTGTAGATGTCTTGTTCAATCGTGTATGCAAAGCTCAAGTGTTTCCTAATGTATCAGATTGTTATATAGTTAGTGTGTATCGTGGCTTAAATAGAAGAATGGATAGAATGTAGTTTAGTAACCAAACGAGTGAAGGATCTCGTATAATATGGTTCATAATACCTTACATTCTGATTTGGAAAGTGTCTATAGGTGTTTTGACCCGTTACGACTTGTTGAAGTGGTTTACGCCACTTTAACGGGTCGTATGCATAAATACGGGGGGTTCGGGATGATCAAATGAGTCGTATGATGAATCTGATGTGTCAAAACATGTTTAATAATGTTGTATGATCAGTTTAGATGCCAAAAATATTGCTCATATAGATTTAAAACTATTTTACGCAAAAAAAGGTATTTTGACCTTTTAAAAGTATCTAAAGTTGACTCACCATTTGACTAACCAAACGACATGACCATAAGGTATAACCTCAGAGGGTTATTCCCCACATTACTATGGTCATATAAATGGGCTTGGTCGGATCCTAAGGGTGACTAAACGGGTCAGATTCGAAAGTCAAAGTAGAAGTCAAACTACTCGACTTCTAACTAGGAATGAAACACTAAACTGGAAATGACGAGCTAGACATGTTAAAACATGTCTAATAATGTTATAAAACTGATTTGGTGTCAAAACTTTAAGTTTTAATACCCGAAAACTCATTCGTCGTAATATGCATTTTTTTACATTTTTGACTTTTAGTTCGTAAAAGTTTGACTCGTGATTTCACCTATGATACGTGATGATCAGAGGGTGTAATCGTTAGGGATTACCATCTCCATTATTACGATCACGTAGCAAAGTTCATTTTGAACTTTGACTTGACCGAAAAGGATGGAACTGGAAGTTAAAGTTAAAGCAAAAGTCAATTTGCTTGACTTTTGGCTCATAACTAACTAAGAAAATGAAATAGACTAGGAGAAACACTTACTTGTGTTAGAATGGAAAGATTGAACTCAGAAAAGGAGGCTCCAAATGGCAAGAGCAAGCTCCATGAGAGATTTAAGAAGTGAAGAAGAATGGTGTGAATGAAAATGAAGAACAAGGACCTATTTATACTAATCTTGGATGAAGGAGGTGTTGCCAAGTGTGTTATGATGATGCTTAATATCCTAACATGTGTCCTAACCAGATTAGAAGTGGCATAGAATGAGCTAGGTGTCAACACAAGCAAGAAAATTGGCAATGCTTGGTGAACAAGAAAAATTTTGCTTCTGGGGACCCCTATATGGACCATATGGACATTTGCCTTAGGGTCCGCAAGGCCTTCTGACGGGCAAAATTTTCATTTTTGACAGTTTTGTCCCCTGGACTTGTATTATCATATTTTTGACATTTTTAACCCCTCTAACTTGTTACTTAAGCTATATGAAGGGTATTTAGGGTATCTGTAACTTATATTTGTGTCTTGGAATGCACGTTACATTAGAAATCATTATGTTTAAATATATGTTTGCAAAATATTCACGAAAGAAATATAAAAGTTTTCGAAGGCTCGAAATTTTCGCGGGGGTTACACTAGGGTTCCTACTCGTTTAGATTCAATTTAGTTGCAAATTCTTATTAAAGAGTTTAATGTTAGGAGGCTTAGGTACCGATAGCTATTAACGTTACAAAGAATGGACAACAATGCACTTCGTTACCTAGAACATGTAAACCATACTTTATATCAAAGCGTAGTTGCATGATCCCCTTTCACAAAGTCAAATTTGATAATCCAGTCGACAATTTATGAATCGGAAACAAATGCAAAACAATTAATATAAACTTCAAACTATTCACACAACCAGTCACAAATTGGAAACATAAACAAATGTCAATCTTACAAAAATCTACTACGGGGTGAAACCCTAGTAGACTAGCCGCACATGGTGTGCAAAGCTTGATCACCGGATGATGAGCATGAAAACCAAGACATGACCTTGATTCTTGGAATAATGATGGATTGATGATTAGGGTTTGGGTTTTGAGAGTAATGATTGGTGAATGATTGCAATGATTCAAGGATGATGATTGGTGATGATAAATGTGAGATGGTGGTATTTGGTTTAGGATGATGGATGAGATGTTAGATGAGTGGTAGATGTAGATGTACATGGAGAGATGTTTTGAAAAGTGTTTTTGGCTCCAAATTCTGAATGAATGTCTTCAATTCATCTATAAATAATAATAAAGCAAAACAAGCTTAGGCCACTTGTCAGCCTCTTAAACCATTTATTGCCACCTGGCAATCTTTTACACCACCTCTTTTTGCTTCAGGAGGGAAAAACTTTTCTCTTATCTCACACAATGCCTCCTCCTTCCTTCCACGGTACGATTCATAATTTTCTCCTACACAATGCCTTCTTCCTCCATAGTAAGATTCACAAACCCTAAATCTCATCTAAACTCGCCGCTTCTCTATGTTTTGATATCTAAGATGTCTGCTATGTTTCATCAACGTTTTATCTGTCCTTATCCTCTTTCAAATTAAGGTTTCTATTTACCCCCTTCATATTATTTAATTGAAGAACAATTATTGGGTCTCTATTGTCCTAATTCGCTTCTTCTAATCGAAATCTATTTATCGGAAGTTGCACAATACTAACGGGATTCTAATCCTCTTTGATTGATTTGTGTATTAAACGATTGGTAAGATAGGACGGCTCCTCAATTTTGTTCTTATGCTCTTGGTGTTGTTGATAAAGAGACGCAGAGGTTGAAGACCATTAAGATTGAAGCCAATACGGTATCATCTTTTATCCCCATTTCCATATTTCATACAGAATGGTAAATGTGATTATGAAAGGTGTTCATGTGATATGATTGAAGATTAATATGCTAATTATTGATTGATTGATTGAGTTTTTGATTCTTCTAATGTTCTAATTCTTCATAGTCTTACACCATCCACTTTTAGGAGAATTTGATTTTCCATTTATTTTACTTACTTGATATACTTTCTCATAGAGAAACCTTTACCCTACATTTGGTTTCTTAGATTTTGTTGGTGTTAGTTTGAATGAAAATGGCTCATCGAGAGGTCCGATTAAGTGTGATAACTCCCAATACATGGATCTACTATGGGATTAGTGTGTTTTTTATGATAATGCATTTTTTTAATTATGTTTTTAACTGCTCTAAATGTTGTGATTTTGTTGTGTCTTTTCTGCAGGCTGTGATATCTAAGAATAAAATGGGTAATCTGCTCTCCAACTCTGTTTCCAAGGTGAGGATTGATCATCCAATTTTGTGTAGTTTTTTTTCATTTCAATGATCTTACTATTGTATTTTTCCATTCATTGATAAGTGAATCTATGTTTTTTTTCAAATACCGTGTTTTATGTGTTTAGTTACAACCACTTAGTACATGTTGCAAATGTCATAAAAAAACCATAAAAGCTGCAAATGTGATAAAAAAACTATGAAACATAACTGTGTTTGTGATCATGTGGGTCAAGACTCATAGTCGTGTATGGTCATGTGGGTTAAAGAATCACAAACGTAATAGTGTTTCTCCCTTTTGCATTATATTCGTGTTCTCACATAGACATAGCTCAGAAAGTGGAAATAACAAATAGGAGTTTATGTGTAACTTGAATAAAGATACACCCCTCTCAGTGCCACTTTGGCATGGTCATCTTGATTGTGTACCTGATAATTCACTGGTTATAGTTTCTAATGGTGTCCTTTTTTCCACAAGATGCGCCATTCACTATTTGGCGGATGTGGATCCTCTGATACATTTTAGGACAAATTTAGATCCATGGTAAATAGGGCTTATAAATTTCGTCCCTTTCTTTTTTATGCTTAGTAGTCTAACGTTTTAATTATTTGGGTAAACATTGTGTGTTTTTACAGGCAACATCAAGAAAGAGGTGTAGGAAGCATATGGTCAAGACTGATGAGTTTGTGGAAGCAATATTGATGGGTCTCTTAGGGATTCTATTACAATTACTATGACATATATTAAATGAAGAGTTGGTGTCTATTTCAGTGGTGAATTTTTCATGACAAAAGAGATATTTGGTATGCTAAGAAAAGCAAATGAAGACAAACAACTCCGTGGATTTAAGCATTTCAATTGGTGAGAAAAATGATTTATGCTAGTTAGTATATTTTCTTGTCCTCATGAATTCACTGCTTATAACTAAAATTTGTGTTTTTTTTATTACAGAGGTTGGTATTATCCTTTCACATTATTCTATTGAGCTTGAAACCAAAGTTTGTCTTTTTTTACAAATTGGGAATGATAGCTGAATTTTGTTTTTCTACTGTAGTGAGTTTTTTTTGTCCTTTTGCAAGCTCTTTAACTTCAATTTTGGATGAAAATGTCCAAATTAGAAAGAAGAACGTTGATTTTTTTTGTCAAAGGTTGGTTATTTAGTAGAAAAGATTGGCCAATAAGTTTTAGCACAGGCATTCGAGGAAGTGAAGATTTGGGCTGAAGGCCACATGTCTTAAGTTTGAATCCGATCCTAGCCGGGTTTTATTGTCGTGGGCCTTCTTGCTGCGGGTTTTCCCCGGAACTGGAGATGGTGTTGTTGGGGTACCCAATGTTGTCTGTAAGCGTAGGCATATGAGGTCGTCTTTTGCTATTGGGTTACCCGGGTAGCCAGACTTTTATTCCTTAATCAGAAGTTAAAGCCATTTAGACCTGTCAAGCTATATTAAAATTATTAATATAACTTTTGATCAACACATTCAATAAGTGTGGATGCATAAGCTTAATCCTTAGTTTAATAAAATTAACTAAATATACTATTTTTTACTTATATGTATTTTTAATTGTATATCTACTTTTTTATTAGAGTAAACTTCCGTTTTGCTCCCTGTGGTTTGGTCGTTTTAATGATTTTGCCCCAATCATTTAAAAATGGTCATTTTCCTCCAATTGTTTACTATGTTTTTCTCATTTTGTTCCCTGCCTCCAACTCCATCCAAAATCATAATTGTTAGGGGTCATTTTCTTAACGTATATATCCTGACCAATATCCTGCCTATGTTTGTTCATTTGTGACCAGGATGCTGGAAGAGGATATTGCTAACATCTTGGGCGATATCCTGAGGCTTATTGAATTAACCACGTGCAGGTTAAGGGCTGAGACTTGCTAACGGTCAAGAGGACTTCTTCTCCTCAAGACTCGGACGAATTTGTTGAGGAAGAGACGTTGAGCCCGAAAACCAGGTCTACAACGTTCGAAGAAGGAATATTCGGTGGATCCCGCAAGTTTAGGCTAGTTTGTTATTTTATCTTTACTATAAATAGATGGGGGCGGATCAGCTTAGAACACACAATTTTTCACTAACACTTTCATACACTTACACTCTCTAGCTCATTGCAAACACCACACTTGTATTCAAGTTTCGTTGTAACACTTAGTCGATCCGTACCACATCCTGCACTGTATCCTGATTTTTGAAGCAATTGAAGAACAAGGCAGCTGCGATTGTCAGCTCCCGAGGTTTTATGCCGGCGATCTAGATTGATCAAGGGCTTTCCTCGTACATCTCGTGTCGTTTACTTTATTTTTGCTCATTGTTTGATCATAGATACAGCTCTACATCTTGAGCTGTATCCTGAAACTGTTTTTACAAATCAACTTGATTAACATATTTTCGACACTCATTTCTAGCACACTACCTCACTTAACTAATTTGATCACTTAATTACGTCGGTAATTTTTGACCTAAACAATTTGGCGCCCACCGTGGGGCAAGTGGTGCTCTCTTTACTAAAAATTTTTGTCAAATCGCTAATCGGTTTTCTATTTTCAAAACTTTTTGCCACATTGTCCATAATGGCCTCAAGATCAAACATGAGTTCCTCTACTGTGTCCGCTATGACTTCTGCTACTACCGGTTCGGTGCTTCCACCACCTCCTCCAAGGATGCCAGCCTCTACACAATCTCAAGATGTTATCCCAACTCGGAGTGTCCAGGGATCTGCTCCCGTTTTAGCTTCTAATGATGAAATTTTAACCCTATTTGGAAGTGTGCAGGAACAAATGAGGCAGCAACAGGAAACAAACCAAATGCTTTTGAGGGAAATACAACTCCTGAAGGCTGGCTCGAGCAGATCTGCGGAGGACAATGTCACTCCGTTACACCCCAGAGCGTTGAACTTTAGTTCAGCTGTATATACCGAGGATAATAGGGGGAATATCGTGCCCAGTCTTCCTCAGAATCATACTCCTGAAATACCCTCCTCGATTAGGATGTCAACCATGAGGAGCTCAGGATATGCTTCAGGATATGGGCAAAATCCTCCAACGGGTAACGTGTCGAATAATAACAATACTCATGCTACTAACAGTGGTGGATCTTTGCAGGATACAGGTGTAACATCAGCACTTACCAGGGAACTTCAGAAGTTAAAGGACATGATATCTTGTGTACCAGGGGTGGTCCAGCCGATCCCGGAAGTGTCTCAAGACAGCCACAAGATATCTCGTTTCGCGTATCCTATCTGTGATGCTGAGATCCCAAAGGGATTCCAAACCCCCAACATGAAGCTTTATGATGGGATTACGGATCCTGAGGAGCATATTGCTCAGTATAGGGAAAGAATGGAGATTAACCCTATCCCTCCGGAGCTCAAGGAAGCGTGCTTGTGCAAGGGATTTGGTTCTACTCTAACAGGATCAGCCTTAAAATGGCTGTTAAACGTTCCTCCTCACTCAATTACTTCATTTGCTCATTTGGTTAATTTATTTAACAGTCAATTTTCTTGTAGTCGGAGTTTTGACAAACTAACCAGTGATCTTTACAGGATAACTCAAGGGCCTCAGGAATCCTTGAGGGATTATGTGAACAAATTTAGTCGAGAATCCTTGGATATCCCACATCTTGATGTTGCAACAGCTGTGCAAGCTTTTAAGATGGGATTACAAAAGGATTCTCAGTTTTATCAGGATCTTGTAATGAATCCCTGCAGGAATCTCGATGAAGCTCGTAACAGGGCTTTGAGGTATATCCGTCTGGAAGATGACAGGAAGATGCAAGAAAGGACGAACTCATCCAACACTTATGAATCAACCAATAGGAAGTCAGAATCCTCGTTCAAGTCATATCGGCCTAAGCCGTATAGTAGAAATGAAAACAAAAGAGTGAACGCTGTCGAAGATGAGGATCCTGACGAGTATCCTGAGTTGTCCGAATATTGCTTTTCTGTTAATATTCCTGAATTGATGTATGCTATGCAGGGTCTAGGAGACAAAGCTAGGTGGCCTCGAAAGAATCAACAAAAGGCTGACTGGAAAGATAAGTCAAAATGGTGTGCTTTCCACGAGGATTTCGGACATATGACTGAGGATTGCATTGCTCTAAGGAAAGAAATAAGCTATCTTCTAAGCAAGGGATATCTGAAAGATCTCTTAGGAAAAAAGAAGAATAAGGGTCAGGATACTGAGAAGGATCCTGAACGAGCAGCATCACCTCCCGCGGATGCCAAGATAATCAACTTCATTTCGGGGGGATCCGACATTTGTGGAACTTCGTATTCGGCAGCAAAGAGACATGCAAAGGAAGCCAAGGCCGAAAGGGGAGACAGACCTGTCAGGATGACTACCCTCACAACTGACAAAGTGATCACTTTTGATGCAGATGACAGGGATACTGTCCAGGATCCTCACCATGATGCTCTGGTAATAACGTTATATGTGGCTAACCATTTTGTGCGCAGGATACTGGTTGATAATGGCAGCTCCGTCAACATAATCCAACTAGAAACTCTGAAGAGAATGAATGTATCTCCAATGGATATCACTTCAAAGTCTACCGTGCTTGTTGGATTCAGTGGGGAGGCTAGAAACACAGTGGGAGAGATAAAGTTGCCAGTATACGTTGAAGGAGTCAATTCGATACAACGTTTCTGTGTGATGGATTCTCTATCCTGCTATAACATCATACTGGGAAGACCGTGGATTCACGATATGAAGGCCGTGCCATCAACATATCACCAATGCATCAAGATACCTACCCCCTGGGGAGTGGTCAAAGTTGATAGCGATCAGCAGGAGGCGAAAGAGTGCTACTCATCCTCGATGAAATCCTCAGCCAAACCTAGTGCAGCATAGCAATTAAAGACGCGGGCCCAGGATATCGTGGAGGATCCGGAGCAGGATGTGAAGAAAGTTATCCTGGACCAGGATAACCCCAATATTTCGGTGCTCGTAGGGACCAATATCCCTCAGGATATTGAAGAACAATTAATTAACTTTTTGAAATGCAGGATGTCTACGTTTGCATGGAAGCATGAGGATATGACAGGCATATCCAAAGATATTATCACTCACAAGCTTGGAATTGATAAATGATTCAAGCCTGTGCAACAAAAAAGAAGGAAGTTTGCTCCTGAGCGGAACGCGATTATCCAGGAGGAAGTTGAAAGATTATTAAAGTCCAGAATGATCAGAGAGGTTAAGTTCCCAAGGTGGCTAGCAAACGTGGTTGTAGTACAGAAGAAGAATGGGAAATGGAGAGTTTGTGTGGACTACACAGATTTGAAC
Source organism: Helianthus tuberosus (assembly GCA_030545235.1). NCBI lineage: Eukaryota > Viridiplantae > Streptophyta > Magnoliopsida > Asterales > Asteraceae > Helianthus > Helianthus tuberosus. The sequence goes on along the minus strand of JARYGA010054637.1, from coordinate 560,689 downwards.
AAAGCTTGTCCTAAAGACCCATTTCCTCTTCCCCACATTGATGCAATGGTAGATGCCACTGCCGGGCATGAAATGCTGACCTTCATGGACGCATCTTCAGGATTTCAACAGATCCAAATGGAGCCTTCTGACCAGGAGGATACCGCTTTCATGACACCAACAGGTATTTATTGTTATACAGCTATGCCTTTTGGTTTGAAAAATGCAGGTGCAACATACCAGAGATTGGTAAACATGATGTTCAAAGACAAACTGGGGGACACCATGGAGGTATACATTGACGATATGGTGGTAAAATCGAAGAAAGCTCAGGATCACCTCCAGGATATTAAAGGAGCATTTGATATCCTGGATCAATACAACATGAAGCTGAATCCTGCTAAATGCCATTTCGGAGTGGGAGCAGGAAAGTTTCTTGGATATATGGTGACAAAAGGGGGATAGAAGCGAGCCCAGAGCAGATCAAAGCTATCCTGGATATAAAATCACCCTCGAATATGAAGGACGTACAAAGATTAACAGGCCGAGTAGCAGCTCTAAACAGATTTATCTCAAGATCCTCAGAGAAATGCAAAGACTTCTATGATATCCTAAAGAAGAACAAAAGATTCGAATGGGGGGAAAAGCATGAAGCAGCCCTGCAGGATTTGAAACGGTATCTCTCAACCGCACCTCTATTGATGAAGCCGGAAAATGGTGAACCACTATCCCTGTACCTTGCTGTATCAGGGAATGCTGTAAGTGCCGTTCTTATGAAAGACCATGAAGGTCAGCAGTATCCTGTTTATTATGTTAGTAAAAGTTTGTTAGATGCTGAAACTAGGTATTCCCATTTAGAAAAATTAATACTAGCATTAATTATGGCATCAACGAAACTTAGGCATTATTTCAAGACACATAGGATACATGTTAAAACAAATTATCCTATCAAAAATGTGCTTAGGAAACCAGAAATGTCAGGCAGGATGGCCAAGTGGTCAGTAAAGTTAAGTGCTTATGATTTAGTATATGAACCTAGAAATGCCATAAAGTCTCAGGCTTTAGCTGACTTTGTGGCTGATTTTAGTAGTGACATTCAGGATGAAGTAGATCTAGAAGTTCAACAGCTAGGAGAATCCTCAGGATCCTGGACATTATATACTGATGGTGCATCTAATGTAAGAGGAGTAGGATTAGGAATACTACTAAAATCGCCACAGGGGGACATATTACCCCAGGCTATTAGGTGTGAATTTCCTGCTACTAATAATGAAGCAGAGTATGAGGCTTTAATTGCAGGATTAGAGTTGGCTAAGAGCATGAGTATCAAAAATTTGCAAGTATATGTGGACTCTTTGTTAATTACTAACCATTTTAATGGATCCTATGCAGTTAAGGGAGAGAAATTAATCGAATATCTCGATATTCTTAAAAAATTAGCAGGATATTTCGATGTTTTTATACTTGAACAGGTACCAAGGGAAGATAATGCTGAAGCAGATGCCTTAGCAAATCTGGGATCATCGATCAGGATACCTGAAGGGACACAAATACCGATATTACATGTCTTATATCCTGCAACGAATCCTCAGGATAAAGAAGTAGCTGGTATTTAGGATCCTGGGACAGAACATCCTGAAGAGGATCCTAAACCCTGGACGACTCCAATCATGAAATATCTCAAAGAAGGACACATCCCTGGAAATGAAAATCCTAAGGCATTTAGGATGAAGGTATCACGATTCACTATTATAGATAATATTTTATACAAGAAATCTCTTGCAGGACCGTATTTGAGGTGCTTGGAGGATCCTGAAGCCAAGGAAGTACTTCAGGATATACATGAAGGGGATTGTGGTAACCATGCTGGGGGCAGGTCGTTATTCTCAAAAGTATTAAGGACAGGATATTATTGGCCAACAATGAGAAAAGATGCCGCAGAATATGCTCGAAGATGTGACGCATGTCAAAGACATAGTAACATATTGCATCAACCTGCTGAACCATTGTATCCTATTGTTTCCCCTTGGCCATTTATGAAGTGGGGTATGGATATAGTGGGAAAGCTACCGAAAGCTCCGGGAGGAAAAGTCTTCATGCTAGCAATGACGGATTATTTTTTCTAAGTGGGTTGAAGCTGAAGCATTTGTTCAAGTTAGAGACCAAGAAGTAATATCCTTCATAAAGAGGAATATCCTGACCAGATTCGGGGTACCAGCTGAGATAATCTGTGACAATGGTTCTCAGTTCATAAGCAAGAGGACTACGGACGTTTGCAAGAGTTGGGGAATCAAAATGATCACATCTACTCCGGTACATCCTCAAGCAAATGGACAAGCAGAATCCTCAAACAAGATAATTGTCAATAACTTAAAGAAAAGGCTTGGAGCCAAAAAAGGAAGATGGGCAGAAGAATTACCCTTTGTTTTATGGGCTGATAGGACAACGGTAAAGAATGCAACAGGCCAAACCCCATTTTCCTTGGTGTTTGGAGCAGAAGCAATGATTCCAACGGAAATGACAATACCTACTGCAAGATCTGTCTTAAGTGATCCTGAGCAGAATCCTGAAGCCTTGAGTCAGGATTTAGACACTATAGATGAAAAGAGAGATGCGGCAAGGCTAAGGATGGCAGCATATCAACAGAGAATATCCAGGGCATATAACAAGAATATTAGAACCATAAGATTTAAGGTTGGAGATTGGGTGTTAAGAAAGGCTTTTCAAAATACTACTAATCCTGCCGATGGCAAGTTAGCTCCAAAATGGGAAGGACCATATGAAGTTGAATCAGAAGCAGGGAAAGGAGCATACAGACTCAAGAATATGGAGGGGGATATGCTACCGAGATCTTGGAATGCTATACACCTTAAGCTCTATTTCAAGTGAGTTTAGAATTCAATTTCTAACTCAGAATGGTATGAATTCTATCTTTTTTAAATATGTTCGGTTTAATTTGTTCTTTGTAACCTGATACTGACTTAAGCATCGGAGGGGTGTTAGCCAAGCTAACACCCACATTAGTTTACATTTGTTTTGCAAGATATGTTTCAGGATATAGCTCCAGGATATGCACTCAGGATAACTCAGAAGATTAGAGGTTTGGCCCCCTCTCTCACGTTTAAGGGATACTGATCCCTTCACAGGTTTAAAGGTATTCACCTTTCTTCCGAATTGGGTTTAAACACCCCGCCTGGAGCGCAAGTTATTCAGGGATAGTTCAAGGTGGCGGGACCAGTCCATGTAAAAGTGGCTGACAATTTCGTTACCATTGGCTATATCCTGAATCCTAAAGGTATATGAGGATTGATCACCCTCTCTCACGAAAGGGTATTTTCATACTCTCTAAGGTTTAAAGGTTTTCACCTTTCTAAGTCTTGGAGTTTATACACTCCCGCCTGTAGCGCATGAAAAGTTGGGATTTTCCCCAGGATACAAAGGATTTATCTCCAGTACATCCTTGGGTTTTACCCTCGGGACGTAAAAAATTGCTTATGCAATGGAAACTGACATTAAGTAGATTTCTAAGATACTTGAAGGCATTGTATACAGGGGACATTCCCTCCAAGGTGGTGGTGTAAAGCTAAAAGGATGAAGTTTGCGACTAATGCACTAAGTACCTTGCACGGGGGACATCTTCACTGGAAGAGTTGCAAAGGGATTGAAGTTTGGTAATAGGTTTATGTCCTATTTCTGGTATGACCTTTCCTTTATAAGCCTCGTTTAGGTTTTTGGTGACATTATGTTAAGTATCCTGATACATATCCTGAAAGTCCTTTTAAGGATATTTGATTAGGATGTTTGAAACTAGTATTGGTTTGGAACTTTGATCATTTAAATATTATCAAAACTTGATTTTGAAAAGATAAACTATTTTTTACTTTCTAAAGAAATTTTTACAAAATTGAAGGAACATTTGGAAGATCTATCTAATACAAGGCTTTTGCAGTATGTTACTGAGCATACTGATCAGGATATTTTATAAGATACAAAATCCTTACAAAAATAAGACACATACTAAGTAATGCAAGGTAACAGAAAATAAGTCAAAAGATGAAATTATTCTTAAAGCGATCAATACTGGTTGATAACCGAAGGTTTCATCCTGAAACCCAGGACCCATCCGCCTTCGGTTATCAAATTGTTTAGAGACAGAAAGGAAAATTGTTCATAAAGACATAAAATTGTTCGAATGAAAATAAGCTCTAGGGGGTAGTGCCTTCTTGCTCCATAGCGGTTTCAGCAACATCCATTTTGGGATCCGCCTCAGCATCCTTGTCAGCATCGATTGCCTTTTCAACTGCTTTAGAAGGTTCATCGACAGTTGATTTGGAAGAGGTACCGCCAAGTTTCTTCAGCTTGGTCTCCCAAGCACCAACGTCCCAAGAAGGGCATTCGAAGCCTAATGTTTTGGCTTCGTGAGCCATCTTCAACCTAGCCTGGAGAAGAGAAATGACGACGGAACTTTTGAGGCTTTCTCGGTAACTGACCATATCCCGTTCGTACTGCACATGGGCAGCTTCCAGATCGGCCTGGGCTTGAAGAGTAGCTTTGTTAAGAGCAACTTGGTGTTCCTGGGTCATAGCTTTGTATTTCTCCTCGTAATGACGAGACTTGGCGGCCGCGATCATACCTTGGTCAGAGATTGTGATTTCTGCTTCCTTTAGCTTAGATTCAAGTGTTTTGTTAAGCTTGCAGGATTCTTGATATAAGTGAACCAAACGCTCAAGACCCTACAAAGGTAAGAGGACAGGGATTAATATTATTAAATCTTTGAAAATAGTCTAAATTGCAGGATATGATATAAAGATACTAACCTGGTTGAGAAAAGAAGTCATAAAACCACTGGCTTCAATGAACCCGTGCTTTTCATAAGGAAAGGTGTCAGAAATGACAGGGGAATCGGGTTCTTTCCTTTTGCGGGAACTTGAACTCCGGGGCTTGGTAGCCGGTGAAGGTTTAGGAATGATGATAGCTTTGGAGCTGCTGGGTTTGGATGTAGCAGTGGTCTTGGAGCCAGGTTCTTTCTTGACCTGGATCTGGTCAGAATAGCTATCCAGTTCGTCAAGATCAAAGACTTCAGGGATCTTAGCTGGTGCTGCGTCAAGGGAAAAGTTTTACTCTTTATCATTATATTGTTTTGACTAATTATTTTGAAAGGAATTCTTACAAGACATCTCGGATGATGAGTACTGACTTGAACTCGGAACGTGTGTGGTAAAAGTCCTGTCTATTGCAGGTAACCGGTAAACGGTATTGATTCTCTCTTCTGACTCAGCGGTAGGAGGAGCAACTTCCTTAAAGTTCACTGCGTAAAGGTCAAAAAGAAGAATATTAATAGAGGATAACAATCAAATCGTATATGAGGATATTTATGATCCTACCGGTGGTTAACCACTCCACCGGAAGGTTGGCACCCTCAGCAATGGAATCTCGTTTGACAAAGAAGAATTTGCGTTACCATCCGTCTTCGTTTTTGGTGGCTTTGAGAATCAGGGGTTTGCTGGAGGTTGAAAAAAGCAAGAATCGGCTAGAGCCGTGGGATCGGAGGCGATAAGCAATGGGTAAATCCTCGATGCAGAGGTCAGAGCAATGGAGGTTTTTGATTTGGTTGAGTACAATCAAAACTCTCCAAACCATGGGCATGGTTTGAGCAAAAGAGATGCCAGTAATACGAAAGAATTGCATCATGAATTCAGGAAAAGGGTATCGAAGACCTAGTGAAAAAGGATATGCTGGAAAACAGATCCATTCGGTAGAAGAAACATCCGATCGGATTGACCGATCGAATGGCCTAAAGACTGTGCTGTCAGGGAAAGCGCCGGAGGCTCTTAAAGCTGTAATGTATGCGTTGTCAAAAGCGCAGATCTCCTTCTCGGGATTTTTGAGAAGATTCAGCTGGGTGAAGGTCTCGGCGGCCATTGCTAGAAAGATGAAGTAAATTGACAGGAAGAAAATCAGAAATGGAGAATTACCTGAAGGGTCTGTTGAAGATATCTGCTTTTCAAACAAGAAAAGAGAAGATATAGGGGCATCGTGGATCTCCATTGAGTAAAAAACGCGTTGGAAGTTACGATGTGATCTTGACCGTCGCTTCGTTTTAAATGCCTTGAGTTATGAGGTGAAACTTTTGAAATATATCCGTTGGATTGGTATCCCAACCGATATATTTGGGGACAATTGTTAGGGGTCATTTTCTTAACGTATATATCCTGACCAATATCCTGCCTATGTTTGTTCATTTGTGACCAGGATGCTGGAAGAGGATATTGCTAACATCTTGGGCGATATCCTGAGGCTTATTGAATTAACCACGTGCAGGTTAAGGGCTGAGACTTGCTAACGGTCAAGAGGACTTCTTCTCCTCAAGACTCGGACGAATTTGTTGAGGAAGAGACGTTGAGCCCGAAAGACCAGGTCTACAACGTTCGAAGAAGGAATATTCGGTGGATCCCGCAAGTTTAGGCTAGTTTGTTATTTTATCTTTACTATAAATAGATGGGGGCGGATCAGCTTAGAACACACAATTTTTCACTAACACTTTCATACACTTACACTCTCTAGCTCATTGCAAACACCACACTTGTATTCAAGTTTCGTTGTAACACTTAGTCGATCCGTACCACATCCTGCACTGTATCCTGATTTTTGAAGCAATTGAAGAACAAGGCAGCTGCGATTGTCAGCTCCCGAGGTTTTATGCCGGCGATCTAGATTGATTAAGGGCTTTCCTCGTACATCTCGTGTCGTTTACTTTATTTTTGCTCATTGTTTGATCATAGATACAGCTCTACATCTTGAGCCGTATCCTGAAACTGTTTTTACAAATCAACTTGATTAACATATTTTCGACACTCATTTCTAGCACACTACCTCACTTAACTAATTTGATCACTTAATTACGTCGGTAATTTTTGACCAAAACAATAATATTAAACTCCCAACAGATATCGCTTCCCGAGCTGTTGCTTCGTTAGAAGGTGCTGGTGTGTTTGCAGTTGAACCTGTCACACCCCTTTCTGCGGCGGAAGCACGAGGTGTGATCATGAAAGGTTCTCATTGCATACGAAAGGTAAACATGCTATATGCTCGTAAAAACATCAAATACCATAATTTGAGAACATAAGTTTAGCGTTTACATCGCTAAGTCGCATAAAACATTGCCTTAAAAAGTTTACAACTTTATTTAAAGATAAACATAAGCGACATCCACAAGCATAAGCGAGACCGCGCGCACATCCATCCTAGTTACCTGAAATACATGCGAGTTTTGGAAAAACGTCAACAAAATGTTGGTGTGAATTCATGCAGTGATTGTTTTGAATGTTTTAAATACTTGAATGGAAACATAGTATGTAACTTGTAAAACGCATCTATAAACTGAGTACTATGAATGTTTGAATGTATTGATAACACATATCTGTAATCTCCTTATTATGAATGTTTGACTGTGTGAGATCGCTAGTGGTTTGCAAGGCCACTAACATATGTCATGACATAGGAAGCCACCAAACCTAGGCATTTTTGTCGACTTTGACTGAGACACAGAAGCACTCATTGGTAGAAGTAGGCCAAGAGTGGGGTTGCCTGAAACCCATTAGATCTAACCTTTTGTTCCGCGGTCTGAATGTATACGTTGATTAATGGTGCTTATAGTACCCTATTCGAGACATGATCTAGAATGTTTCACTTGAATGTTTTTGTACTCCATCATACCATTTGTAACATTGTAACATTTGTAACATGTATTTCACCCCCGAAGTTATAAAAACAGAAACAGTTAAAAGAAAAGGGGGAGCATGAACTCACAACTTTGCGTTCCTGTGCGTCGTAAACTTCACCGGATTTTGCTTATAGAACGTCGTGACCTAAACGTGTTTTCTTAACGTCAATCGCTAGTCTTGCTTCGTAAAGCACGAGTACAGTCACTCTCTTTTGTGTATATTTTCTTGTGTTAAAAATATTTTATATTTTTAACTAAATGTCTTACTTATATTATTTTCTCAAAAATAAATATAAGCTTTTTGTATTTTGCACTTTGCACCCGAATTATGTGTCTTGTATACTGTGAGTGTATTTTTGTATTTTTACTCGTTACGAGTATCTCCAAGTCATGTTATTTTTACTCTAAAAATAACTTATACCTGGTTCACAAAATAATCACATAATCACACAAGCGATAAATATATATTCTAAATATATATTTAACAAGTTTTTTTTTTTATGAAAATCCACCTCCGATGTTTGGAAATTTTGTAATAAAAATCATGGCGAAGTTTGTTTGGAAAACAAGTCAAAAATATATTCATAACACTTGTCACCAAAAAAATTGTAAGTGTTATTTTCTGGAAAAATTTCGCCAGAGTTTCCTCTGTAACTGGAGGTGGCCACGCTTACTAGCGTATCATTTTCTTTTAAAATTCAACCAACCAATTTTTCCATCATCAAAATACCATCTTCAAATATCAAACTAGTCAAAATAAACACAAATCGCATACACATGAACTTGCAAGTTGTGTAAAATTATGTAGTAACTCTTCAACACATTTAGTAGGTTTTTCCATCTCTAAAAATAAAGTCGGTTTCTTGGAAATCTTATTTTAAAGAATATGAAGTTTTACAACTTCTAGTCGGTTTTTGCGAAAATTATTTCTTTGTTAAAACTTTTGTTACACTAGTGTCCACACACTTGTTTATTCACAAAAATACCTCTATTTCATGAAAGATCCGGTTTTAAAACATGGTTTCGTCTTACAGTTGGTTTTTCGAAAATACCACTTGTAGATCTTTAGATCTACTAGTTTAGAACTTCATTTTACAAGAAAAATTCCTTTTACGCAAGTTCATGTTATTATGTAGTAGTGTTCATCATCTTGCCCTTTTTATACTTTAACATACACTAGTCCATGCTCTATGAACATAACCTAGCCGGGTTAGATGACGATCCGAACTACTACTAGCATTAAACAACACAAAATAATCATCACAAAACAAGTTTAACAAGTTTTACACCATTACTTTCCTTTTATCCATTAAGTTCATCATTTTACAAGACTTTTAGTTGGTGATCTTTAGTGTTTATGATTTTTAGCCATTAAATCATCTATTAACCATCATAAACGAGAACAAGAAGATGTTTATAAGCACTTACTACTAGCACAAGGCTAGGGGAGTTCAAGAGGACAAAATAGGTGGATAAAAGCAAATGAAAAAGGTCCTTCAAGATCCGCTTGCACCGAGCTTCGTTAGTGGCCTTCTTACTCCTCAATATCACCTTGGAATGGATGGATGAGTTGGAAAATGAGGGTGGCGGTGGTGCTTGGTTGGGCCGAGAACAAGGGAGGGAGAGAGGGAAGTGAAGATGGAGTGATGAAATGGTGGTATTTATAGACCTTCCATATAGCATATTCCTAGCATATTCCTGGCATATTCCTGGCATATTCCTGGGTTTGCTGCGTTGTCTGCGTTTTGCAGTGTAAGCATTGTGTCGCGTAGGAACACACGGTACGCGCTTAAACTTGAAAAATAACGTTTTTAAGCGTTTTAATTTATTTTTCAACACGAACCTGATTAAAATAAAATTTTAATCATAACAGAATATTTGTGGGATTAAATATTATCCGGGCGGCCGCCAACGTTCGTTTCGCAGTTTTGTCCTAATTAGTTCTTTAGTTCAAATAAACATGTTTTCGCCATACCGAATCCTTCGAAACTTATTTCTAAGTTATGAAAGGGATATTTAGGGTATATTTGGCTTACGTCACAGTTCTGGAGTGTACGTTGCGTTAAACAGGTCGCGTTTAAGCACCAGTTTGCGTATAACCTTCCAGAAAGTGATTTAAAGCTTGAAATCGGTATCGAATCAAATTGTTCGGTTGTTCGGTTAGATACCGATTCGTTAAAGTGCTTAATAAGCATTTAAAGTGTCGTTAGTGTTATTTTTAGTGACACAAAGAATTCCTGTCACTTAGGGAAATATTCTGGATGATAAAATGACATCTCTGCACAATATTTATGTTGTTAAAAGCTGAATTGTGCTGAATTTAATAAAGTTCTGCACTTAAAGTGTGTTTCGGGTGCCTTTTAGTGCGTACTTTAGCTTTCGCAACGACCATAAATTAAACCCTTATATGTACTCTTGTTGTCGGACCTACACCTAGGCTCCAATTTTATTGTCTGACTGCTTTCTGCAGTTCCGTTGACACATAGTGTCTTACCGGTGAGTTTACTTAGTATTTTTGACGCAACGCTCTCGTTTCTGCCTAAATCAATATTTTGTAGTATACAACGTGCATGAATTCACTTGTTTAATCATGTGTTCAGACATTACTGACAATTAAGCACATAATTGCAGTCATTAAATAATAATTAAAGTGTATGGAGATTACCGGTTTATGCCAGTTGTCACAGAACCGTTTGACAGAAGACGGCCATGTTACTAATAGTTGTTTTTATTAAACTTTTATATGTTTACAGTCTACCTCTTTGGTGAAGATGATGTAAAAAAAACTATTAGTATTGTTATTATATAGTTTTGCAAGTATATTAGATTTATCAATTATTCATAAAGTTCAACGTAATGACGGTTGTTTGTGCAGGGAGAGGCAGGTTTTATTCTGGCAAATCAGATTTTAAAACGAGCGTTGTGTACTCTAGGGGCCGCCATTCATTGGTATGACAAATCAGGTATATGTGTATTCACAAATATGTATTCATGTGTATATTCACACATACACACACTTCTAAAACATATTCCACTTTCATGCCATCGGCCTGTTATGGACTAATACCATTGCAAGGTATGGGACTTGTCCCACATCGGTTGTATGGGCAACTGATGTGGGGTTTATATACCAAATGGGCTCTCTCACCCACCAAACTAGTCTTTTGGGTTGAGTTCTCTCGTTTGGTATGTAACATTGGTATCAGAGCCAGAACTCAGAGTGGTGGCCTGGAGAGAGCCAGTTGTAACCAACGTGGCTGTGACTAACGAGGCTCGGAGTGGTGGCCCATGGAGTGGTGGCCTGGAAAGAGCCAGCCGTGACCAACATGGCCGTGACCAACGAGGACGTTGGCCCTTTAAGGAGGGTCGATTGTTGTGGACCAATACCATTGCAAGGTATGGGACTTGTCCCACATTGGTTGTATGGGCAACCAATGTGGGGTTTATATACCAAATGGGCTCTCTCACCCACCAGACTAGTCTTGTGGGTTGTGTTCTCCTGTTTGGTATGTAACATTGGTATCAGAGCCAGAACTCGGAGTGGTGGCCTGGAGTGACCAACGTGGCCGTGACCAACGAGGCTCGGAGTGGTGGCCCATGGAGTGGTGGCCTGGAAAGAGCCAGCCGTGACCAACATGGTCGTGACCAACGAGGACGTTGGCCCTTAAGGAGGGTCGATTGTTATGGACTAATACCATTGCAAGGTATGGGACTTGTCCCACATCGGTTGTATGGGCAACTGATGTGGGGTTTATATACCAAATGGGCTCTCTCACCCACCAGACTAGTCTTTTGGGTTGAGTTCTCTCGTTTGGTATGTAACACGGCCAAATACTAAAAATGTATTATTGATGAAACTGCAAGATATGCGAAAGCAATGGAAGATGGGCCACATAACTGTTGTCGGGCCTTCAATGGGAATTGTTGAAGCGCATGTTAAGTCATTTCTTGAAGAAGATAGTTCAGAGGAGACTCCAGGTTTATTTTCTTAAAAATAGTTTTTCTTGCCATTTTTCTATGGTAAGAATAGTGTCAGCACACTGGACGCCTGAGCTGATGTTTTCTTATGCAACACCTGCTCGAGAACGAGGTGTTCAGGTTATTATTGCTTGTGCTGGGGGTCCAGCCCATTTGCCAGGTTTATCCTCTTCTTCCATTTTTCATATCAAAATCCATAGATATTAACACTCTAGTATGTTATAAAGACAGTATTGCTAATATTTTAATGTGTGGTTAGGTATGGTAGCTGCCCTGACACCGTTACATGTGATGGGAGTTCCTGTACGCGTTTCAACATTGGATGGCCTTGACTCCCTTCTCTCCATTGTGCAGGTATATAGATAAATTTATGTCAAATATTCTAAAGCAGGCCATTTATCTAATAATGATCGTGTTGGGTATAGAGTCAAAATTGTTAATGTTATGGTACATGTAGTCATAGGTTGGGTAAACGCCAAACGGGTCGAGTTGGTGGGTCTAACTCGACCCGAACCCAAAAATTTTAGATGAACCCGAACCCGAAAATCGTATCATGCATATGAACCCGAACACGACCTGTTCAACCTGATTTTTTTAATTTTTTTTCGCAAATTAGTATGTTAAAATTAAAATTTTACTACAAAAAACACAAATATATAATACAATTCTATTTTAGTTATAAAATCTTATGTTAATTTCTCATTTTAAGTTATAATTATAACATAAAATACCCACCCAATTTAATTTACAACGTAAAACATATTGTGAAATAATAAAATATAATACACATGGGTTAAATGGGTCAACCTGTCTGGGTTGACACGAACCCAACCCGTTTAGAGATTTTCAACGAATTTTATACAATGATTATACTTTGTGTTTGTGTTAGCTATGCTTATGTGAAACCGCTTATGGTTCAAGATTAAGTATACTTTGATAAGTTTACATATTTCTATTTAACATAAAAAATAATAATCTACAAAATTATACTTTGATAAGTTTAACATCAAAATTTTTAATAAGATAAATGGAAGTTCATGGATCTTCGTAAAATTAGTTGCAGACCACGCAAAGATTAAAATACACAAAAGAGAATTACTGTTTTATATATTTTTGTCAGAATCAGATATTTAATTGTTTCCTGTGCTGACAGATCCAATGAAGCTCGCGCTATGTATGAGAAGCTGCAGTCTCACCCAAATGTGGGCGTGAGCAAGAAAGCGCGACAGTTTGTGTTCAGCTTCCAGGTGAATAAATGTCTTCAAAGTTTTTTTTATTATTATAAGTGTATTACAAATTCAGCTAAATGATGTTTACAAATGTCTCCTTAAATTGGAACGGGATGGCAACAAACTGCATATTAGGAAACTTATATGTATATTTTAGCGTATATAAATCTAATTTTAAGTTGATACACCATGAGTGTTCATATATTCAAGCGCAAAATATAGTGGTATGTTGTGATTTAGTTCCGACATGCTTCATCAATGCTTTAATATTTAGTGGAGAAGGTATCTATCTGGCGACCCTTAGACATGAAGCCTATGTTTGGAAAGGCCTAGAAAAAAAAATGATCTACATGGGCTTCAATGTCAGTAGATATTATATGTTTATGTTAAGCCACCCGCAAAACTCGCGGGATCTTAGACTAGTGTTTTTCACATAATAAAACCTATAGTTTTCAGCCAAAGCAGGTCAAAAGGGAAACCCAGCGTCACAAATGTCACACCCCTTTCTAAGACAAAAGCACGAGGTGTGATCCTGAAAGGTTCTCATTGCATACGAATGGTAAACATACTACATGAACATAAAACAAACTCCATAATGCCATTGATATTAAATATCCAAAATAAAAGTTAAGTGTTTACATCACATAGAAGATAATTGTTTGAAAAGTTTACAACTTCATTTTAATGACAAATATCATGATCATTATATCACCACATGAGTTGGAATATAATAACCAAATCCCACAAAAGAGGCATTGGAGTCCTGACACAAAATATCTAATATCACAAAAAACATTCTATTAAGTATACATGTAAGTTTTGGAAAATCGTCAACAAAAGTTGGTGTGAATTTATGCAGCTTTGTGTAAAACATTTAAGTATTGTTGTAAGAATCATAGTATGAGATTGTACTTGAAAATTTATACTGTAATGTAAGGAAATCGAGATCGCAAATGGTTTGCAAGGACATTAACATGTGTAACGACATAGGAAGCATTCAAACCATAGGCATTTTACTTGTCGATTCACGACTAGAGACACAAAAGCACTCTCAGTAAAAGTGTGGCCAAGAGTGTGGCTGCCTGAAATCCATTAGATCTAACCTTTTGTTCCGCGGTCTAGGACTTACGTTGATTAATGGTGCTTATGACACCCTATCCGTGACATGATCTATAAGTCATTCCTTAGCTTTGTTTTGACATACCACAGTACATGTATTTTCTCCAAGTTTAGAAAACAAGAAAATGTTTAAAAGTGGGAATATGAACTCACAGTTTTGCGTAACTCGCGTCGTAAACTTCACCGGGTTTGCTTCGTGAGCGTCGTGACCTATATGTGTTCTATACACGTTAGCCACTAGACTTGTAACACACGAGGTACAAGTCACCATCTTTAGTTTATGTATTTATTCTTTGTATGTTCATCTTTTGTGAGGGTCGTGCCCTTGTTTGTCGGGTCTTGCCCGTTCGTTGTGTCTTGCACTTTGAATATGTATTCTTTATTTGTGAATATATATTTTTACTTATCAAAATATATATTTGTTTATGTAGTCTTTATCAACGATATAAGTGTTAAAAATAAACTATATTTTTAACTTTTCATATATGTTACTTATATTATTTTCCAAAAATAAATATAAGTATTTTTGTGAAATAATATTCTCAATATTATTTTTGTGCAAGTATACTTAGGAAAGTATACTTGTATTTTTATGTAAATACTTGTGTATTTTACATTATTTGCCAAAAATCAATACTTTGATTTTTATTACTTTCCGGAATTATGTTTCTTAAAAATAATGTATTTTTAGGTCTTGTAGGGAATATATATATTTTGTCATACAATAATATATATATAATTATTCTTGTTATTCACCCGATTTTTGTGTAATTTCCATTACTTGGTAATGGATATATATATTTGTCCAAACATATATTTATGTCCAAAAATTGTCCAAAGTCCAAATATTTGTGGAATATATTTTTACAAATATATTTTCTTGTATTGTCCAAATACTCTTCTTAAGAGGATTTTATATACTTGAATAGTTAGGTATTCTCATGTGTTTGTATGTGTATTTTGGTATTTATACTCCTTGGGAGTATTTTGTGTATTTTTCAAGTCCCTAATACACTACTACATATAATACACACAATATACACTTTGCACAAAATTTGGTGATCACTAAATATATATATATATTTTTTCCTAAAATATACATACTTAATATAAATTTTACTTGAAGAAATCACTATCTTTTAACTTGAAATTTCATGCAAAAATTAGGGAAACCTTGGTAAATATTTTTAGGTGAATTTTTGGGGAATAAGTTTCACCAAAACTTATATTTTTCTAAGTGTCAAAATTTTATAAAAATTTATAAAATTTTGACATAGTTTCTCCTAAAAATGGAGGTTTCCCATGTTTTCAAAACATGTTTTTATTTTCTTTTTATCATCAAAACCAATTTTCAACAATTTTCACCAACATCATACACTAAATACTTCATGTGAAACATTATGGTGAACTTGATTCTTGTTAAAAATGTGTAGTCTTTGAGATTTACACTTAACTTACAATGGTTTTTCCAAAAAAAACAAGTGTTCTTGAGAATTTTAAACAAACTTTCATGAAACTTTAGTTTACTAACCAAATCATCCATGAGTTTTATGGTTTCAAAGTTTTGCAAACCATGTTCTAAAACCATTTTTATGTACATTAGAAAGATCTTTATGTTTAAAACCTTGTTTCATCATGGATCTTTCAAGATCCATACTTTACATCTTTAGATCTTGCATAAACAAGCTTCATGTTGCACTTTAACAAACTTTTCATGGATTTTAGTTTCAAAAGTTAGTTTTACATACACTTTGTTACTTCAAGACTACAAGTTCATGCTTTAAATTTCATTTTTCAAGTTCACATAAGGGTTTCACATGTTCATCTTCAAGTTTAACCATGGATCTTTCAAGATCCTTGCTTAAACTTGTTAGATCTAAGCTTCTAACAAGCTTAACATACTGGATTTAAGAATACACACAAGATTCAACAACATCAACTTCAACACATACACCAAAAATTACTAAAATCACTTGTTATCTTCATGATTATGTTAGTTCTTCTCATTTTCATCTTTTAAAGTTTAGTTACTTAGATGGTGAGACTTGTACATAACATAAACATGAACTAAATTAGTGATTAGTAGGCTTACAACTAGCTCTATTGGCTAGGGAAGTGGCACAAGAAGGAAGATGATGAAGATGGAAGAAAGTGAGTGGTTAATGGCTCCTCCAAGTGGTCCTTCAAGTTCTAGCACTTCAAGCCTTCTTAGTTAGCCTCCATACACCTTGTAGTGACCTTAGATTGCCTTGTAATGGATTGAAAATGATGGTGGTAGTGTGGTGTGGGTGAGCCGAGAGCAAGAAAGGAAGGAGAGAAGTGTATAGTGTTTTGAATGTGAAAGATGATAATGAAGTTAATATGGTCTCTTATCCTTTTATCCTCCAACAACTTGTTACACATAGGTTTATATGTATAATATCTAGCAAACATGGAAGATTATAATAATCAAAAGATATGTGGGCCCTTGGGGCCGGTTTTTGAAAAAATGGGGGGGGGGGGTAAAGTGTCATTTGTTGAAAGTTGAAGGTTATAAATGCAAAACTAGAAGGTCTAAGTTAGTTTAAGTATGTTTAGGTGTTTTTATGATTTTTAAGGTGTTCTATCACCAATACTAGCTTAATATCATAAAAACAATGCTTCTAGTTAAATTTCGATGTTTTGGGTATTGTCCGGTTGTTCGTTTCGTTACAGTTCGTTAAAGTGCTAAATTGCGCAGTTTTACTAGGTATGAAGCACCTTTTGTGACAGTTTCAATTCCTGACACTTTGTAAGTTATTCTGGACACTAAAACGTCAGTTCTGCATAATATTTTGGTGTTAAATGGTTGTTTTTAGCTGATTTTCTACTGAATTCTGCAGAATTCGGCATTTAAAGTGAGTTTCGGGTGTCTTTTAGTGCATAGTTTAGCTTCCGGAAAGTTTATATGCTAACCCTTGTATCCATACTTGGGTTTTTATGTGTTTTAGATGTTGGACCTACTCCTGGGCCCTAATTCTATTGTCTGACTGCTTTCTGCAAAGTGCTGACACAGTGTGACTTACCGGTGAGTTTACTAGTCTTTCCGACGCAACGCTTAAGGTAATGCACAAGGCAATATTTGAAGTATAAAACATGCATGAATTCATATGTAAAGAAAGTAATCACATAATCTTGACGCTTAATCACATAATTGCAGTTAATAAATAATAATTATAATAGTACGGAAATTACCGGTTTGGTGCCAGTTGTCACAACAAAACTCCGTCGCCGCATCAGCGACATGTTAGTAGCGAGTCACCGTGTCGCAACCCCTGATCCCTTATCTGTCCCGGGAACGGGCGGACGCGAACTCAGAGTTTCGGTGGTATCAGCTTGTTAATTTGGCAGCGGAAATTATATCAGGACCGTAGTTAGGAAATGTTTATCAGAGTAAAACCACCTCATTTAATATTAATAATCACATGGGCAAAACCCATCTTTCTTATTACAATACGTTTATCGGGATAAACCCTATTTTATTGAATTTAAAACATCGTCTTTTAGGTAACTTTTATAGCCACATTTTTCCCAAGCCTTCAGTGCTCTCCAGCTGGCTTTTTACTAATTGGCTGTCACATTGTGTTACCTTAAATGCGTTTTAAAAACATTTGTCAGTGGGAAATACTGGTGAGTGAATCCCAGTTTAATCAAGTAACATTTTATCAATTAAAACAGTATTGAGAGCGATCACATTGTTTATTTCTACATAATTACTCTTTCAGTATTGTCAATCCTGACTTGTGGGTCATATTACACATTGGCTAAATCGTTGTCCAATGGTAACGTACTGTCATCCCCGACTTACTACTCACAGTGTAGTAAATTTTGTATACAAAACCCCAACATACCGGCAGTAATTGAAGAACTACAAAGACTCAATCACCGCTTAATCACATTGTAAAACAATTAAGGTTTTGTAAAATATTACAAAAAGGTTAACAAAAATTGGATAAACTCACATTGCTATCTTAGACTTCGCGTAAGGGTTTCTTGGTTATAATCTATAATTTATACAAATGTACATTGGTTAGTATCATAACCCTTTGAAAATATTAATGATACCCTCCCCGAGCCGGCATTCCAACAACTACGTCGGGCAGAACCACGACAGTTATTACGGAACCCTAAATCTATCGGGCAGCGTATCTATTACGAAACTGGGGTTATAATACTTACAACGGAGCAGAACCTCGCTAATTAGGGGGATATAATACCCGCGTATTACTTCTACTACTCAGAATTTCGCTTAAGAAAGAAAAGAAATGAACGAGTAATACTGAAACTCGATGCCTGCTTATATAGGTGCTGAACCTGGGTCTCTCGCGGCCCGCGTAAGAGTAGACGAAGGTCTACGCGGCCTGCGTCAAACTCCAGTCAACGCGTAGCTCGTCCGGATCAGCGTATAGACTTGACACGATGATGACACGTGTCGGCCTGGGGTGTTGCCACTATTTTGATCTCACACGGCCCGCGTAAATGTAAGCTAAAGCTTACGCGGCCCACCTGAACTAAAGAAATCAACGGAGTCAGTTTCCAACCTTGATACCACCCGCGTAAAGGCTTGGGGTGGGTCTACGCGGCCCGCCTCAGCTTATATTTCAGATTTAAATTTTATTTCTAAATGTTATATTGTATTTCGGGCTCGGTTTTCGCATACGGGGTGTATTTAAAGACATATTGGAACATTTTAAAATATACTAGGGTGTCGAAAATATTCGAGAGTGTCGGTTTTACTGAGGGTTGTTACATCCTCCCCACCTTGTATTAGAGCTCGTCCTCGAGATCTACTAGAACAAGTGCGGATATTTCCTTTACATTTCAGATTCAAGCTCCCATGTGTACTCCGGTCCTCTTTTGGAGTCCCACTTCACTTTGACCAGAACTAATCTCTTATGCTTGAGGTTCTTGACTTTCCTATCTTCAATTTGTAGAGTCCTTTCTACAAACTTGAGTTGTTCATTTACCTCTATATCCTTAAGAGGTACTATCAGTGATTCATCAGCTAAACACTTCTTGAGATTAGATACATGAAACACATCATGTATTCCTGCCATTTCCTCTGGCAGTTGTAGCTGATAAGCTACAGGTCCTATTCTTCTAATAATCTCAAAAGGTCCAATATACCTGGGACTTAGCTTTCCCCTTTTTATGAATCTTACTACTCCTTTCCAAGGAGAGACTTTCAATAATACTTTATCTCCTACTTGAAATTCCAATGGTTTGCGTTGGTTATCAGCATAGCTCTTCTGTCGATCCCGTGCTGCTTTCAGTCGTTCCTTGACTTGAATAATCTTATCAGTTGTTTCTTGCACTATCTCAGGTCCAGACAGTTGCTTTTCCCCAATTTCTGCCCAACAGACTGGGGTTCGTCACTTTCGTCCATAAAGTGCTTCGAATGGTGCAGCATTGATATTTGTGTGATAACTATTATTGTAAGAAAATTCTATTAAAGGTAAGTGATCGTCCCAATTACATCTGAAATCAATTACACAAGCTCTAAGCATGTCTTCCATTGTCTGAATTGTCCTTTCGCTTTGTCCGTCCATTTGAGGATGATAAGTTGTGCTTAGATTTAACTTAGTTCCCATGGCTTTTTGGAAACTTGACCAAAAATGAGAGGTAAATCGGCTATCTATATCAGAAACAATTGATAAAGGAATTCCATGTAAAGAAACAATTTCATTTACATATAATTTAGCTAACTGTTCCATACTGAAAGTTTCCTTCATTGGTAAGAAATGGGCTGACTTGGTTAGCCTATCTACAATTACCCAGATTGTATCAATACCTTTCTTTGTTTTGGGTAATTTGGTACCAAAATCCATTGTTATCAATTCCCATTTCCACACTGGCATTTCTAATTGCTGTAACAAACCTGAGGGTTTCTGGTGTTCAGCTTTGACTTGTGAACAAGTTAAACATTTAGAAACATAGGCTGCTATGTCCTTTTTCATTCCTATCCACCAGAAATTTTTCCTTAAATCCTGGTACATTTTATCATTTCCTGGATGCATCGTATACTTAGATTTATGGGCTTCTTCTAATATACGATGACGCAGGTTTCCTAATTTAGGTATCCACATTCTCTTCTAATGGAATCTCCAAATTCCATATGTTCCTTGTTCTAATTCTTTTAGCATACCTTTTAATTTTTCAGTATCATCCTTAATTACTGATTCTTGTGCTTCTCTTATCTGATTATTTAAATCTACTTGTAGATTTAATTTAAGAGAACGTACCCTTTTTGGCTTTTCATGATACTTTCGGCTTAAAGCATCTGCCACTACATTTGCTTTTCCTTCATGATACTGGATATCACAATCATAATCACTAAGCATCTCCATCCAGCGTCTTTGTCTCATATTCAACTCCTTTTTCTTTAAAACATACCTTAAACTCTTATGATCAGTGAATACGGTAAACTTACTACCATAAAGGTAATGTCTCCAAATCTTAAGGGCAAAAATTATAGCTCCTAATTCTAAATCATGGGTTGAATAATTCTCTTCATGATTCTTAAGTTGTCTAGATGCGTAAGCTATAACCTTTTGTCGTTGAATGAATACACATCCATAACCTAATTTGGAAGCGTCACAATAGACTACAAAATCTTCAGTTGCTTCTTGTAACGCTAATATGGGTGTATTAGTTAATCTTTGCTTAAGGATTCTAAAGGCTTCTTCTTGTTTTAATCCCCATTCAAACTTAACAGATTTACATGTTAGCTTAGTTAAAGGAATGGCTATTCTAGAAAAATCTTGAATAAATCTTCTATGATAACCGGCCAATCCTAAGAAACTTCTAACCTCGGTTGGTGACTCAGGGGTTTTCCATTTAGTAATTGCCTCGATCTTTGTGGGATCCACATGAATTCCTTCATGATTAACTAAATGTCCAAGAAACTGTACCTGTTTTAACCAAAACTCGCACTTGGAAAATTTAGCGTAAAGCTTTTCCTTTCTTAATAAACTTAAAAGTGCGTGCAAATGCTTTGCATGGTCCTCTTTATTCTTAGAGTAAATGAGAATATCATCTATAAAAACAATTATGAATTTATCCAAATATGGCTTACATATTCGGTTCATCATGTCCATAAATGCAGCTGGGGCATTGGTTAAACCAAATGGCATGACAGTAAATTCATAATGTCCATACCTCGTTCTAAATGCGGTCTTAGGAATGTCCTCTTCCTGTAACTTTAATTGATGATATCCTGACCTTAAATCGATTTTAGAGAAAAATCGAGCTCCTTGCAGTTGATCGAACAGATCATCGATTCTCGGTAATGGGTACCGATTCTTAATCGTGACTTTGTTCAATTCACGGTAGTCAATGCACATACGCATTGATACGTCCTTCTTTTTAACAAATAGTATTGGCGCTCCCCATGGAGATGAACTTGGTTGTATAAATCCTTTCTCCAACAATTCGTCTAATTGTTTCTTCAATTCTTGCATTTCGGCGGGTGCCAAACGGTAAGGTGCTTTGGCAATCGGTGCCGTTCCTGGTATTAAATGAATCCTGAATTCCACTTCTCTATCTGGAGGTTGCCCTGGCTATTCTTCTGGAAATACATCTGAAAACTGAGATACTACTGGAATATCTTTTAAATCCTTTCCTTTAGTGTTAGTGATTATAGAAATCAAATACACTATAGAACCTTTTCTTATATAACTTGCAGTTTTCATCACAGAGATAAATTTTGTGGATCTAGATGGTTTATCTCCTTTAATTGGGATTGTTTTACCTGTTGGTGATTTTACTTGAATTGACTTTTGATCACATAAAATACTGGCTTTATTGGCTATTAACCAATCCATTCCTAATACAACATCAAATCCTGCCAGAGTCATGGGATAAAGGTTTGCAATAAATTTCTGATTTAAAATTTCTATTCTTGCTCCCTGCAAGATTTCAGAAATCCTAACAGTTTCTCCATTAGCTGTCTCTACTATACATACTTGTGGTAGTTTAGTTAATGACTGATTTAGAAATCTACAAAATGATGTATTAATAAAACTTTGGTTTGCACCAGAGTCAAATAATACTTTAGCAAAAACATCATTAACTAAAAACGTACCAGCTATGACATCTGGAATCATCTTGGCTTCATCTGCAGTTAGAACAAATGCTCTAGCATTTTGAGTATT
This sequence comes from Helianthus tuberosus, assembly GCA_030545235.1. Taxonomy (NCBI): domain Eukaryota; kingdom Viridiplantae; phylum Streptophyta; class Magnoliopsida; order Asterales; family Asteraceae; genus Helianthus; species Helianthus tuberosus. Next base: position 538,490 of record JARYGA010054637.1, on the reverse strand, counting down.
CTTGTTGTTTGTAACTGGAGCTAATTTCAGACAATTTAGCTTGATATGACCTTGTTCTCCGCAGTTGTAACATATCTTGTTATTAGCTTTCTTCCTGCAGTTTTCTTCCTTATGTCCCGATATTTTGCAAAAGCTACAGTACATGGAGCATCTTCCTGAATGCTTTCTTTTGCAATTCTTACAGTAAGGTGTAGAGGTAGAACCTATATTTCTCCCACGGTTAGAATTTCCAGAACGAAATTCTTGTGTGAGCTTCTGGGTTAGGTTCTTCCTTTGATCTTCTTCTCGGGTACGGACTAATTCGTCTGTCAAGGTATTTGCTAGTTCTACAGCTTCTTCTATGGTTTGAGGAGCTGCCTTGACTACGTGTCTAATCTCTCCAATTAATCCCCAAATATAACGAGAGATTAACACTGGTTCTGGTGATGCAAGAGTTGGCACTATTCTAGCATATTCGAAGAATAATTTAGTGTATCCCTTACTATCCACACCAGTCATCTTAAGGTTTAAGAATTTGTTTGCTATCTGTTCCTTCTCATTGGGTGGGCAGAATTTCTTTTCTACCTTGTTCTTAAATTCTTCTCATTCCATATTGTAAGTTCTATCACTTCCTCTTGATTGGAGGATAGTGTTCCACCATTCTAGTGCTGAATTCTTAAACAGATTAGAAGCAAACAGTATCTTATCTTCTTCAGCACACTTGCTTATTCTTAAGACTGCCTCAGTTTTCTCTATCCAGCGTAGGGTTGCAATGGCTCCTTCGTTGCCCGAGAATTCCATTGGTTTACAAGACCAGAATTCTTTATAAGAACAACCGCAAGGCACGGTTCTTCTTCTTTTGGGAATAGGCAATTGAAGTAAAGGTCCATTGTTTACACTGTTTTCGGGATCGATGGGTCGCTTACTGCTATGCTTACTTTTATTATTCGCTTCTTGAATCCTTTGAATAAAAAATGGCATTGCATCTATGATTCCTTGAGCCACTATATGTTGAACAACACTATTATCCATTTGGTTTCCATTGTTATTGATGCTTGGATTCTCATTAACCACGTTAATGTTACTCTGGTTATCATTATTCAGATTTCCTTGATTTCCTTCGTCGGCCATCTGAATTTTAAACATTTACCCCATATTAATATCACAAGATAATATTTAGTATAGTTAATCATATGACACGCAATCTATCCAAAAACGTCGATCATTGCGACTTTTACTCTATTTCTATATACCATCATGTATCTATTACACACAGAAATAGAATCACACTAATAGTAATAGGCATCCGTACACACATATTTTATTTCATTTTTATTTTATTATATTATATTATTATTACTATTACCATCTCCTCTATCACATCACGGATATGGATTTATCCAAAAATCCATATTGCGCTCATCGTATTTCCATACGAGACGCTCTCCTACCTGTCGCATTCTCTCACTGCTTTCTAAAATTTCTTCACCAAAAGTCCTAAGTTCTTGCACGTTTTCTGCACTCATTGGGGGTGCAGGTTCTAGGACTGGGTTCGGAATCTGGGGTGCGGGTTCCTGATATGGGGGTGAAAGTGCCTGAAATCGGTAAGGATCTTCTAAGATCTCCCTAATATATTCATCATGGTAATAGGGATCTAAATGGTCCATACCTGGGTAGGCTCCTATGTTCTGTATAGGTGTGTCTTCATGGATCGGGTAACGTTGCACATAGTCCCTATTATTATCCCACCAGGGGTCATAATTTGGGTCTAGAGGGTTTGGTGCTTGTACCCTAGGGATTTCTTCTGGGTTAAAGTCATGCATCTCCACTTGGTTTTCAGGGTTTTCTATCTCCATGGGTTGGTCTGGGATTAGTGGTTGTGGGGCTACTAGTTGTTCCAGACTTGGGTCAGCAGCGGTTGTGGCTAGGATATGGAAATTGGCTAGGCTTCTATTAAGCATATCCTGTGTATGGGCATCTGTCTTTCGCTTAGCAGCTGCTAGAACTCTTTGTTGTTGCAACTTTCGCATTCTTTTCCTACGTGCAAAGGCTTCCTTACTGAACCATCCTCTTTTCTTATGAGGGAATGGCTCTTCTGACTGGGCTTTAAAAGAAAACACCCCTTCTTCCTGATCAGCAGAATACCCAGAAAGGGCAGGCTGTGAAGAGGTACCTGCACTCCTAGGTGAATCAGACAACTGACGACACATGTCTGAGGGTCCTTGATCACTCATACTGTAAACTAACAGATAGTCAAATAACACATAACAAATAAATACAGTTATGCACGTATTTCCATAATTTATTTCCTAACACAAAATTTAGAATTTAAGTGTCAGCAGAACACTTCTTTGGCTTAGACCAGTGGCTAGGCTCTGATACCACCTTCTGTCGCAACCCCCGATCCCTTATCTATTCCGGGAAAGGGCGGACGCGAACTCAGAGTTTCGGTGGTATCAGCTTGTTAATTTGGCAGCGGAAATTACATCAGGACCGTAGTTAGAAAATGTTTATCAGAGTAAAACCACCTCATTTAATATTAATAATCACATGGGCAAAACCCAAGTTTCTTATTACAATACGTTTATAGGGATAAACCCTATTTTATTGAATTTAAAACATCGTCTTTTAGGTAACTTTTATAGCCACATTTTTTCCAAGCCTTCATGCTTAAACTTGTTAGATCTAAGCTTCTAACAAGCTTAACATACTGGATCTAAGCATACACACAAGATTCAACAACATCAACTTCATCACATACACCAAAAATTACTAAAATCAATTGTTATCTTCATGATTATGTTAGTTCTTCTCATTTTCATCTTTTAAAGTTTAGTTACTTAGATGGTGAGACTTGTACATAACATAAACATGAACTAAATTAGTGATTAGGAGGCTTACAACTAGCTCTATTGGCTAGGGAAGTGGCACAAGAAGGAAGATGATGAAGATGGAAGAAAGTGAGTGGTTAATGGCTCCTCCAAGTGGTCCTTCAAGTTCTAGCACTTCAAGCCTTCTTAGTTAGCCTCCATACACCTTGTAGTGACCTTAGATTGCCTTGTAATGGATAGAAAATGATGGTGGTAGTGTGGTGTGGGTCACCCGAGAGCAAGAAAGGAAGGAGAGAAGTGTATGGTGTTTTGAATGTGAAAGATGATAATGAAGTTAATATGGTCTCTTATCCTTTTATCCTCCAACAACTTATTACACATAGGTTTATATGTATAATATCTAGCAAACATGGAAGATTATAATAATCGAAAGATATGTGGGCCCTTGGGGCCGGTTTTCGAACAAGGGGGGGGGGGTAAAGTGTCATTTGTTGAAAGTTGAAGGTTATAAATGAAAACTAGAAGGTCTAAGTTAGTTTAAGTATGTTTAGGTGTTTTTATGATTTTTAAGGTGTTCTATCACCAATACTAGCTTAATATCATAAAAACAATGATTCTAGTTAAATTTCGATGTTTTGGGTATTGTCCGGTTGTTCGTTTCGTTACAGTTCGTTAAAGTGCTAAATTGCGCAGTTTTACTAGGTATGAAGCACCTTTTGTGACAGTTTCAATTCCTGACACTTTGTAAGTTTTTCTGGACACTAAAACATCAGTTCTGCATAATATTTTGGTGTTAAATTGCTGTTTTTAGCTGATTTTCTACTGAATTCTGCAGAATTCAGCATTTAAAGTGAGTTTCGGGTGTCTTTTAGTGCATAGTTTAGCTTCCGGAAAGTTTATATGCTAACCCTTGTATCCATACTTGGGTTTTTATGTGTTTTAGATGTTGGACCTACTCCTGGGCCCTAATTCTATTGTCTGACTGCTTTCTGCAAAGTGCTGACACAGTGTGACTTACCGGTGAGTTTACTAGTCTTTTCTGACGCAACGCTTAAGGTAATGCACAAGGCAATATTTGAAGTATAAAACATGCATGAATTCATATGTAAAGAAAGTAATCACATAATGTTGACGCTTAATCACATAATTGCAGTTAATAAATAATAATTATAATAGTACGGAAATTACCGGTTTGGTGCCAGTTGTCACAACAAAACTCCATCGCCGCATCAGCGACATGTTAGTAGCGAGTCACCGTGTCGCAACCCCTGATCCCTTATCTGTCCCGGGAACGGGCGGACGCGAACTCAGAGTTTCGGTGGTATCAGCTTGTTAATTTGGCAGCGGAAATTATATCAGGACCGTAGTTAGGAAATGTTTATCAGAGTAAAACCACCTCATTTAATATTAATAATCACATGGGCAAAACCCATCTTTCTTATTACAATACGTTTATCGGGATAAACCCTATTTTATTGAATTTAAAACATCGTCTTTTAGGTAACTTTTTTAGCCACATTTTTCCCAAGCCTTCAGTGCTCTCCAGCTGGCTTTTTACTAATTGGCTGTCACATTGTGTTACCTTAAATGCGTTTTAAAAACATTTGTCAGTGGGAAATACTGGTGAGTGAATCCCAGTTTAATCAAGTAACATTTTATCAATTAAAACAGTATTGAGAGCGATCACATTGTTTATTTCTACATAATTACTCTTTCAGTACTGTCAATCCTGACTTGTGGGTCATATTACACATTGGCTAAATCGTTGTCCAATGGTAACGTACTGTCATCCCCGACTTACTACTCACAGTGTAGTAAATTTTGTATACAAAACCCCAACATACCGGCAGTAATTGAAGAACTACAAAGACTCAATCACCGCTTAATCACATTGTAAAACAATTAAGGTTTTGTAAAATATTACAAAAAGGTTAACAAAAATTGGATAAACTCACATTGCTATCTTAGACTTCGCGTAAGGGTTTCTTGGTTATAATCTATAATTTATACAAATGTACATTGGTTAGTATCATAACCCTTTGAAAATATTAATGATACCCTCCCCGAGCCGGCATTCCAACAACTACGTCGGGCAGAACCACGACAGTTATTACGGCACCCTAAATCAATCGGGCAGCGTATCTATTACGAAACTAGGGTTATAATACTTACAACGGAGCAGAACCTCGCTAATTAGGGGGATATAATACCCGCGTATTACTTCTACTACTCAGAATTTCGCTTAAGAAAGAAAAGAAATGAACGAGTAATACTGAAACTCGATGCCTGCTTATATAGGTGCTGAACCTGGGTCTCTCGCGGCCCGCGTAAGAGTAGACGAAGGTCTACGCGGCCTGCGTCAAACTCCAGTCAACGCGTAGCTCGTCCGGATCAGCGTATAGACTTGACACGATGATGACATGTGTCGGCCTAGGGTGTTGCCACTATTTTGATCTCACGCGGCCCGCGTAAATGTAAGCTAAAGCTTACGCGGCCCGCCTGAACTAAAGAAATCAACGGAGTCAGTTTCCAACCTTGATACCGCCCGCGTAAAGGCTTGGGGTGGGTCTACGCGGCCCGCCTCAGCTTATATTTCAGATTTAAATTTTATTTCTAAATGTTATATTGTATTTCGGGCTCGGTTTTCACATTCGGGGTGTATTTAAAGACATATTGGGACATTTTAAAATATACTAGGGTGTCGAAAATATTCGAGAGTGTCAGTTTTACTGAGGGTTGTTACACACCGACGCGATTTTTGATGTTTTCACCCGATTTATTCATTTCACATGTCTGAAATGCAAATCACATCAAAGTAGATCATTCAAAACTCAAATTCGCGTAAAATTAAAAATTTAAATACGTGAAACACTGGACTTTCAACCACGTATCATGTATTACATATCAAAAAGATATAGGTATCAAACCATGGCAATCAAACTTTAAGACAAAGACAAAGATCTGTACTAAAGAGTAATGAATAATAAAATTATGCTACGATATCAAGACCTAAGAATTCGTACCCATAGAAGGAATTGAAAAGTATAATATGATGAATGAAAACATAATCCGTACCTTAGTTTAGGTCATTCAAAACAACACAAACTCAAGCAGTCTTCAATTCGTTAGAGCAATAGAGCCTACATTTTCATTGTTATCAGGTTTAATTTGTCACACCCCGAAATTATCAGAGCTGGCGTGACTGGACTGGTATCTTCATTGCACAGCGGAAGCAAATAAGCTAAGACTTTTAGAAAACGAACGCCACTAAGTACTCAAATCTCCAATGGTTCTCCTATTCCAACCGTGCCATAATTTCGAATGTAACCTGAGAAAGAAACATGCGAAAAATCAACATACAGTTGAGCGAGTTCATAGTTTGTTTGTAAAAGATTTGAAATAAATCTTTTGAATAACCGGTTTGTGAAATATTATTGAGAAAAGGAATTTAAAAATCATTTTCTTGTCAAGTTATATGGAAACTTTGTACGTGTAACGCATTATGTTCATAAAACCATGTATTTGTAAAGTTTGTATAACCATCAATGCCCACCCTGACTTTGACTTTATGCCTGCATAATCCTATGCTTTGAACTTGTATAAAACATGGTATGTAATTTGTAAAACCCCGGTATGAAAGCAATAAGGAAAAACAGATCACCAATGGTTTGCAAGGCCAATGGTATGTGTGAAGTGATGCAGGAAAACTCAAACCTAGCAAATTTGTACCGGGCCTCCGGCTGGAAGACATAGTCACCCTATGGGCCACCCTGGTCCCCATGGGTGTGGGCTCGCTACACCCAAATAGATCTATCACTCATGTCCCTCGGTCCTACAATGAGGATTAATGGCCTTAAGTGTTGTACCCACCACTCACACAATCTAAGTGTACCCTTCCTTAGCTAACCATATCATTTGTAATTGTCTGTAAACATTTAGTAACATGTACTCACTGGGTGTCCCATTTCTCAAACGCAGACCAACCTAGTCCCATTATTATAACTAAACGATCCCATCCCTAGTCATGAAAATCATTCACATTTCAATAATACGCATTTGTTTTGTAAAAACCGGTATATTTCGTATGATTCATTCGTAAACCATTTGAGTTCCTTGAAATCCGTTCGTAACATGATTTAGAAATATGAGTTTTCGTTCATTCAAAAACTTTGTATGTTCTTGCAAAACATGCTTTGTCTAAAATATGCAATCTTTGTTCATCGAAAACTTTGTATGTTTCTACAAAACGTGCATGTCTTTCCACCCCGAAAACATTTAGAAAAATGTAAAACCGTAAAAAGGTGGGGTTATGAACTCACCTGGATTTCCATGGGCAAAGCTAGCTATTTACGACTTCGTGATGTCGTTCCCAAGACTTGACTTGCTAGCGTGCATTCTACAATATTCCTAACACGGAATATCTTATAAGTTTCTAAGTAAACGCATTAACTAAAACTACGTGTCATCGAGCTCTACCGAATTGTTAACCGAATGATTCAACGGTAAGTTGTTAACTTGAAAGAAGCGAAGAAGTTATACTGGTTAAGTTTCGTTTAACGTCGGTAACAATTAATAAGTCTTTGAAAGACTTAGTTTTCGAGAAATTAAAACATATAAACATTTATATACAAATATATAAATATATTGTTATAATCGCGTAAGACGTCTCGTGAAGTCGCACGTTTATTTAAAGAATATCAATATGAAAGTAATATATAACAACTCGTGTGAATGCCGTTTATGCATTTAATATGATGATTATCAACATGTATGTATATGCCGTTTATGCATTTAAAGTAAATATAAAAAGTTACATTCATTTTATAAAGGAATCGTCGAGTTGTTGTGTTCGTAAATAAATATGTATAACCATATTTATTATTTTTTTTATAAAAGAACACGTGTTGTTCGATGTTTGAAATAAATATATAAACTATATTTATTTTATAAAAACGTTTCGGCGTTTCGATGTTCAAACAAACATAAAAAGGTTATGTTTATTTATTAGAATGTCCAAACCTTGATGTTTGAATTAAACAATTAAATGTATTTATTTTATAAAACATTATTGAGTTTTTGGGTGTTTGAAATAAACACTATGTTTGTTTGAAAAGAAAACGTCGGAAATATAGAAGTTCGAAATATCTATAAGTGTTATATTTATTTTAACTAAGTATCGGTTTTGAAATTTTATAATGTCGTCAAAAATAATATATCTCCATATTTTATCTTAGAAGGAAAAACTCGAATGGTTGATATATGTCGTTTTTAGAATGTAAGTACATTTCGTGTTACGAGTTTTTAGGAAAAACAGACAGAGTTTCCTCTGTTTTTGTAATAACCCCGACAACCCAATGTTGTCGTTATCTTATTGAAACTCAACAATTGTCAAAATACGCCAAATATTAAACGTATATAATCATAAAAAAACGATGGTTCGAGCTCGTTCACGTGTAATAATGAAAGCTAATTACGTAAATAATAATCGTGTCCCAAATTATTTACCAAATCTTTCGCGATGTCTCGTTTGACTGAGTTGATCGAGTCAATCGGGTTGACTCGCTGAGTTGACAAGGTTTGACCGAGTCAGTCGAACCGAAATCTGATCCGAACCACACCGATGACTTCTGTTGACCCGAGCCATTGACCAGTTGACCCGCTTAACCTGCTGTTGACCCGAGTTGACTCACTGTTGACTGAACTTGACCGAGTTGACTCGGTTTGACCGAGTCAACTAAACCCGAATCTGACCTCAAGCTAACCCATGACCCGAGCCTTCCATGAACACCCAACCCAAAACATGATTTCTCACACTCAATCCACAACAAACCCAAACCCTTGAATCTGAACCCGAAGCCCACTGACGTGAACCCGAGTCCTGCGTCGTTGTCGTCAGCCGTCGTCTCCGACGACCACTACCACCGTCGCCGCCGCCACGGCCGTCATCACCACCATCTTCCGCCGCTACTTCCGTTAACCCCCCCTTCCACCTACCAAAAACGGTTCAAGTAACCACTTCCGTTAACCGCGTCAAAATACCAAAAGAAGAGTCGTATAACAGAGCCGGGAAACTCACCAGAATTGTCGTCGGAAAATAAAAAATCATGAAACTCTGCAGGAAAGTCTCTAGGTGCCCGATCTACACATGCATGGTGCTAGAGTTCCAAAAATAGTTCGCCGGAATTTTGACCGGATCTTCACCGGAGTTGCGCGTGAGCTCAAACGGCTAAGAATCGTTGGAAACGGACACCACCATCGCACTCAAAAGGTTTAGCTTAGTGGGGGTAGGGGTGTTTGGTCGGAAAAAATGACACCGGAACTTCGCCGAACCTCCGCCGCCTACGGCGGCTCCGCCGCCGCACCGCTGCGGTCGCCGGCCATCGTCGCCGGTGATTCACCGGCTTCTTGCCGGGTGTTTGCCAGATATCCGGTTCTAGAGAGAGAGAGTAGAGAGAGTTTGTAAGTTAGAGAGAGAAAGTGTGGGTGGGAAATGAGCATTTTGGGTTAAAATCCCTTTATATAGTGAGTGTCTTATGAGCTTGGGTCTAAGGCCCGCAAGCCTGTTTCTGGTTATTTCGAACGGCCCGATCTCGTCCTCAAGGCCCGTTTTCATTCCCGAGCTTCATGTAAAATAGTAGCGCATATATTTAAAGTCGAAAACAAGTAAAACATACGTCGGAGGTCGGTTTTGACGCTTTCGTTCGTCGGGTGTGTTAAATCGCTTAAAGAGCGTGCTTTGTCGTTTTAAACCGTTTTTCTGATCCGGTTTCGACTGTAATTACTAAAATTTCATTGCGAAGCTAAATATAGCGTAAAATGTAAGTTCTGAAGGTGACAGGTGTAGGATCGTTTTCGGACCCGAAGGAAGTCGATCAGAAGAGTTTTTCTAAATACGAAAGGCGGAAACAGACGTATTGAGTTTAATTTAGCAAGATATACTCATTAACTGTCGATATTATTGATTTGATGACAATTTACAGCGAGTCGACACTTCGGCAGCAGTTCGGGACTGAAACCGAAATTGTTACAAATGATTTCGCTTGAAGGAGTATATATAGGCTCTTAATTCCGTTTGAAACAGCTCCAAACGAAATTAGATTCCAAACGGAATCTAATTCCGCACGGAATTACATGCATGACAATTTCAAGCGGAATTACCCTCTCAAGCGGAATTACATATTATCTTGAACTACGTGCTCTGATCTAACATTCTTAGTACAAGACTCGATACAAGACGAAGTCGACAGACGCATGCACCAACAGACTCCCCCTCGAATGTTGACGAGTCTAAAGTGTCGAGTCTTTGCATCTTCAGTCTTTATCAGTCTTCTCGTGCTCTCTGAAGTATCTGACACTATAAAGCATCCTCAATTCTCTCTCCTTTCTCTATCAGCACCAACAGATAACCTCCTCCTCTGGCTCTATCTTCTCTTGATCAGATCTCTTGATTCTTTAAGTTCATCAACATCAATAATCTCAGGATCAGAATCTGGCTCTTCAACATTCAGATTCTCCCTTTCAATACACTGGGATCACAGTCTGACTTCCACAGATTCAAGATCGTGACCTGGCTTACATCCTGTTCTGGATCGAAACCTGGCTTTTTATCTATTTATCTCAAGATCTGAAGCTGGCTCTATTTTTCCTGCACAAATCTCTACCCAAAAATAAATTTCAAATTTGCAAATTTACACTCTGCTAACCACTTGTAAATATAATTCTCAAAATGATTTAACATTTATAAACTCTGATGAACCATTTGCAGGAATTATTCAATCAATGAATGATTTTACAATGTTAAACTTTGATGAACCATTTGAAGAGATATCATTTTTCTTTACAAAAACACACTTCCCAAACCATTTGTTCATCATGTCTAGCACTTGGAATTTTGAAAATCAGCTTATCAACACCAGTTATCGAAAATCTTTTTGTATTTTCAAAAAATTTATGCTAAAACACTCCGAAAATCTTTTTGGATTATTATTTGTAATGCAATGCAGATAAGAAATATTTACAGACCAATATTTTTGAGAGTTTGTGTAAGAGGATCATATCAGTTTTTGAGACAAATCACCAACACCGTTAAGCTTTAATCATTTCAAGTTCTAAACGATTCACTTAGATTGTCAGTATACTGATCCACTTAAATTTTCACACAAAGTTCAACTGTTTCGAGATACGAGATTAATGTTTTAAGCACTTAAACTTATTCGCGTGTCCCACCTCAGAATATACTCCCGTATCCAGATCCCAATATTCAGTCTTACAGGTGAGTATACCTAGATGATATCTGTAAGGGGTTAATTTGCGAAGGACCGTGAGAGCTCAGGTCAGAACTTCCGTTCAGCAGAGAGATGACGGCTTCGACTTTTGGTGGGTCCCCTTTAGAGAATCTTTTCTTCAACAGCACATGATTAGCATTTTTTCAATGTTTCATCATTTTTCCTGCTGAGGGTGGGCTATATTTCAAGCAAGCGTAAAGTATTCTCCGGGGACTAGGCCATTGCTTCCGCAAAATCAGAAGTCCCGGGATAATACCCCAGATATCACTGAGTAAAAAGACCTAGTATCTCAGAAAGAGAGACCTTTCAAACAAGATTTCGGGGGTTACCCATATATCCGAGAGATGTTCCCCACGATATAAGTAAGTTTGAAATTTAGGTTTATATCTCGTCACAATTTACTAAATGTATAAAAACCTACTGGCACATCATCAGTGAGACCGTTTATCACATTTGACTTTCCAATTCTTTAGCATGTTGTGATAGTCCACTGTTGTACTACCATTTCCTCTTTTTTACAACAAAACTCATTTTGAATTTTATCATGTTTTTGTATTTTTCAAATTTTCAAATGTTTTTGAATTTTTTGAAATACTTACTCCCCCTAAAATTCAAAATCATTTAAAGAAATTTGAAAACAAACTGTACAAGTAAATTGACAACCAATATCAAATCACTTCAATTCGCCATCCACTTGGCATAAACAATCAGAACTCCCCCTCACAACAAAACATTTTCCCATTATGATTTCAAAACACTTAAGTTTGTTTTAATCAAATGGTTTTTCCGGAAAATTAGTTTTGCTGATTTCATAAACCTTTTGTAGGTTAGGGGATTTATTCATCACCTTTTTCATTTTACCACTTGAAATATTTAACAATTTTTAGATCAATCAACAAACATCACTTGTAGAAAATCAAGTACAACTTAATGTCCCTGATTTACCACTTGTAAGTCGAAATCACTTTCGTGAATTTCTCAAGAAAGATGCCGATACCTGCTCCACACTTACTAACCTGGGAGCTCCGGCAAGTCCGGTTTTTTACTGATCATAATAGGTTCCATCCCAGTCACAAACCTGGGCCAAAACACACTTACCTGGTTTCTTCAATTTTTTCTCATCAAACTCCTTCACCCCTTTGACCTTCCCATGAACCATTTTTCCAAAAATGTGTTTCACTTTAGAATTAAAGGCCTTTTCAACATCAAATTCTTTCTTTTCTGAGAAAAATTGATTTGAAATCTCAATTTTACCAACTTTTTGTTTAAAATTTTCAGCCCTCAATGGTGGAAATTTGCATCATCCATTGGAGGAACTGAATTCTCACCTTTAACCCCAATTTGTGGCTCCTCTGACTTTGTGGAATCAGATTCATCGCCAGAAGATAGCTCCCCTGATTTTGACGAATCAGAATCATTGCTAGAACTATCATCAGACTTCTTTACAACCCATTTCTGGTTGTCAAGGTTTGCTCTTTTCTTGTAAAACCTGTTTGAACATTCACCAATTTCAAATTTTGAATTTTTGAAAAGTTTAGTTCTCTCAATTGGTGGTTCAAACTCAATCACTTTCTCTTTCAGTTTACGAGAAACTCCCTGTTTTGATTGTATTGCCTTGGAACAATTCTTGGCAATATGACCAACAGTGTTGCATTGGAAACAGGTTCTCGTTTCTTTCATCTGATCAGCATTCTTCATTTCTTCTTGCTTCTTCACAAGGAAATCTTTGTTTAACTGATTTCTGAATAGATTTTCTTTCTCTTCTTCAGATGATGTACCTGAAACAAATATCATTTTTGATTTAAAATCTCGAACATGTTTTTCATTTTTATGATTTTCTAGTGGAATAAAACCCTGACCTTTCTTTTTGATATTACCGTTATGATTTGGTTTCTTTCGATAACCAGAACCAGAACTGTAACCCTTTTTCTTGTTTTCTCTTTGTTGAACTCTTGAGGTGTACCTTTTAGGTTTATCATTAAGATTTACATCTTTTATTTCAGAAATATTAATTTATGTTAGTTTGGAAACCTTTTTTATCATTTCAGTTTTAACACCTCTTATTGGAAATTCCTCATCAGAATATAATTTGTCAGAATCATTCAAAGTATATGCAACTTTGAACGTTTCGTCATCCAAATTAGATTTTGATAACAGGAATTCTTTATTGTAAACTCTTTTTCCCTGTTTGACGGTTTGACTCGGAGTGCTGGACTCAGACTTTGACTCTGACATAGACTCCGACTTTGACTCCTCGGTTTCATCGTTATCTAACACATGATCCACTACTTTCTTCATCAATTGAGATTGTTGATCAGTGTCAGACGATGTAAAAGTGACATCAATATTTTCTGGCAGGTTAACTGAAGACTCCGACTCCCACTATAAATTTGTTGGCTTTTCGACTCTTTCTGAATTTGGATTTCTCGGAGAATATCCATTTTCAAGCGGGGGTGGACACTTGTTGTAACTGAAATCTTGTTTCTTACCAGAATTCTTCACTTTAGTTCTCTTCTTCTTTTCAGAATTCTTTCTCTCAGATGTCTCTTCTTCTGTGTCAATCTTTTTTTCTTTCTCCTCAGGGATGTCTTCCTCAAAAGCCTTCATGCCTTCCACAGTTGGATAAATCCTGTCAATGACATAAGAAGTACATGGGTAACTTTTTAACAACCGATTAACTCTTTCTGTTTCAATCCTTTGTGTTTCCAGTTTCTGCTCAAGCACAGCACATTTTTCAATGTAACTGTTAACACTTTTCTGCTTTGTCATAAGAGCTCCTTGTAGTGTTTTCATTGTTGTTGCTTGTTCACTGCTTGTTTGATTTTACTGATTCATGGCTTTGTTCAGAATATCATAAGATTCTTTCAATCTGTTCATGTTATGAATCAAAGTACTGTTCTGCTTCTTTACTGCTTCACAGTTTTCACATATCACTAGAACCTTTTGTGCATTAGCTTCTTCTTCAACTTTGAATTCTGGAATGTCTTTCACCTTTTTCCTTACCACTCGAACTTCTTCATCATCACTGCTGACTGGTGTTTTGACCTTTTTCTTTTTCTTTTTAGCTTTTTCATCTTCACTATCACTTTCTGCCATCATTTTCAAATGAGCTGCCATTCGTTTTTCATAATACTCACTATCATCATCACTATCTTCTTCAACTCGAGCAACAAATGCTTTATGAATTGAAGTTTTATTTGGATCATAATCATCCCAATTAAAATTTGCCCAGCTAAAACCTTCTGGCAATTTTTCATCATCTTGATTGATTAGGCATGCTTTGTTGTTGGCTGAAATATATTTGTCCCAACTGAAGTCTTCTTGATTCACCAAACATGCTCTCTTTGAAGACTCCTCTATTACTTTTCTACCATGTGCCACTTGTGGTTCTTGTTGTTGTTGAGCAGCTTGATGATAAATGGCCTTCCGGTAGTAATCATTGTTGTTAAACGGATTTTGAGCTCCACTTGCTTCGTGATTTGTGCACTCCCTCTTGAAGTGTCCTTTTTCCCTGCAACGAAAACAAGTGACTTTAGATTTATTAAAACCCAAAGTAGAAACATTAGCATCACGTAAGTCATTTCTTCCTGTGATCTGCTTAAATTTCTCAGCTCGTCTCAACACACTTGCCAAACACCACTTTATGTCCATCAATTCCATCTCTTCAGCATCAATCTGATCTTAATCCTATTTTGTAAGCATTGGATTCCCGATCCGACCTGCCACAAAACTTCCATACGACTCCAACACGGTTCCCAACAAAGACATATGGCTTTTTGCAACTTCTTCAGAATAATCCTGATCATTTTCAAGATTCAATACAATGTTGCATTGTAGCTTTCTGCCATTCTTGGTTGCTGAAATGTTCGGATCAAAAGATGGATATGATGAAGAACTTGTGTTGCTGTTTGATCCTTTGGATGAACTTCCTGATGAACTCTTTGCATTGAATGCAGTCTCAACCTTTGGTGACATGTTGGTAGTTTTGTCATTCAACCCTGCTTTGTAATAAAGCCCAATGTCTTGTTCACCATCAAAATCTTTCATTCTTGAGATCTTTCTCTGTTCCATCTCTTGAGCCTCAATTTTTTCAATGAACTTGCTCAATGTCAGACTGCTAAAACCTTTCTTGTTTCTCAACATCATGAGATATGTGCCCCGAGTCTCATATGGCAATGCATCAGCCAATTTTTCGATCAACTCTTCATTATCTTTGTTGATGCCCAATCTCTTCATGTTAGCTAACAGATTGCAATATCTTTCAATAATTTGCTTTGTGCTTTCATTTTTCAAACCACGAAACAGATCAAACTCTTTCTTCAAAAGTGATTTTTTTCTTTTTAACCATCTCTTGACTTCCAACAAACTTTGATCTTAAAGCTTTCCATATTGAATAAGAAGTTCCATTGTGTTGCAATAAAACCAAAATATCTTCTTTCACAGCTTGTTGTAGTAGACTTAACTTCATTTTCCCATCTTTGTATTTCTTTCTATCTTCAGCACTAAGGTCTTTTATTGCTATAATCTCCTCATCATCAGTCATCGGTCTAACATATTTCGTCTCAACACATTCCCAAGCATCTAAATAATTTGCTTGAACCCAGTTTTCAAAACGTCCTTCCCAACCTTTATACTCTTCAATGTTCATGAGCTTAGGTGGTTTTTGCATAGTCCCCGTTTCATTTTCCAACATTGTCTGCTGTGTAACAGTAATCGGGGTAGCAAAGGCGTTATAAAATTCCTCTTCCATGTTTCGGATTTTCAAAGTTTACAAAACAGTCCTGTTCAAACGGAATTATCTCTTCAAACGGAATTCCTTTCAAGCGAAAATACCCAGTTCAAACGAAATTACACAGTTCAAATGGAATCAACAGTTAGACAACTTCAAGCGAAATCAGTATTCAAGCGGAATACCAGTTTCAAACGGGATACCTAATTCCGTATGAACGAACACCCCTTTCAAACAAAATCCCTAATTTGGTTTAAAATTTCAAACGGAATTACAACTTGAAGCGGAAATACTGTTTTCAAACGGAATACCGGTTTCAAGCGGAATTAAGATCTAATTCCGTTTGAAATGCTGTTGACGTCATCATTCTCGAACTGATTTTGAAACGAAATTACCAATATTACCAGTTTTAGATCGATTTTAAGTCCAATTTTCTCAAGGATTCATTAAAACACAATTGCGCACAAGATGTGAGAAATTTAGCTGATTTTAACCGTGAAAAATTATTAATTTTGAAAAAGAAGGTGTAGAAATCAGAATTTGCAGCTGAATTGGTAAGAACT
Organism: Helianthus tuberosus; assembly: GCA_030545235.1. Lineage (NCBI taxonomy): Eukaryota > Viridiplantae > Streptophyta > Magnoliopsida > Asterales > Asteraceae > Helianthus > Helianthus tuberosus. The sequence continues at coordinate 522,103 of JARYGA010054637.1, read as the reverse complement.
CTTCCTCCTGAGCTCTGATACCACTTGTAGGATCGTTTTCGGACCCGAACGAGTCGATCAGAAGATTTTTTCTCAATACGAAAGGCGGAAACAGACGTATTGAGTTTAATTCAGCAAGATATACTCATTAACTGTCGATATTATTGATTTGATGACAATTTACAGCGAGTCGACACTTCGGCAGCAGTTCGGTACTGAAACCGGAATTGTTACAAATGATTTCGCTTGAAGGAGTATATATAGGCTCTTAATTCCGTTTGAAACAGCTCCAAACGAAATTAGATTCCAAGCGGAATCTAATTCCGCATGGAATTACATGCATGACAATTTCAAGCGGAATTACCCTCTCAAGCGGAATTACATATTATCTTGAACTACGTGCTCTGATCTAACATTCTTAGTACAAGACTCGATACAAGACGAAGTCGACAGACGCATGCACCAACAACAGGCGTCTTCGTCGCTTCCGTTTCGTTGCCGATGCGTTTCCTACCATCGCGTTTTTAGTTCACGTTTGCATTTGTGTCGCACGGAAGCCTAATAAATTCACAGAATTAATTTCATAGACATAAAATATTCGTGTAACATTCATACTTGTCGGCGTTTTCAGTATTTTGTACGACATCGGTTCGTTGTCGCTTAATATTCACCAGATCTTTCCGTAAACCACCGTTCACGCCCTATAAAGCCGGTTAGCCGTTTCTAGGCACTCCAAAGGCCTAATTAAGTTGATTTGCGTCTTAAACACTATTTATTGTCGCGTTAATCATCTGTTAATCACGTAATTAGGAGCCGTAAATCACCGGTTGTCACATTCTCCCCCTGTTACAGACATTTCGTCCTCTAAATTTAGACTATGTTATCTCCTCAGAATTGTGTTGTTCGCAGGTAAGTCCGAATAATAACAAAGTGAATGACCGCATAATCAAAACAAGACTTATTCAAATCATGTGAATTTAATGACATTCCTCAACAATAAGAACCCAACGGTTTAAAAGAAATGTGTTTCAAAAATTGATGTCAAAGGAAACAAGACGTATAGGTACAGTCACTAATATGACTAAGTTAACAGGGATCCAACAATGAACAGGAACTTCGACCAATCGAATTCCATATGATCGTTCACAATAAGTAAATGAGTTCTAGAAGTAATAACATCCACTAGATGAACTTAGAATCAACAATCTCAAATGTACTAGTTTGCATGAAATGCTCGATCGTGATCAGCACAAGCTGCAAGTTATACCGACGCCACAAGGTTTCACAATGAATGAAACAATTCAATAATAGGGGTGATCGAACAAGTATCACCTGTGTTTTGCATGAAACGCTCAATCATGATTAGCCCAAGCTACAAGTTTGTACTGACACCACAAGGTGTCGTAGTGATTTAAATAATTCAATAATAGCGGTGATCAAACAAATTCACCGTGTTTGAAGTCAATTGAAAGCGCAATGAAGTAAATATGAAAATTTGTTTCTAACAACATCATAGGATTTTCAATTGAAATTTGAACATCAAAGAAATAATGTTTTCGATCGAAGACGAAGAAGCAATGAATATCGCAAAACATTCGATCGATGTTGAAAGGACCATTAGGAGGTACACCGGAATATGAAATGAATTTTGTGTACCCTTGTCTTATCACACGATTGTGTTAAGACTATTGTAATGTGATAAATCAAAGCGGATTTAATCTAAATCAATAAATAAATAATTAAATCCGTGCATGAGATATGTAAACGAGTTTAGAGCAAGCTTCAAATAAGTGAAAATACCACCACAAGGTGTCGAAATCAACAAACAATTTAATGGAGTCGAATGCCAAACAAGTTTACTTCGACTCGAAACAAATGAAACACTTGTTAAAACGAATTTTGAATATGATGCTCCCAATACATCATATGATGCTCTAAAGTGAATATGTGTAATGGACAAGTTCAAACAATTGAACTTGGTTTTAGCGCAATCCGACAATAAACATATATGTTTCAAAAAGGAAATTTCGACATGGTTACGACGAAAAACCATGTATGTAACTTGAAAAGAAAAGAACTTTCAAGAAAATGTGTTGACTTGATAACAAAGGAGCCAACAATTACAATAATGTAGGTCATTCGAATCACAAATCAATAATTAGATTTAGCGAAATAATATTTGAACTCCGATGAAGCGCTTGTTTGAAACGAAACCACATGCGTAACAAACCGATGCATGTGTAACATATGAATTTTTCAAGAAATGAAGCAAATGAATATTCGCTATACTGAAAGAAATGATCGTGATACAATGACCATTAAGAGGTGTAGAGGTACGAAAATCTACTCAGTAAATGTGAAAGTCGAAATTTCAATAAAAGAAATTTGAGGACTCTACCTGGGGTTGCGGGTGATAACCGGTTGTTAGGTGACATTACCGTGGAATGTCGAACATAGCGTATTCATCATTAATGAGAAAGGGGGAATGCAAAGACATGCGTCTTCTCCTTGGAGTGATTCATGTCGTTTCAGGACCGCGTGCCAAACCGCCGCTTCCTGATCGATAGTTCTCCTGCTGACAAGAATCTAGCGTCGTCGTTGAATTGCGCCATCGTTTCTTTTCAAATGCCCCGCCTCGATAGTCGTATGTGACGTTCTTCAACCTCCGTTGATGTATGGCTTCAGTTTCACGTACACTTGTGCACTTGCGTTTTGTTCCGCGTAGAATGTGATGTACACCGACATCCGTTGACGTAAAATTTGAGTTCCATGTATTCTCGTGCACTAGAATTTCGTTGTGCGTAGGCTGCCTGCTCGGGAAGTTAAAATATCATAGACAACATGGATAATAGTGTGTGCCCGAGCTAATATTCGCGGTTCCTACGTGATGACCTTTAATGAACTTAGACATAAGTTTCCGAAGGTCTTAAATGCATGTTTCCTAAACTCTCAGAGTTTTGTGTACTGTATGTAATTGTTTTGTGTACCGTGTGTAAAACACAACTTTAGCGTATGTTCGAAAACAAATTTTTTGACTGTTTGTTTTTCGGCAACGGTTGGAGACCATATTCGAGTCTTAGGCGTTTTGTATGTATTCAGGTTTTAATAATCTAAATCCCCAGAGGAAAGTGAGGTTAGAGCCTAGGTATCTCTACAGAAACCTAATTCGCTGTAACCTATAGCTCTGATACCAATCTGTCACACCCAGAAATTATCAGAGCTGGCGTGACTGGACTGGTATCTTCATTGCACAGCGGAAGCAAATAAGCTAAGACTTTTAGAAAATGAACGCCACTAAGTACTCAAATCCCCAATGGTTCTCCTATTCCAACCGTGCCATAATTTCGAATGTAACCTGAGAAAGAAACATGCGAACAATCAACATAAAGTTGAGCGAGTTCATAGTTTGTTTGTAAAATATTTGAAATAAATCTTTTGAATAACCAGTTTGTGAAATATTATTGCGAAAACGAATTTAAAAATCATTTTCTTGTCAAGTTATATGGAAACTTTGTACGTGTAACGCATTATGTTCGTAAAACCATGTATTTGTAAAGTTTGTATAACCATCAATGCCCACCCTGACTTTGACTTCATGCCTGCATAATCCTATGCTTTGAACTTGTATAAAACATGCTATGTAATTTGTAAAACCCCGGTATGAAAGCAACAAGGAAAAACAGATCACTAATGGTTTGCAAGGCCAATGGTATGTGTGAAGTGATGCAGGAAAACTCAAACCTAGCAAATTTGCACCGGGCCTCCGGCTGGAAGACATAGTCACCCTATGGGCCACCCTGGTCCCCATGGGTGTGGGCTCGCTACACCCAAATAGATCTATCACTCATGTCCCTCGGTCCTACAATGAGGATTAGTGGCCTTAAGTGTTGTACCCACTACTCACATGATCTAAGTGTACCCTTCCTTAGCTAACCATATCATTTGTAATTGTCTGTAAACATTTAGTAACATGTACTCACTGGGTGTCCCATTTCTCAAACGCAGACCAACCTAGTCCCATTATTATAACTAAACGATCCCATCCCTAGTCATGAAAATCATTCACATTTCAATAATACGCATTTGTTTTGTAAAAACCGGTGTATTTCGTATGATTCATTCGTGAACCATTTGAGTTCCTTGAAATCCGTTCACAACAAGATTTAGAAATATGAGTTTTCGTTCATTCAAAAACTTTGTATGTTCTTGCAAAACGTGCTTTGTCTAAAATATGCAATCTTTGTCCATCGAAAATTTTGTATGTTTCTGCAAAACATGCATGTCTTTCCACCCCGAAAACATTTAGATAAATGTAAAACCGTAAAAAGGTGGGGTTATGAACTCACCTGGATTTCCATGTGCAAAGCTAGCTATTTACGACTTCGTGATGTCGTTCCTAAGACTTGACTTGCTAGCGTGCATTCTACAATATTCCTAACATGGAATATCTTATAAGTTTCTAAGTAAATGCAGTAACTAAAACTACGTGTCATCGAGCTCTATCGAATCGTTAACCGAACGATTCGACGGTAAGTTGTTAACTTGAAAGAATCAAAGAAGTTATACTGGTTAAGTTTCGTTTAACGTCGGTAACAATTAATAAGTCTTTGAAAGACTTAGTTTTCGAGAAATTAAAACATATAAACATTTATATACAAATATATAAATATATTGTTATAATCGCGTAAGACGTCTCGTGAAGTCGCACGTTTATTTAAAGAATATCAATATGAAAGTAATATATAACAACTCGTGTGAAAATAATATATAATAAACTCGTATCATATATTGTGTCTAATATGATGATTATCAACATGTATGTATATGCCGTTTAGGCATTTGAAGTAAATATAAAAAGTTACATTCATTTTATAAAGGAATCGTCGAGTTGTTGTGTTCGTAAATAAATATGTATAACCATATTTTTTTATTTTTTTATAAAAGAACACGTGTTGTTCGATGTTTGAAATAAATATATAAACTATATTTATTTTATAAAAACGTTTCAGCGTTTCGATGTTCAAACTAAACATAAAAAGGTTATGTTTATTTATTAGAACATCCAAACCTTGATGTTTGAATTAAACAACTAAATGTATTTTTTTTATAAAACATTATCGAGTTTTTGGGTGTTTGAAATAAACACTATGTTTCTTTGAAAAGAAAACGTCGGAAATATAGAAGTTCGAAATATCTATAAGTTTATATTTATTTTAACTAAGTATCGGTTTCGAAATTTTATAATGTCGTCAAAAATAATATATCTCCATATTTTATCTTAGAAGGAAAAACTCGAATGGTTGATATATGTCGTTTTTAGAATGTAAGTACATTTCGTGTTATGAGTTTTTAGGAAAAACAGACAGAGTTTCCTCTGTTTTTGGAATAACCCCGACAACCCAATGTTGTCGTTATCTTATTGAAACTCAACAATTGTCAATTAACCAATATATATATATGTAATTTTCGTCAAAATGCGCCAAATGTTAAACGTATATAATCATAAAAAACGATGGTTCGAGCTCGTTCACGTGTAATAATGAAAGCTAATTACGTAAATAATGATCGTGTCCGAAATTATTTACCAAATCTTTCGCGTCGTGACGTTTGACTGAGTTGACCGAGTCAATCGAACCGAAATCTGACCCGAACCACACCGTTGACTTCTGTTGACCCGAGTCGTTGACCAGTTGACCCGCTTAACCTGCTGTTGACCCGAGTTGACTCACTGTTGACTGAACTTGACCGAGTTGACTCGGTTTAACCTAGTCAACTAAACCCGAATCTGACCTCAAGCTAACCCGTGACCCGAGCCTTCCATGAACACCCAACCCAAAACATGATTTTTCACACTCAATCCGTAACAAACCCGAACCCTTGAATCTGAACCCAAAGCCCACTGACGTGAACCCGAGTCCTGCGTCATTGTCGTCGGCCGTCGTCTTCGATGACCACTACCACCGCCGCCTCCGCTGCGGCCATCATCACCACCATCTTCCGCCGCTACTTCCGTTAACCCCCCCCCCCCCCCCCTTCGGCCTACCAAAAACGGTTCAAGTAACCACTTCCGTTAACCGCGTCAAAATACCAAAAGAAGAGTCGTATAACAGAACCGGAAAACTCACCGAAATTGTCGTCGGAAAATAAAAACCCGTGAAACTCTGCAGGAAAGTCTCTAGGTGCCCGATCTACACATGCATGGTGCCAGAGTTCCAAAAATAGTTCGCCAGAATTTTGACCGGATCTTCACCGGAGTTGCGCGTGAGCTCAAACGGCTAAAAATCGTTGGAAACGGACACCGCCATCGCTCTCGGAAGGTTTAGTTTAGTGGGGGTAGGGGTGTTTGGTCAGAAAAAATGACACCGGAACTTCGCCGTACCTCCGCCGTCGCACCGCCGCGGTCGCCGGCCATCGTCGCCAGTGATTCACCGGCTTCTTGCCAGGTGTTCGTCGGAAATCCGGTTCTAGAGAGAGAGAGTAGAGAGAGTTTGAAAGTTAGAGAGAGAAAGTGTGGGTGGGAAATGAGGATTTTGGGTTAAAATCCCTTTATATAGTGAGTGTCTTATGAGCTTGGGCCTAAGGCCCGCAAGCCTGTTTCTGGTTATTTCGAACGGCCCGATCTCGTCCTCAAGGCCCCTTTTCATTCCCGAGCTTCATGTAAAATAGTAGCGCGTATATTTAAAGTCGAAAACAAGTAAAACGTACGGCGGAGGTCGGTTTTGACGCTTTCGTTCGTCGGGTGTGTTAAATCGCGTAAAGAGCGTGCTTTGTCGTTTTAAACCATTTTTCTGATCCGGTTTCGACTGTAATTACTAAAATTTCATTGCGGAGCTAAATATAGCATAAAATGTAAGTTCTGAAGGTGACAGGCATCTCCGTCGCTTCCGTTTCGTTGCCGATGCGTTTCCTACCATCGCGTTTTTAGTTCACGTTTGCATTTGTGTCGCACGGAAGCCCAATAAATTCACAAAATTAATTTCATAGACATAAAATATTCGTGTATCATTCATACTTGTCGGCGTTGTCAGTATTTTGTACGGCATAAGTTCGTTGTCGCTTAATATTCACCGGATCTTTCCGTAAACCACCGTTCACGCCCTATAAAGATGGTTAGCCATTTCTAGGCACTCCAAAGGCCTAATTAAGTTAATTTGCGTCTTAAACACTATTTATTGTCGTGTTAATCATCTGTTAATCATGTAATTAGGAGCCGTAAATCACCGGTTGTCACATAATTTACGAAACACTAAGTTAGTCAACCGATACATTAACTCAATGATTTTCGGTGACAAGACTTTATGAATTCTACTTTAATCATCTAGTATCTTTTTCTTTGGTTAATAGTTTACATTAAATTCACCTCTTCAAGGAGCAGGAGGTTTTTAGGGGCAGCTCATCCGTCAACAAAGGAACTACTTTTGCCGACATGGTGTCCGGTAAGTCTAAGGACCCGGGCGACGCGAAAGAGGTGACGGTTTCTGAGTATGCGAAGGCATTTGTGGAACTGCATGACAAGGCTATTGTTGGAAAGCTAAAAGATTTATGGAATCTTAGAAAGCTAGACATCTTGTTGAAGGAAGCAAACTTTGGGGACGCGGGGATTAAGTACATTGGCGGACTAAATGTTTTGGTGGTTTTCCAGTCCTCGGTTGAGGCCGATAACTTTAGAGCTACCTCAGCAGGCTTTGATTGGTTTGTCAGTGTAGAAATCTGGAAGGGGCAATCGATCGCTTTCGAAAGACTGGCACGGCTTAACATTCACGGTGTACCTCTTCATCTGTCCGGTAACGAAACCTATGATTCGGTTGGGAGAGTTTTCGGCAAAGTTATGCCTGCTTCACAAAGACAAACAGAGGATAATATCCTTACGTCCGATTGTGTGTGTGTGTTTTAACGGACACGGTAAAAAGGATCGAAGATGAAGTCGTTATTTTTGAGAAAGGAAAACGATTCAGGATTTGGGTCGAAGAAGAAAGGGGGGACTGGATACCTGATTTGGTTGACAAACAGGATGTGTGTTTGGAAGGAAGCGAAGAGTGGGATCTCATGTCGGAGTCAGAAACCCACAACAACAACAAGAAGATAGGTAAGGTAGTCGGGGAGTCGATGCCGAGGGAGGAAGGTAACGCGGACGGAGTGCAGAGTCAGTAAGAGGTTGTCGCCGGTAATGCGGCAGCATCGAATGTCGGGGATTCCCGTGAGTATAATGTTGAACGGAATAACGAAATACCGGTTTATGATGAGCCAGATGATCATCAGCTGAACAGTCTGATCCTCGAGGTGAATTCCGGCACCGGAGAGGAAAGGTTCTCGTCGGAATCAGCCGAAGAGGTTTAGGTGGGAGCATTAAATGTGGAAGGAGTTCTAAGAAAGGATAACGGATATATGGGTGATAATTTACGTATGGAGGAAGGGGTATTTTTGGATTCTCCAAGAAACATTGAAAAGGTCCAATGGATTAATGGGGGTGGGAGTAGGATTGAAAAAGACAATATAGGAGGAGGCGATGGGGTAGCTGGCTTTGGTCAGAATATTTTCAATTTTAACTTAAACCATTTTGGGCCTTGCAAAAGGAGTAAAAAGGGTAGGAAGCCCATTCATAAAAAGACTACAGTAGAGGAAGTTGGTGAGTTGATGAGGCCCAGGAAAAGAGTGAGAGACAACGATCCTTTTGATTTGAACGAAACAATTGGGATACAGGAGGATAGTGATAATAGTGTTCAACCGGAAATCAGCGTTGATATTCGTATGGGGAGCGCATGAGAGATCGAGTTACAACAGGAGGAGTCAAGTGTTATTAGAAAGGAAATAGAAGGAGAGGTGCTAAAAGATCTAAATTTAGAGCCAATCGAGGAGGTGGAGGAAAATATTAACGAGGAAATTCACATCACATCTGTCATGGGAGGCACTCTGGGAGTTGATTTGCAGAGACACGAAAATTTGATTAAAGAAGTGATCAGGGAAGAAGGAATCCAATTAGGAGACAGATGAATTTTCTTTCCCTTAATATTAGAGGTTTAGGAGAGGGGGATAAAAATAAAGCGGGTTGGATAAAAAATTTAAAACGTGAAAATGTTATCAATTTTATTGCGCTGCAAGAAATTCAATTTAGTGACATTTCAGGTATTGAATTCGAGAAATTTTGGGGAGCTGGAAAATTCGAGATGGATCACGTTCCGGCAGCTGGTAGATCTGGAGGGGTGGTTAGCATGTGGGACCCTAGTATTCTCAAGGTACACGACTCTTTCAAACATCCTAATTTTTTATTAACTATGGGGACTTTAAAAGGTGGCAATCAAAGTCTTAATATTGTGAATGTATATGCGACGCATAAAGTCAATCAAAAAAGGCTCTTTGGGATGTCAGTGGGGGGTGATGGGTAGCCATCCGGGATGGTGGGTGATCTTGGGAGATTTTAATGCAGTGCGTTTTTGGGAGGAAAGGATAAATTCTATTTTTAATAAAAAATGTGCTTCTATTTTTAATGATTTTATTTCTGAGAACAGGTTAAGAGAGTACGATATGAGAGCGAGAAAATTTACGTATCTCAAAGACAATGATAATAAACTTAGCAAAATCGATAGAGTTCTGGTGTGTCAAGATTTCTTCCTAAATTGGCCGGTGGCTTGCCTTAGGGCGATGCCGAGAATGTTTTCGGATCATTGTCCTTTTATTTTGACTTGCTCGGATAAAAACTTTGGCCCAAAGCCGTTCAGATTTTTCAATTCTTGGTTGGACAGAAAGGATTTCGATGAGGTAGTCAGTAAGGTGATCGTTAATTTTAACGGAGTTGGGGATCCGGACGAGATTTTATATCAAAAACTTAAAAAGATCAGGGAAGCTCTAAGAAGCTGGAAAAAAGAGGTCTTATCTAAGGAAGGGGAAACAGAGATGACTATTAAGGAAGAGTTAGAACATTTGGAAGAGGTGGCAGAAGACAGCGAGTTATCTGAAGAGGAGGAGTGGACCAGATCGGAATGCCTTAAAGATCTTAAGGGCTTGAAGGCTACAAGTTGAAGGATATCATACAAAGAGCTAGAGCTTGATGGAATTTAGAAGGTGATGAGAATACAAGGTTCTTTCATGGATACATTAAAAGTAGAAGAGCTAGTAACAATATACCGGGCCTTTTGATCAATGATGTTTGGACCACTAAACCGTCTATGATAAAAAAAAAAGAGATTATGGGCTTCTTCAAAAGGGCGTTTGAGGAAAAGATTAGAGATAGACCTAAATTCATTTGCCAGAACGCTAAGTCTCTTTCGGAAGCAGACGCGGCTTCTCTGACGGTTCCTTTTAGTAAAGAGGAGATTAAATGTGCGGTGTTTGAATGTGGGTCAGACAAAGCTCCAGGGCCGGACGGTTTCAACTTTAATTTCATCAAAAGGTATGGAACGTTTTCGAATTGGATTTCTATAACTTGTTGACTACTTTTTACAGCAAAGGTACGATAGCAGCGGGATGCAGTTCTTCCTTCATAACTCTCATTCCTAAAAACAAAGATCCGATGGGGCTAAGAGAGTATAGACCTATTAATTTGATCGGGGTGATAAGCAAAACTATCTCGAAGATTTTGGCTAATCGTCTTAAAACGGTTATTGGGACCATCATCTCGAAAAACCAGACTGCTTTTCTCAAAGGGAGCTACATTCATGACAGTCCGCTAATGCTTAATGAGATTATGGCCTGGATTAAAAAATACGATAAAAAGGTTTTTTTGCTTAAAATCGATTTCGAAAAGGCGTACGACAATGTTTGTTGGAGTTTTCTTTTGGACATCATGGGGCAAATGGGGTTTCCAGATTTATGGTGTAAGTGGATCAAAGGGAACCTAGCTTCGGCTAGATCCTCGGTTCTTGTGAATGGGTCCCCACCTTTGAATTCAACTGCTCCAAAGGGGTCAGACAGGGCGACCCGCTTTCCCCGTTTCTGTTCCTGCTTGTCATGGAAGCCCTGTCTAACATTTTTTCTAAAGCGAGGATGGAAGGTCTCTTCAAAGGTATTCAAACGCCAAATAACGGTCCGGTAATTTCTCACCTGTTCTATGCTGATGATGCTCTTATGTTGGGGGAGTGGGACAGGGATAATGTCAAGAATGTGGCTAGATGTTTGATATTTTTTTACTTATGCTCGGGTCTAAAAATTAATCTTCAAAAATCTAACTTATTCGGGTTGGGTGTCGATAGTGGGTCTATGCCTGATATGGCTAAAGTCGTTGGGTGTAAACCGGATTCTATTCCTCTTACATACTTGGGAATTAAGGTGGGGTCGAATATGAACAGAATTAACAATTGGACTCCTATTTTGAGATTTTTGATAATAGATTGTCGATGTGGAAAGCTAAAACTTTATCGATGGGGGGGAGGCTTACTTTGATAAATTCTGTCTTGGAAAGCCTGCCTATTTATTATTTGTCTTTGTATAAAGCCCCGGTGGGTGTTCTAAAGGCCCTCGAGGCCAAGATGAGAAAGTTCTTATGGGTCGGGTCTGGTAATATCTCTAAAATGAACTGGGTGGCCTGGGATTGGGTTACTTGGCCCAAGACAAAAGATGGGTTGGGTATTACCAGGTTAAAAGAGGTCAATGAAGCCCTTCTTGTAAAATGGGGGTGGAGATATAGGGCGAAAAATCATAATCTGTGGTGTAAATTGGTGGAAGCGTGTCACTGTAAGTATAACCAAAGGAGCTTCCTTCCTATTAACGAGAATATATCGGGGTGTTGGAAAAACATTGTGACTCTGATTTCCAAAATGAAAATTAATGGGAAAGGTATAAATCATATGATTAAGGGTAAAGTTGGGAATGGGGTCGATATGCGGTTCTGGATAAATACGTGGGTGGGTGATCGCCCCTTCATGGAAAGGTGGCCCCATTTATTTTGTTTGGAGTTGTTTAAGTCATGTAGGGTTGCAGAGAGAATGGAAACAGGAAGAGGAAATGGAGTGTTCAATTGGCGTTGGTCTAGGAATCCTGAGTCTGAAGAGAAGCTTAAGGAATGGAAGGAATGTTGCGAGGCGCTTAATATGGTGAGTCTTTCCACTGGAAAGGATGCTTGGTTTTGGAGTGGCGATAGTCAGATCGGTTTCTCGGTGAAGGCTGTAAAATCGGCTTTGATTAAGGACAGAGGTATCCATCACCCTCCAAATTATGTCTGGTGTAAGTGGGTTCCAATTAAATGCAATATTATGAACTGGAGAGGCAATCTGGATAGGCTTCCTACTAGATTAAATTTAAGAAGAAGGAATGTGGTCATATCTTCTTCTATGTGTCCATTTTGCGAAGAAGCCGAGGAATTGGTTGAGCATCTGTTCACTGCTTGTTCGGTTGCATTGAGGGTGTGGACGGCTTTCAGTGATTGGTACAAAATTCCGTCGCTCTACCTATTTGAGTTTAAAGATATTTTAGAGATTCACAAATTCATTAAGCGTAGTAAGAAGGAGGAGAAGATCATTTATGGGTTGGCTTTGATAACGGCTTGGTGCATATGGAAAGAAAGGAATGAAGTGGTTTTTAAACAGAAAAGATGTAGTCCGCAAGATATCATAAGGGAGTTTAAATCTAGAAGTTTCGCTTGGTTTAAAAATAGATCCTCATGTAATTATACTAGATGGACGGAGTGGTGTAAATACCCTATGTATATGTTGTAATTTCTTTGCCCTTCACCCGTTTGGGTCGGGGGTGTTGTTGTGTGTTTGGCCTTTTGCCCGTTTGGGTCGGAGGTTGTTTTAATGAAGTTTAATTTAAAAAAAATAATTTACATTAAATTATAAAACTTGTATATATAAAAAAAAGAGTTTATAAAACAATATAATTCTCTAAACTAATAATATAATTCCTTTAAAATAGTAGATTATGTAGTTTTCTTCTTTCGATTTTGTTGGCTTTTAAGTGACATTTGGATTACGGAACCATAGCCACGCAAAGAAAAAGACCATCATATTATTTCGCCAGACTTATTAGTTTGCATAATCTATTGGCAAATGCAAAGGCTTTAAAACACCTAGATTGAAAAGGGGAAGATCTTGGTTTCAAGTCTCACAGACGACAGAGGATTAAAAAAATAGCCGTTAAAAAAAACATGGGATTAAAATAAAGAGTAAGTTACAAAAATCGTCCTTTTTGTATGTCACTTATTGCAAACTGTCTCCTTTGTCTTCAATAATTACAGAAAATATACTCGATGTTTGCAAACCCTTGCAAGTTATGTGATTTTAGCCCTAACTCAGTTAATTTTTTTGATTAAATCTGACCAAATAGACCTCACATGATTGTATTTTTGTGGTTAAATCTGACCAAATGTACCCCACATGAGAGTAATGTTGGGTTCTGTTCTGTTCAAACATGAAGGAAAACATGAAAACATACCTGTTACAGCATTCAATGCAGTGGAGAATCCACTCAGAGAAGATGACATCGAGTTCGACATAATTGTCACTGTGATTTTGGTTCCTCCTTAGGGTGCTAACTGATGATGAGGACTAAGAAAACCGACAAGGGAATCGGTATAGGAGAGGAGGTCGATGATGATGATGTTATGCTTATGGGTTTTGTGTCTAATTGTGTAACCCCTCAACCTCTACATAAGACTCCTTTATATAGGCACCAAGGAGGAAACCTAATTAGTTAATAAGGGTAATATGGTCCATCAACAATTACCAACTAATTATTTAATAGGTTATTATATATTTTGATCCATATAATGTAAATGATTATGATGGCTACAAGATTAAATATTAATACATAATATATTTAATCTTACATTCTCCCACTTAGCCGAGTAATCATTTACTATGAGTATTAGATAAGCCTGATCAGGAGTTAACACTCATTTTAGCCTTAAACAAGTACTATAGCAGAGAAATACAGCCGTTGAATCATTATGCGACTCAGGACCCCCATTAATCATACTATAGCCTTAATTTAAAACCTAATCGTCATGATCAAAATACGCGTAAGCCCTTTGTTTGATTTGTAACTTTATTTGTCTATATGCCATTATACCGGTTGAACATATTCTAAGAGACATACAAAATCAAACTGAGGAAATTTCATTAATCATAAAACATAAGCTAGTACAATATGCTTAAATAAGGTCTTTACTAAATCCCATATTCCGAACATGTTCTTCGTAAACCTTAGGAGGGAGACCATTAGTCATCGGATCCGCAAGCATATCTTTAGTACTAATAGACTCGATACAAAGATTATTTTCCTCAACTCGTTCTCGTACGAACAGATATTTTGTATCGAGATATAAACCAGCTCTAGTCGAACTGTTACTGTTCGAGAAACTAACGGCAGCTGAATTATCACAATAAAGCTTCAATGGTCTAGAAATGGAATTAACGATTTTGAGTCCAGCGACCAGATTTCTAAGCAACATTCCATGACAGGTTGCGTTATAAACAGCAATGTACTCTGCCATCATTGTGGAAGTTGTGGTCAACTGTTGTTTATGACTCTTCCATGAGATAGGGCCGCCTGCTAACATAAAGATATAGCCCGAAGTGGATTTCTTGTCATCTTTGCATTTGGCAAAGTCAGAATCAGAATAGCCCACCACTTCTAAATGATCACTTCTTCTATAAGTCAGTTTATAGTCTTTCGTCCCTTGCAGATATCGAAGTACCTTCTTAGCTACTTTCCAGTGATCTAGGCCAGGATTAGTCTGATAACGGCCTAGCATTCCAGCAATATAAGCGATATCTGGGCGAGTACAGACTTGAGCATACATCAGGCTCCCGACTACTGACGCGTAAGGTATCTGGCTCATTTGCTCCTTCTCAACCTCTGTTGTCGGACACTGGAATGAACCGAAAACATCTCCTTTAACTACTGGAGCGACGGAGGTTTTGCACTGTTGCATGTTGTAACGTGTAAGGACACGATCTATGTAAGCCTTTTGGGACAATCCTAAGATCCCTTTGTGTCTATCTCGGTGAATTTCGATGCCAATGACGTAAAAAGCATCTCCGAGATCCTTCATGTCGAAGTTATGCGAGAGTAACCGCTTCGACTCGTGCAACATGTCTGAACTATTACTTGCCAATAGAGTATCATCTATGTAAAGGACAAGTATAGTAAAGTTGCTCCCACTCATCTTGAGGTAGGTGCATTGATCCACTTGATTCTTCATAAAACCTTGCTTCTTCATGACTTCATCAAACTTGAGGTACCATTGACGTGATGCTTGTTTTAACCCGTAAATGGATTTCTTCAGCTTACAGACTAGATGCTCCTGACCTTCAGGTTTAAAGCCTTCAGGTTGTTTCATGTAAACATCTTCGTCCAAGTCTCCGTTAAGGAAAGCGGTTTTAACGTCCATCTGATGTAACTCCAAATCAAAATGAGCTACTAGGGCCATGACGATCCTTAATGAATCTTTACGAGAGACAGGTGAAAAAGTCTCTTGATAATCAATTCCCTCTTTCTGAGTGTAGCCCTTTGCAACCAATCTCGCTTTGTAGCGTTCAACGTTCCCATTCGGATCCAGTTTTGTTTTGAACACCCATTTACATCCTACGGGTTTGACTCCGTTGGGTAATTCTACCAAATCCCAAACGTCATTTTTCTTCATGGATCCAAGCTCTTCAATCATTGCTTTATTCCATTCAGAAGACTGATCACTGCTAATGGCTTCATTGTAAGAGATAGGATCATTGAGCTTTCCAGGATCCATTTCAGTCAGGTAGGTAACATAATCATCCCAATTAGTAGGCCTTCTTTGCCTAGATGATCTCCTGAGTGGATTATCGGGTTCAGCGTTGTCTTGGTTTTGAGCGTTTGATGTGCCTTCGTTATGAGGTATAATGGGTTCTGATTGTAGAGGTAAATTTGGAGTTGGTGCAGTAGCTTCAGGTGCAGTAGTTGCATTGGGTACAAGAGGAGTAATCGGAGTAATGGTAAGCGACGGGTCTCCCCCCCCCCCCCCCCCCGCGTCTTGTACTTCTTGCAATTCTTCGTAAGGGTTGGTACTGCTCCCACTGACCTTGAACTCCTCCAGGAACGTGGCACGCTTGGTTTCAACAATACGGGTGACATGGGAAGGACAATAGAAACGATAACCCTTTGAATTCTCAGGATACCCGATAAAGAAACAGGTAATTGTTTTAGGGTCAAGTTTCCTTAGGAAAGGATTATAAAGTTTTGCTTCAGCAATGCAGCCCCATACTTTCATATATTTAAGACTCGGTTTCCTTCCTGTCCAAAGTTCATAAGGAGTTTTAGGGACAGACTTAGAAGGAACTCTATTGAGTATATGAACAGCTGCTTTTAACGCTTCAGTCCAGAGGAATAATGGTAAATTAGTGTTGGCTAACATACTGCGCACCATGTTCATAAGGGTACGATTTCTTCTTTCAGCGACACCATTCTGCTGAGGTGTACCAGGCATGGTGTATTGGTTCACAATCCCCTGGCCCTTACAAAACTCATAAAATGGACCAGGAGCTTGACCCACATCAGTATGTCTTCCATAATATTCACCGCCTCTATCTGATCTCACAACTTTAATCTGACGATCTAATTGCTTTTCAACTTCAGCCTTATAATCTTTAAAAGTTGTAAGAGATTCAGATTTCTCCTTAATAAGATACAAGTACATGTAACGAGAATAATCATCAATAAAAGTGATAAATGAAGTATGTCCTGATATGCCAGCGATTTGGTAGGGACCACTAATGTCAGTGTGAATGAGTTCTAATAAATTAGAGCTCCTAGTGGCTCCTTTCTTATTCGCTAATGTCATTTTACCTTTAAGACATTTGACACATGTTCCAAAATCAGAGAAATCGAGAGGAGGTAAGACTTCATCCTTCACAAGACGATTTAATCGTTCTTTTGAAATGTGGCCTAAACGCTGATGCCACAACATGGATGAAGTTTCTAAGTCTCGTTTCTCTTTCATCTTTGTGAGTGATTCATTAATGTTATATGACAACAAAGATTTGGAAAAGTTATCTTCTAGTTCTAATCTATAGAGACCACCATCCAGAATACCAGTACCATAAAGAACAGAATCATAGAGGATAGAGAGTTTGCGATGACCATGGGAAACAATAAAACCGTCCATGTCTAACTTTGGTCCTGATACAAGTTTCCGAGTTACCTCAGGAACATATAAGGTATCATAAAGTTTAATACATAAACCAGTTTTCATAACTAATTGTAATGTTCCAATGGCCTTCACTTCTAATTCTCGATCATCCCCAACCTTAAGCGTTCTTTGGTTTCTTTCCAGCTTCCGGATTGTAAGGAATCCCTGAGTTGAATTGGTAACATGAACCATAGAACCAGAATCAAACCACCAAGAATTAGCAGGAACACTTAAATTATAGGACTCAAGTATCATAAAATAACCGTTACCTTTCTTAGCCAGCCACTCCTTAAAATCAGGGCATTCCTTCTGCATATGTCCTGTCTTTTTACAGAACATGCAGCGGATATTGCCTAAGAAGTTCTTAGAGCTGGAAGCTGCACTTGTATTAGGATTAGGATTAGGCCTCTGGACTCTTGAAGCATCCTTCCTTTGATGATTGTTCTTCCTCTTCTTAGAGTTGGAGGTAGTGAAGTTGGCAACATCAGTAGTGCGATCCATCCTCATACGCTCTTCCTCATGTACGCACATAGCGACCAACTCACTCATCGTCCATTTGTCCTTCTGAGTGTTGTAATTGATCTTGAATGCTTCAAAGGATGAAGGAAGCGAAGTGATGATAAAATGAACAAGGAAACCATCACTGATCTCTATTTCCAGCCCCTTCAGCTTATTAGCCATTTCATTTATCATCATGATGTGCTCGCGAATGCCGCTCCTCCCATCATACTTAGTTGTCACCAGCTTGAGAATAAGAGTACTAGCGTGTGCTTTAGACGTCCCCTTGAATTGCGCCTCCACAGAAGCCAAGTAGGTTTTAGCATCTTCAGAATCAGGAATGGGTCCCCTGATTGCATTGCTTATGGACTGCTTCATGAACATGAGAGACATGCGGTTACACCTAGTCCACTTATCATGAGTTAACTGCTGAGCAGCAGTACTTTGTGGAGTAAGGTCCGCTGGCTTATCCTCTCTTAGGGCATAGTCAAAGTCCAGCAGCCCAAGGGTAAGCATGAGAGCATCCTTCCATGCAGCAAAGTTATCACCAGTCAAAGGTGGAATCCCGCAATTGGGCGCTGATAGTGGAAATAAGATGAGCAAGTTATGATACTAAGGAAGAAGTCCTAATGTGATCTAAGGGCACGTTAAACTAAGGCAGGCATAAATAATGACCATTTTTACATTATGAAGCTGTGATATTGTCTATTACTAACATCAAAATAATAGACTTAGTTAAAATTCTACTTAAACGAAAACAAATCAGCTTTGGCCAGAAGTGTAATCATTTAAGCATGTGTGCAAAGTGGTTGTAACAAATCAGCTTTGGCCAGAAATTGAGACAATCACTTTAGTTATGCACTTGTTAAGTATGCCATCTATGAAAGAATTAAATCAGCTTTGGCCAGATATTAAGACATTCATGTTTATGATGCACACTTAACATAGCTTTCGTAATACTTAAACGATAAGTAGATGTGTCAAGTCAGCTTTGGCCAGAAATGATACATCAAAAGCTCATTCAAGTTAAGCTATTTTTGGTTTTGTAAAACATTATCTGATTCTTATTAATTAACTAAGTAATTACAAAAACCAATTATTTAATAGCAAACCACCCGTTAGCGCGGATCGAACTTAACAAGTGCCCCCGCACGGGGTTCGGGGCGGAGCCCCGAGCCAAAATCTAGTTGACATTAACTGCCAAATTTTATGAACACTCATGATTTCGGATGAAACATGTCTTGGATTCATCCGAAATGACTAATTTCGAATCATTTCGGATTATCCGAAATGGATGATTTCGAATGATTTCGGATGTGTCCAAGATACGTAAGTCGAGTTATTTCGGATACATTTCGGATGATGCTTAGTCCGAGATTGATCCGAAATGGTGATGCTTAGTCCGAAATGATCTGTTATGATCAAACAGATGTTGATAATCAATAACTTATGATGAACCCTAAATCAGAAAACTCAAACATTCATCCAAAATTCATCGGTAATGATCTGAAATCATCCGTAATGATCAGAGATGATCCGTAATGATGAAACTCCAGATCCGAAATCATCCGTAATGCATTCGAGATGATGAAACTCAGATCCGTGATCATCCGAAATCATCCGTAATGAGGATTTCGGATGGCAAAAACGGAATCTGTTATGATTTTATCAATTCTGTTTTCAGATTTTCGGATAAAAAGCAGAACCGACTAATCAACATATGCTCTGATACCACATGTTGGGTTCGGTTCTGTTCAAACATGAAGGAAAACATGAAAACATACCTGTTACAGCATTCAATGCAGTGGAGAATCCAGTCAGAGAAGATGACATCAAGTTCGACATAATTGTCACTGTGATTTTGGTTCCTTCTTAGGGTGCTAACTGATGATGGGGACTAAGAAAACCGACAAGGGAATCGGTATAGGAGAGGAGGTCGATGATGATGATGTTATGCTTATGGGTTTTGTGTCTAATTAGTTAATAAGGGTAATATGGTCGATCAACAATTACCAACTAATTATTTAATAGGTTATTATATATTTTGATCCATATAATGTAAATGATTATGATGGCTACAAGATTAAATATTAATACATAATATATTTAATCTTACAAGTAAACTCACCAAAATACCCTCATGTGAGGTCCATTTGATCAGATTTAACCACAAAAATTAACTGAGTTAGGGTTAAAGAACAAAACTTGCAAAGGTTTGCAAATATCGAGTACGTTTTCTGTATTTATTGAAGATAAATGATATAATTTACAATAAGTGACATACATAAAGGACGATTTTTGTAATTTACTCAAAAAAAAATTAGCAGTTAAAAAAAAAGTTTTCAAACTTGCTTATATGCTTAAGACTAACCACCATTTTTTATCTTAAATGATTACGATGTCAATTTCTTTGGCTTAATTAATACTTCCAACGGCGGAGAGTGCTATACGCATAACATATTAATTATCAAGATCTCAAAGAATTCAAAATAATTCATTTGTACGAACCTATGAAATTAGTATTCAATAATTCATTTGTACGAACCTATGAAATTAGTATTCAAGTCACTATAGTTTCCCACATTCAAAACTATATGAGTTTTATTAATCATCAAACTAGTTTTTTTTAAAGTTAACTTCATTAAAACAGGTTGCCCCCAAATAAGGGGCACTTAACCAGAACGCGACTACATAAAATCAAACTTACACCATTTTTCCCATGACAACGACTTCAATCTGGACCTATTTTTAAACCAAAGATACCCTACCGACTTAACTTTGCTAACAATCTCTACAATCTTAACCGGTCGGTTGCTAAATTTGAAATTGTTCCTCGCGCACCAAATACTCC
Organism: Helianthus tuberosus; assembly: GCA_030545235.1. Taxonomy (NCBI): domain Eukaryota; kingdom Viridiplantae; phylum Streptophyta; class Magnoliopsida; order Asterales; family Asteraceae; genus Helianthus; species Helianthus tuberosus. Next base: position 501,680 of record JARYGA010054637.1, on the reverse strand, counting down.
AACATCCGATTCTAATTATATCGAGCAAGGCCTCTTTCTTCCAGTCATTCACTCCCAGAAAGTTGTGAATTTCGAGCAAATCGCGAACCAAGAAAGCCACGATGTTAGGGACCTTGCACCTAGTTAATTAAATAAATATTACATTGTTGGGGAAGGTTCAAATAAAAACCACTACTATACGCGAAAACTCGAAAACTAACTAAAAAAGCCTAAAAAACATTCCAAAACTTTTTTTTTTTGCATACCAATTTTCGCTATTTTAGGTATATAAAAAAATTAAAAAAAAATTGTAGTGCACATGTGTATGTATACTACACATGTGAACTATTACACATTTGCACTACAAAAAAAAAATTTGCAAAAAAAGATTTTTTTATATACAAAAACTAGCGATTTTTAATAAAAAAATTGAAAAAAATTGTGTGTTTTTTAGGCATTTTTAGTTAGTTTTCGCATTAAAAGTGGTTTTCATTTGAACGATCCCATATATATATATATATATATATAAATCATGAGAAAACTAGTTTAAATGAGAAAACCAAAAAACTAATTAAAAAAGCCTAAAAAACATAACATTTTTTTTATAAAAAATCGGTATTTTTTATATATGAAAAAAAAAAATTGTACTGCACATGTACAATAATACGGAAAGTCTAAACCACTTAACCCACCCCCCACCGACACCCCCCAAAAACCTAAATTCACCCTCCCACCAAAATCCTAAACCCCCCCCCCCCCCCCCACACCCAAAAACCTAATCCTAATCCTAAACCTCCAAAAAACTTAACCTAACAGTTAAACTAAACTCAAAAACTAATTTTAAGCATGTAATGCATATGTGTAGTACACATATAATACACATGTGCAGTACAAGTTTTTTTCTTTAATTTTTTTATATATAAAAAATAGCAATTTTTTATAAAAAAACTGTAAAAAAGAAAAAATGTGGTATGTTCTTTAGGCTTTTTTAGTTAGTTTTCTAGTTTTCTCATTTATATGTAGTTTTTTCATGATCCTCCCATATATATATATATATATATATAGGGTCAGGATTTAGGGAAAACGACAAAAACTGTGAGAACGGTGACAACGCTTATGGATCGTCAGATCAAAACAATCTATGGACTAGATTGGCATGGTGGCGTTTTCGTAAATAAATCAATTTTATTACGTGGACGCGCTTCATTAAGGGTAAAAAGGTCTTTAGACTTCTCTAGGCAAAACGCCAAACTCATACGCCAATAAATTCCCGCCTTAAAGTACAAAGCACACATCATCCTCATCTAAACGCCATTAAATATATAACGCTAAACTACATGAAGAACGCCATTAAAACATACAACACATTGTAAAATATTAATTTGGAAGAAAAAAAAAGACAATTAAACAATCATAAAGAACAAAACGTCATATCTGTTGTATATGTGTTGCATGATTTGCTGGAACAAATATGAAAACGTCATCAAATATTACTTTGTCGAACGAAATCCACGTTAGACGCCTTAGATCTAGAAAGCTTGGAAAAGAGGTAACTGCTAATAGGAAATTTTTGGAGTTTTATTTGAAACAGATTTATAACGCGAAATATGGAGGGGAAACGTGCACAATGACAATCGTACCCCTGCATATCATTTAGCGCCCCCTGCACGTGTTGGGCCAGGATCCGTTTTCACACTTTCAGGCTTTTTCTCCTGATCCCGTATATATATATATATATATATATATATATGGGCCGCTAAAATGAAAATCACCTCCAGTTGTAAGAACCATGAGAACCACTCTCCACCAATCATATTCTGCCAACCAAAAGGGTAGTTTGGTCATTTACCCCAAATGTCAAATCCCTCCTCTCTCTCCTCATTTAATATTGTCAGATTCCCTTTTTTTTCTTTCATCTTTTAGAGACCAAGGGTTTCGTTCCTTGTGTTTCCCTTTGTTCAAATCTATTGAAACACACAAAACCCCTTCTTGATCTACAAACTCTTCATTCCAGTTTCACAATTTTTGAGATGGCAAAAACTTGGGCTTTCTGCAAATCTTGAGTCTGAAACTTACCCAACTGAAAAAAGACTACATCTTTTGAAGAAGTCCAAGTGCGTTCTTTGAGTTGTGAAGCCTCATTTGAAACCCATCATCCTATCCACTGTTTCGAGTTCCAGTGTTTTCAAGATCCGAGCCGGTGTTTGTCGGTCATGGTTGTTTATAACATTGGGGGTTGGTGGCGGCGGCTCTCTGGCGGCATCTTCTGCCTCCCTTTCCTCTTCGCTGCCCCCCTTTGAGACTGGTGTTTGGTGGTGGTGGCGTTTGGGGGTTGATGGTGGTGGCGTTGGGGATGGTGGGTGGGTGGGGAGGGCCGGCGGCGGCGATGGTGGTTGAGCCAGCGAAGGCGGTGGCTGAGCCGGTGAAGCCGGTTGCAGGTTTGAGTTTTGGTTTGAGTTTGAGCAAATTAAAATTTAGCGATTCTTTGATTCAGTTGGTATTTCTTAGTGGTTTGTTTATTTTTGTGGGATTGAACTGTTGTAAAAAAATGTGGGTTTTTTTTTTTAAATTTTGTGGGTTTGAATTTTGGTTTGAGTTTTGGTTTAAGTTTTGGGATTCTTTGGTGGGGGTTTGATCTGGTGATTTTAATGTTTTTGGTTTTGATCTTGTGTCCCTGTTTACGGTTGATTTTTTAATGTTCTGGTTATTTTTTGATGTTTACGGCTGATTTTTTTATGTTCTGGTGATTTTTTGATGATGCTGGTTATTTTGATGTTTACGCTGATTTTTTGATGATGCTGGTTTTTTTGATGTTTACGGCTGATTTTTGGATGTTCTGGTGATTTTTTGATAAGTGAACTATGTGGGTTTTGATCGGTTGGATTTGGGTGGCGATGATGAAAAAAAACCTAGATTTTGATGACGATGGCGCGGCAACGATGGTGGAGGGTAGGTTTTTGAACCTGCAACCCCACTTTGCAGCCTTTTGATTTACGAAAAATCTGAGCCACACCGTAAATTTTTTAACGTAAAAAGTTTACCGTAAAACGTAAAAAGTTTAACGTAAAACGTAAAAAGTTTACTGTAAAATGTAAAACGTAAAAACGTAAAAAGTTTAACGTAAAACATAAAACGTAAAAAGTTTTACGTAAAACGTTTAACGTAAAACGTAAAAAGTTTTACGTAAATCGTAAAAATTTTAAAGTAAAACGTAAAACGTAAAAAGTTTTACGTAAATCGTAAAACGTAAAAAGTTTTACGTAAAACGTCAAAAGTTTAACGTAAAACGTCAAAAGTTTAACGTAAAACGTAAAACTTTTTCTACGTAAATTGTAAAAGTAAAAAACCGTGTGATAAAACGGCGCCTAAACAAGGGGCGTGAATGCGGCGCATAAAAACGCCGCGAAAAAAAAGGGACGTAAAAAACGCTGCGTTAAAACAGGACGTAAAAAACGCTGCGTTAAAAAAACGACGCTTGAAAAAGCCGAGCGTAAAAAACGGCGTGCAAAAACGACCCGTTAAAAAACGATGCGTGAAAAGCCGGGCGTAAAACCGGCGTGCAAAAACTGGCGCGCAAAAAAATTGTCTTGTTAAAAAATTTTGAATTTAAAAATGATTTAATAAATTTTTAAAAAATAAAATAAAAAGTAATATAATAAAACAAAAAAGTAATAAAAATAATAAAAACAAAAAGACAAAAAAAATAATTTTAGTAAACTACCCTTTTGGATTAAAATATTAAAGACATAATAAGACAAAATGTATTTAATATTAATTTTAGTTACTTTTAATCTCATCCATCCATCTTGTTGATCTAGTGGTTAGGAACTGGTTCTCGCGGTTCTTACAATTGGAGGTGGTTTTCATTTTAGCGCTCCCCTATATATATGTATATATATATTACAATTGGAGGTGGTTTTCATTTTAGCGCTCCCCTATATATATATATAACACCCGTCTTATTTAATTGGGACTTTAATATAAAATACTCATTTTAAAAGATAATACTTCATTCCAAAAGTTAAACAAAACGAAAGTTTACATCATAACCGTATTCAAGTTAACTACCAACTAATTCTTAACATCCCAAAACATCAAGTTAAGTGATTATAACATAAAACATTGTTTTCAACAAGATTAGACAAGCGCGGAAGCTTCAAAAGATAGTGTTCGGTTCTTGAATTGTTCCTTGATCGTCATCCGGAACATGACCAACATCACCTAAGATCAAAACCACATCAAATGTTAGTTTTGATAATGTTAGGATTGGTATAAACAAGTTCTGAAATCAAACAATGAAAACGAAACAAAATTATGCACGTTTGGGTCTGTCGCGCCCTGCGACGGACCCTTTGCTATCCTTCGCGGCCCGCGACTGTCGTCGCGCTACAAGTCGATGAACCAGGTTCGGTGTCGCGTGACGCGACACCCTGTTTTTCACAGTCTGTTGCTTGTTTTGAGCTGCAGATTTCCAGCTCTTAAATTTGGCACAATTCTAACTTCAAACATTCATAACTTTTGATCCGAAAGTCCGTTTTAGGTGATTCTTTTTCCTATGCGTTCGTAATAAAATTACCAACGCGTCTATCATAATCATGGTGTCAAAAATAGAATGTACGGGCTGGAAGTCTATAAATGCATAATGTATTTATTTGACCCGTTTAGTTTTGCACTAATTTAATCACTAACAAATTTTATGACCGCAAGGCGTATTTGTCCCAACATCCGGGGCTTACGATCACCGGCGTCTCATTACCAAATATATGGTTTCGCGCTCTTGTGATCTGTCATCGTCAAATGCTATTCGAAACATACTTTTACTACATACTAAACAATTATTCGACCCATTTGGCTCATTTATGGAAATCCTCCATTTCCAATGACTACCAAACGTTTCTCTAAGCTAATTTGATTCGTTCAATTAGATAGTGATCATTATCACTCCAACTAATACAATTCTTTACTCTAGAACACAAGTATGAATGAATTCAATATCAAATTTGCATAATGTAACGAAACAAGTTACATACCTTCAAAGCACACCTTTCAAACACGCGTCACCACCGGCTTGTCCACTTGACGCTCCGGTTTCCTTTCCTATAGAGTTCAACCGCAAACCGTTTAGAACTCTTTGCTTAACATATGACGCATAATTCGCCAAAACTTACAATTATGCGTTCTAGCTCAAATTTCCAGTTTTAAGCCTTCTTATAGGCATTTTTACAAACACCTTAAGGGCATAATTTCTCACCATTTATAATCAAGTTCAATTCTTGTCATTTGGCCAAGATTAACATCATTTAGACAAATTCACATCAATTTTAACATCAACAATTCAGAAATCACTTCATAGAATTCAGATTACACTAGAACAACAACCATAACCCTAGTGTTTATCATGTTTCTACAAAACCCATTAATAATCCTACAATGGTGATTATGAATCTCACAAGTATTAAGCAAAATTTCAACAAGAAATCGACTAGGGTTTATCCCTATACACTATTTCATTCCTATTTCATCCAAGCAAGCATCATGCATCATGCATCATCAAATTCGAATTTCAAGTATTGATTCAGAATTTTAATTGGAATCATTCAACGAAATTTCACATACCTTATGATCCCTTTACTAAGGAGATCACCAATCTATGCTCGGATTTTGTTTTGGAACAGATTTGTGCCTTCAATTTGTGAATTTTGTGTGAGTTAGGGTTTTGGAGAAGTCTGGTCGCCCCCTCCTGTGTTCTATTCGATCTACACACACCAGTGTGTGTTGGATTTTTAATTTTTTTGTTTTTAATAAAACTTGTTTCACATTTGGCACTTTTAACCCTCCTACTTTCATGAGGTTTTTATTTTAAGTGTTTTTAACACTCTAACTTATTATCACTAAACTCTTATCTAACTAGGTTAGTTTTATTCCTAGTTAGTTTATTTCATTTAATATCAACGTCGGATTTATAATAAAAGGATTTATATTTTAGGGGTGTTACAAGTCCACCCCCCTTAAAAGGGTTTCGTACTCGAAACTGAGATACGTACCAAATAGGGTCGGGTAGAGACGCCGCATTTCCTCTTCGGACTCCCAAGGTCCGAACCCTTTCTATGCTCCCACTTGATCTTAACTTGATCAATCTTCTTATTACGCAAATCTTTAATCTTCCGGTCTAGAATCTCAATTGGTCTTACCGCATAATTAAGGCTATTGTCCACTTCGATATCATCGTAGTGGATATAAGCCGTTTCCTCAGCTAAGCACTTTCGGAGTTGTGACACATGAAACGTGCCATGAATTCCGCTCAATTCGTCCGGTAATTCAAGGCGATATGCCACTTTGCCAACCCATTCGATGATTTTAAATGGCCCGATAAACCTCGGGCTTAGTTTCCATCTTTTTCTGAATCGGATAACACCCTTCCATGGGGAAACTTTTAGCATAACCATGTCACCTACCTGAAATTCAATCGGTCTCCGTCTTTTATCGGCATAAGACTTTTGTCTGTCTTGGGCCGCTTTCGAATGAGCTCGTACCACGTCAATTTTCTCATTAGTGGCTTGGACCACATCTTTATGGGCCAGTTCACGCGGACCCACTTCACCCCAACATACCGGGGTTCTACATTTTCTACCATATAGCATCTCATACGGAGCCATGCCGATACTGGCATGATAACTGTTGTTATAAGAGAATTCTGCCAATGGCAAATACACATCCCAACTGCCCCCAAAATCTATAATACACGCCCTCAGCATGTCTTCTAGTATCTGTATCGTTCTCTCACTCTGTCCATCCGTCTGAGGATGGTATGCTGTGCTGATAAAAAGTTTTGTTCCCATCTATTCTTGGAAATCTCGCCAGAAGTGTGAAGTAAATCGGCTATCCCTGTCAGACACAATGGATATCGGTACTCCGTGGCGTGCCACTATTTCATTGGTATACACCTCCGACATCTTTTCTGGCGTATAAGTCTCACCTATAGGAATAAAGTGAGCACTTTTCGCCAGTCTATCAACAACCACCCATATAGCATCGAATCCTCGGTTTGTCCTAGGCAGTTTGGTCAACAGGTCCATGGTGATATGTTCCCATTTCCAAACTGGAATCTCCAATGGTTGCAGTTTACCATACAGCTTTTGGTGCTCCGCCTTGAGTTGTAAACAAGTCAAGCACTTCTCTACATATTTTACAACATCTCTCTTCATTACAGGCCACCAATAGTTTTGCTTTAAATCATTATACATCTTGGTTGCCCCCGGATGGATAGAATAAGGATATTTATGAGCTTCATCAAGTAAAAGCGTCTTAACTCCACATGAGTTTGGGGCCCATATTCTTTCGAACCGAGTCTTTAACCCGTTGTTACCATCTGCCAAATCTTTCAATTGACCAACTATCCTTTCCTTTTTCAAGTTTTCCTCTTTTACCGCCTCGGCTTGTGCTTCTCGGATTCGTTCAAGTAAACCCGAGGTTATGACAAGCTGCATCGACCGCACTCGTATTGGAACATAGTCTGTTTTCCTGCTCAAGGCATCCGCCACAACATTGGCCCTACCGGGGTGGTAATGTATCTCGCAGTCATAGTCTTTTACCGTTTCCAACCATCGCCTTTGGTGCATATTTAACTCCTTCTGATCGAAGAAGTATTTCAAGCTCTTGTGGTCGGTAAATACGGTGCACTTTACTCCGTATAAATAGTGCCTCCATATTTTTAATGCAAACACCACCGCCGCCAATTCGAGATCGTGTGCGGGATATTTCTTTTCGTGCACCTTTAATTGCCTCGAGGCATAAGCTATCACCTTGCCTCATTGCATCAAAACGCATCCGAGCCCCGAATGTGACGCATCTGAGTAGACTACCAAATCTTCGACTCCGTCTGGTAACGTTAATACCGGAGCGTGAGTTAACTTCTCTTTTAGCATTTGGAACGCCTTTTCTTGTTCAACGCCCCATAAGAATCTTTCCTCTTTTCGAGTTAATTTAGTTAACGACGAAGAAATCTTGAATGAATCTCCTGTAGTATCCCGCGAGCCCTAAGAAACTTCTAATTTCCGAAGGATTCTTCGGAGGACTCCATTTTGTTACGGCTTCTATCTTTTACGGATCTACCAATATTCCATCGGCACTTATGATTTGGCCGAGGAATTGTACTTCTCGTAACCAAAAGGCACACTTCGAAAATTTCGCATACAATCTTTCTCGTCTGAGCGTCTCTAACACTTCTTGTAAATGATGTACGTGATCCACCTCACTTTTTTTAATACACTAGAATGTCTTCGATAAACACGATTACCGACTAATCCAACATAGGCTTGCAAACCCTGTTCATGAGGTCCATGAAAGCCGCGGGTGCATTCGTCAATCCAAAAGACATCACGAGGAACTTGTAATGTCCATATCGCGTACGGAAAGCCGTCTTCGGCACATCTTCTTCTTTGACCCTTAACTGATGGTATCCCGACCTAAGGTCAATTTTCGAGAACCAATTCGCGCCTTGGAGTTGGTCAAATAAATCATCTATTCTCGGAAGCGGGTAGCGATTCTTCACCGTGAGTTTATTTAACTCCCGGTAATCGATACACATTCGCATGCTCCCGTCCTTCTTTTTCACGAACAATACCGGTGCGCCCCAATGAGACACACTCGGCCTTATAAACCCTTTATCCAGCAAGTCTTGAATCTGCGACATCAGTTCTTGTAATTCCGATGGCGCGAGTCGGTACGGCGCCTTAGCTACGGGTTTCACGCCCGGAACCAATTCGATTCCGAACTCTACCTCCCGTTCGGGCGGTATTCCCAGTAAGTCTTCCGGAAACACATCTTCGAAATCACGTACCACCTGTACGTCTCCAATATTCGGTGATTCTTTCTCGGGTTCATTCGCGTATATCATAAACGCTCTACATCCATGCCTCATGAGCTTGTGAGCTTTCAACATCGAGCATATCATAGGATTGCCTCCTTTCTCGCCATAGATGGTAACGTGTTTTCCGCTCGGAGATGTTAGCTTTATCTCTTTATGAAAACACACGACTTTTGCGTGGTGTCGGGATAACCAATCCATCCCGACCACCACTTTAAATTCTCCCATCGACATCGGCATTAAATCTATTGAGTATTCCTCGTCATCGATACTTAATTTACAACCTTGACAAAAGTCACACACTATGAAACTCTTGTTATCTCCTATTTCAACGTCTAAGGGCACAGATAATTTCGTCAATACAAATGAAGGATGTCGAATAATCCATGTGAAACAAAGGATTTATTCGCACCCGTATCAAATAATACACGTGCAGGAATCGAGTTTATTACGAATATACCTGAGACCACATCGGGTTCTGTTTTCGCTTCAGCCGCTGTTAGTTGGAAGGACCTGGCCTTCGCCTTAGGAGTTTCTGTTGGAGATTCTTTGGTGTCTTTCTTTCCAACGAAGTCCGGATATTCGGACTTTTTATGGCCCGGTTGGTAACACTTGTAGCAAACAGAGACCATTCCCGGACATAACAGCGCGGTGTGCCCCGTCTTCCCGCATTTGGGACACAGTTTGTCTTTGAAGCGGCATTCACCCTTGTGCCCCTTTCCACATACTTTGCAACTCGGCGATCAACCCTTCGCATCCATCTTCTTTACCGACTCAGTCGTTCGAGCCTTCTTTGTAGGGCTCGGGTTAACTTCCACTACCCTTCGTTCACCTCGTTATATTTGCTTTTTAAGTTCAATTTCTCTTTCCTGAGCCGTATTTAAGATCTCGGTGAGCGTCTCATACTTGGAAGGAGTCATGAACTCTCGATACTCAGCGCTTAACATATTATAATAATAATATATTTTCTGCTCCTCCATAGTCACTAGCTCATCGCAGAACCTCAACTTATCCATGAATATGCCCGTGATTTTATCAATTATTTCACCCATTTGCCTTAACTGGATGAATTCCTCCTTGATTATTTTGATGACCGCCTTGGGACTGTGATGTTTAAGGAATGGTACCTTAAACTCGTCCCATGTCATGGCCCTTGCCGCTTCGGTTCCAATCTCTTTCTTTTTGTTATCCCACTAGTCTTTGGCTTGACCCCTCAATTGACCCGTTCCGTAAGACACAAAATCGCTCACGTCGCAGTGGGTCCTCTCGAATACCCCTTCAACATCACTTAGCCATCTTTGGCATATTATCGGGTCAACCTCCCCGTTGTAAATTGACAGTTTACACGCCATAAACTCTTTGTATGAACAACCCTTACGTTCTCCAGATTTTTCTTTCACAAGGTTGATATTGTCTTCCAACCTTTTAACCCGCTCCTCAACTAATGACAGCACCGTAAGTTGGATTTTGTCTATGAAACCGGATAGACTATTCTCAATTGCCTTCCCCACTTCTTTGGCAATTACCTCTTTCATTTGTTCGGTGACTATCGACACCGGATCATTGTTACCCCTTTCCGTCATCTTGAAACTGAAATGTTTACATCAATTATTAAACATTTCATTTATAATATATACTTTATTTGCTTCGGTTTAGCCAAGTTCATAACTTGCTTTAGATCGTTCTCATTTAGTGCACTTTCCGGGTTTGAGTGTGTTAACACGCTCTTCCCGTGCACATTAATTCACATCCCTTTTTCTCACATATGATAAGATCTACTAAAATAATTAATTCTTACCGGATGATTGATCAAGCTTGAACCGAACACACTTTGTTGACAAGCTTGAGCTCTGATTACCAACTTGTAACACCCGTCTTATTTAATTGGGACTTTAATATAAAATACGCATTTTAAAAGATAATACTTCGTTCCAAAAGTTAAACAAAATGAAAGTTTACATCATAACCGTATTCAAGTTAACTACCAACTAATTCTTAACATCCCAAAACATCAAGTTAAGTGATTATAACATAAAACATTGTTTTCAACAAGATTAGACAAGCGCGGAAGCTTCAAAAGATAGTATTTGGTTCTTGAATTGTTCCTTGATCGACATCCGGAGCATGACCAACATCACCTAAGATCAAAACCACATCAAATGTTAGTTTTGATAATGTTAGGATGGGTATAAACAAGTTCTGAAATCAAACAATGAAAACAAAACAAAATTATGCATGTTTGGGTCTGTTGCGCCCTGCGACGGACCCTTTGCTATCCTTCACGGCCCGCACGCTATGCGACGATGAACCAGGTTCGGTGTCGCGTGACGCGACACCCTATTTTTCACAGTCTGTTGCTTGTTTTGAGCTGCAGATTTCTAGCTCTTAAATTTGGCACCATTCTAACTTCAAACATTCATAACTTTTGATCCGAAAGTCCGTTTTAGGTGATTCTTTTTCCTATGCGTTCGTAATAAAATTACCAACGTGTCTATCATAATCATGGCGTGAAAAATAGAATGTATGGCCTGGAAGTCTATAAATTCATAATGTATTTATTTTACCCGTTTAGTTTTGCACTAATTTAATCACTAACAAATTTTATGACCGCAAGGCGTATTTGTCCCAACATCCAGGGCTTACGATCACCGGCGTCTCATTACAAATATATGTTTTCGCGCTCTTGTGATCCATCATTGCCAAATGCTATTCAAAACATACTTTTACTACATACTAAAAATTATTCGACCCGTTTGGCTCATTTATGGAAATCCTCCATTTCCAATGACTACCAAACGTTTCTCTAAGCTAATTTGATTCGTTCAGTTAGATATTGATCATTATCACTCCAACTAATACAATTCTTTACTCTAGAACACAACTATGAATGAATTTAATATCAAATTTGCATAATGTAACGAAACAAGTTACATACCTTCAAAGCACACCTTTCAAACACGCGTCACCACCGGCTTGTCCACTTGACGCTCCGGTTTCCTTTCCTATAGAGTTCAACCGCAAACCGTTTAGAACTCTTTGCTTAACATATGACGCATAATTCGCCAAAACTTACAATTATGCGTTCTAGCTCAAATTTCCAGTTTTAAGCCTTCTTATAGGCATTTTTACAAACACCTTAAGGGCATAATTTCTCACCATTTATAATCAAGTTCAATTCTTGTCATTTGGCCAAGATTAACATCATTTAGACAAATTCACATCAATTTTAACATCAACAATTCAGAAATCACTTCATAGAATTCAGATTACACTAGAACAACAACCATAACCCTAGTGTTTATCATGTTTCTACAAAACCCATTAATAATCCTACAATGGTGATTATGAATCTCACAAGTATTAAGCAAAATTTCAACAAGAAATCGACTAGGGTTTATCCCTATACACTATTTCATTCCTATTTCATCCAAGCAAGCATCATGCATCATGCATCATCAAATTCGAATTTCAAGTATTGATTCAGAATTTTAATTGGAATCATTCAACGAAATTTCACATACCTTATGATCCCTTTACTAAGGAGATCACCAATCTATGCTCGGATTTTGTTTTGGAACAGATTTGTGCCTTCAATTTGTGAATTTTGTATGAGTTAGGGTTTTGGAGAAGTCTGGTCGCCCCCTCCTGTGTTCTATTCGATCTACACACACCAGTGTGTGTTGGAGTTTTAATTTTTTTGTTTTTAATAAAACTTGTTTCACATTTGGCACTTTTAACCCTCCTACTTTCATGAGGTTTTTATTTTAAGTGTTTTTAACACTCTAACTTATTATCACTAAACTCTTATCTAACTAGGTTAGTTTTATTCCTAGTTAGTTTATTTCATTTAATATCAACGTCGGATTTATAATAAAAGGATTTATATTTTAGGGGTGTTACAATATATATATATATATATATATAGGATTAGGTTCAAGAGTGAACACTAGTGTAGCTTGCGAATTGAGTGAACTAATCCTGGCCATACATGTGTGTAGATCAACAGCCAGGATTTGATGTTGAAATACACTTGTGTATTTTACGATTTGATGATGAGATCCTGGCCATACACGTTTGTAGATCAATGACCAGGATTTGTTTACTCAGTTTGCAAATATACTAGTGCTCACCCTATAACCCCACCTATATATATATATATATATATATATATAGGTAGAGGATCCTATAAAAAGTGCTCAAAGTGTGAGAAGTGTATTATAACACTATATATAATACTATATAACACCATATAAACACCGTATAACAATATGTAAGACCATATAATACCATATAACACTATGTAACACTATATATCATTATATAACAAATATAACACTATAGGTTGTCTGATAGCATGTCTATGATAGATGTATAGTGTTATATTTGTTATATAATGTTATATAGTGTTACATAGTGTTATATGGTATTATATGGTGTTACATATTGTTATACGGTGTTTATATGGTGTTATATAGTATTATATATAGTGTTATAATACACTTCTCTCACTTTAGAACCTTTTTACACTATCCTTACCCTATATATATATATATATATATATATATATATATATGGAGCCGCTAAAATGAAAACCAACTCCAGTTGTAAGAACCATGAGAACTATTCTCAACCAATAAGATTATGCCAACCTAAAGGGTGTTTTAGTCATTTACCCCAAATGTCAAATCTATCTCTCTCTTCATTTAAAGTCATCAGTCTTTTTATACATCTCTCATCTCTCTTTTAAAACCACTGGTCTATCTCTCTCTTCACAACCATATTCAAAATCACAGATTCTTGTTCATCAAACATCCCCCTTTTTCTTCAATTTACTTCAGATTTTAGACAAACCTAGAACAAAGCTTTCATCTTTATTGATTTTTGTTGGTGAGTTGAAGTGGGTTTGGTGTAGAACTCACCAATGTTACAATTTCAAGATTTTGAAAATTGAAGTTTACCCTTTGTGGGGTGGGTCTCTAATCCCAAACTACACGTTTGGACAGCAGGTTTGTGTTTATAGCTCTCATAGTTGTATGATATTCGTTTCATTATTTCCATCATTTGTGTGTGATAAAAAGTATTTTTCAATAACTAAACCCATAAAGTTCTTCCCAAAATGCATATGCAAAACAAAGAGGTGGCGGAGACAACCATACGCGACGGCGTGTGTGGACGACGGCGGCAGCGGCGCTTCGGTGGTGGTTGAGGTTCAAGATTGGAGTTGCGGAGTGATGGTGATATCGGGTTAGTGGTGGTGTTGTTCGCCGTCTGATGATGGCGGTGGTGTTTTGTTGTTCAGATCTGGTCAAGCTTCGGTTCGAGTTTTTAACATCAGGTATGTGGTTCCAGTTCGGGTCATGGTTTGGGGTTCGTTTGACATCAGGCATGGGTCAAAGTTTGGTTCGGGTTACGTCTCGTGTTTCGGCTCAGCAGGTTCGGGAGTTTCGGGTTTCAGCTGAGTTTGGCGGTGACATAGTTCAGTAGCGGCTCGGGTTTCGGCTCGACACGGTGTAACTTGGGTCAGTTTTGGGTTTTGGTTTGGGTCGAAAGCAGTCAACGGACCCGGTTCGGGTTAGTAGCAGTCAAACAAGTCAAAGATGGTCAACTGAGGATCGGTAAAGTTTAAACGTAGCGAGTTATTATTACGTTAGTTTAGATTTTATTTAGTTAATGCGCACCGAGCTCGAACCGATACTTTAGTGACTTGTTACGTTTGGCATTTTGATAGAAATTTTATATATTGTGTTTATATTGTTGAAAATTGTTGAGTTTTGAAAAGATAGCGACAACTTGAGTTGTTGGCTTATTCCAAAAACAGAGGAAACTCTGTCCGTTTTCCGTAAAAACGTAAAACGTAAATAGTTTAACATAAAACGTAAAAAGTTTAACGTAAAACGTAAAACGTAAAAAGTTTAAGGTAAAACGTAAAACGTAAAAAGTTTAGCGTAAAACGTAAAACGTAAAAAGTTTAACGTAAAACTTAATTTTAACGTAAAACGTAAAACGAATTTTTTTTTACGTAAAACGTAAAAAGTAAACTTTTTAATGTAAAACGTAAACGTTTATGTAAAAACTATTTAACGTAAAACGTAAAACTTTTTCTACGTAAATTGTAAAGCATAAAAAACCGTGTGATAAAACGGCGCCTAAACAAGGGGCGTGAATACGGGGCATAAAAACGCCACGAAAAAAACGGGACGTAAAAAACGCCGCGTTAAAACGGGACGTAAAAAACAGCGCGTTAAAAAAACGACGCTTGAAAAAGCCGAGCGTAAAAAACGGCGTTAAAAGTATAACGTAAAACGTAAAATGTTTAACATAAAACGTAAAAACGTAAAACGTAAAAAGTTTAACGTAAAACGTAAAATTTTTAACGTAAAACGTATAAAGTTTAACGTAAAACGTAAAAAGTTTTACGTATAACGTAAACTTTTTAACGTAAAACGTAAAACTTTTTCTACGTGAATTGTAAAACGTAAAAACCGTGTGATAAAACGGCGCCTAAACAAGGGGCGTGAATGCGGCGCATAAAAACGCCACGAAAAAAACGGGACGTAAAAAACGCCGCGTTAAAACGGGACTTAAAAACGCCGCGTTAAAACGGGACATAAAAAACGTCGCGTTAAAACGGGACGTAAAAAACGTTGTGTTAAAACGGAACGTAAAAAATGGCACGTTAAAACGGGACGTAAAAAATGGCGCATTAAAAAAACGACACTTGAAAAAGCCGAGCGTAAAAATCGGCGTGCAAAGACGACCGTTAAAAAACGATGTGTGAAAAAGCCAGGTGTAAAAACGGCGTGCAAAAAACGGCGCGCAAAAAAAAATTGTCATGTTAAAAAAATTTGAATTTGAAAATACTTTTAATAAAAAAATCTTTATAAAAACTAAAAAGTAATATAATAAAACCAAAAAGTAATAAAAAAATAATAAAGACTAAAAGACAAAAATTTTTTTTACTAAACTACGCTTTTGATTAAAATATTAAAGACATAATAAGACAAAATGTATTTAATATTAATTTTAGTTACTTTTAATCTCATCCATCCATCTTGTTGATCTAATGGCTAGAAAGTGGTTCTCTCGGTTCTTACAACTGGAGGTGGTTTTCATTTTAGAGCTTCCATATATATATATATATATATATATATATATATATATATATATAGTGTGAGGTTCATTGTGGAACACTAAAAAAGTGGGGAACAGTGGGGAACCGACTCAAACGAACTCCGATTTGACTCATTACAGCGGCGTTGGAACCGTCTCGTCGAACCCTAACTAGGATCTCTTAACCCTAAACCCTAAATCATAACCCCTAGACCCTAAATATATTAGGGTTTGGCTTTTAGGGTTTAGCTTTAGGGTTTAGCCTTAGGGTTTAGCTTTAGGGTTTAGAGTTTAGCTTTAGGGTTTAGCTATAGGGTTTAGCTTTAGGTTTAGCCTTTAGGGTTTAGCTTTTAGGGTTTATAGTTTAGATTTTACGGTTTAGCTTAGTTTTTAGCCTTATTTTTAGCTTTAGGGTTTAGGAGTTAGGATTTAGGGTTTAGGGTTAAGAGATCTTAGTTAGGGTTCGACGAGCCGGTTCCAACGCCGCTGGAATGAGTCCAATTGGAGTTCGTTTGATTCGGTTCCCCGCTGTTCCCCACTTTTTTAGTGTTCCCCAATGAACCTTCCCCTATATATATATATATATATATATATATAGGGAGCCGCTTGTTAGGATCGGAGGCTCTAATGATTGTGTTAGTTTGTATAATCTGAACAAATCAACAGAAATGAACAAGGTTTAAGTGCAGCGGAAATGAATAACAAACTCTGTAAACACAATCAAAGGAGAATATAGTTTGATACACATTTGCTTTTCATGGAATCGAAAGATTACAATTCAAAGCAAAAGATTTCAATGCAAGCTTACAAACTAAACTCCCCCTCAGCCTGATACTTCAGCGGTTGGTTGCACAAGATGAAAGGATTGAATTGAGGAGAAGAACTCACTAAAAACGATCAAATGTAACAGTACAGAGTACTGTTCCATTTATAGACAAACCAAACCGCTGAGGCATCTCAGCTGACGTCACCATGAAAGCGACGTCTAACAGCCTAACAACCTGTATCTACTGTTCTTATACAAACACTGCTAATCTTAACCACTGACTATACATAAAATAGATAACATACTAAACTACTGCTCTCTCTTTACATCAGTGCTTTCCTCAAGGTTGATCAGTGCTTGATTTGGCAGTGCTTTGTCATCAGTAGATTGTACCAGCAGTGCTTAGTTCTCAGCTGTCTTCTGGCTTCATCAGTAGTTTTGAAGAACAGCAGCAGTTGTATCCGGGCAGTGGATACAAGACCATCAGATGTTATAATCACTTTCAAGGGAGAAGACTTAGTGTAAACAATTGCTTATTGTGAATCCACTGTTGTGATCCGGTTTTGGCTTTCATTATCTGTTCCTCTGGTAGGGTTCAATCCCAACAATCTCCCCCTGGAACAGATAATGCCAAAACCCTTCATTATTCTGGATTTTTATTTCTCATCAGAAGTTCCCTTGCTTGTCTTTTAAATTCTTCTTCAAATTCTTTGGAACTTAGGTCATCCTCATCCCTGCACAATGAAAGTTCAAGTAGATCCTGCAAATCTTCAACACTAAGGCCTAGTGCTTGTTTCCTTGATATGTACTTCATTTCACCATTGGATCTGACCAGGGTCAATACATGGGTCTTTTGATCAGAGAGCCACTTTGGTACTTTTGAACCCAATGGGTTTCTTGGGAGAGATTTATTCTCTGATGAGCTTGGAGATTTTGGCCTTGAGAAAAATTGTAAAGCAGTATCCTTAACTTCAGACATTCTTTTGAAAGCTTCTTCTATGACTTCATTTGCTGCAGCTATGTCTTCTGCAACTTCTTTGTCAATTTGCTCTTGTGTCTTTTGTTGATCAAGCTCACTGTCTGGGATATCTGCTGAAATGTTTGGTGATGCAGGTTTGGTTAATACCTTTTTGAAAAGGTTTTGAAGGCTCACTGAACTATCTTCTTTTAGACCCATTTTCTTGATGGCTTCTGTGAAGTACTCAACTTCCTTTTCTTTTTCTTCTCCACTGGTCAGCAGTTTTCCTTTTTCTTGGTTTTTCCCAAGGATAGGGTTATCTGCTGATGTGAGCAGTGTTTTAAGAGCATCCAGCTGTTGTTCCATCTTGTTGTAGTCTGGCCTTTTAGAAGTGCCTGAGACTGTTATCCTTCTTTTCTTCAGCCGTTCATAAGCCTCGTCAGTATACTGCTTTGTCCATTTTGCTATGGCTTCAGCAGTATCTACCTTAGCATCTATCAGTTCCTGTTTTTTCTTTTTGTATTCAGAAGTGAGATCAGCAATTAACTTTTTGTATTTGTTCCAATTTGGAGCTGTCTTCTTCTTACTTGGATCATTTTTAATCCTTTCAATCCTGTTTGCTTCATGCTTCAAGGCAACCAGTGGCCACTCTTCAAATTGGTTTTCTTCAGCTTGATAGAATTTTTCTTTCATTATATATGCAAGATATTCTTTTCTCATTGCTTTTCGTTGATCTGTCTTTTCTTTGATCAAATCTTGTGCATAGTCTTCCATCAGCTTGACTTTTGTGAGCAAGAGTACCATTCTTTCTGCAATGGCTTCATCACCTTCATCTTTGCATTCAAGCTTAGCTCTAATCCTTGCTTGTCTTGCTTTCTTTTCAAGATATTCATCCATGTTTTCTGGGACTACGAAGCCAATGAGAGAAGGAAATCTTCTTTTTGAAGGATCATCCTCAGTGTAAAATTGTTTCATCTCATTTTTCACAGCTTCTAGTTCCAGTGGATATTTAGCAGCAACAGGATCATACTTTTCATCAGTAGCCTGAGTGGTTTCTCTTTTTCTTTTGTGAAGTTTTGGTGGAGGTTTTGGTTGTGATGTAGGAATGATGAGAGCAGTGGTAGATGGTTGACTAACAGATGTTGAAACAACTGGTGTCTCAACCTCTGTTGTCATTACAACTACTGATGTGTTAGTATATGTCTTCTGCTTCTGAGCAGGGGTTGAAAGCGGTGAAGTTGTTTTTGGTGATGTGGATGGAGAATCATCATCAGGAATGAAAACCCTTCTCCTTTTTATTGTAGGAGAGGCTGATGATGTCTTGGGTGGATCAGTGGTTTGAATGATGGAAAGTGTCTGACTAACAGCTGTTGAAACAACTGGTGCTTCAACCGCTGTTGTCATTACAACAGATGTTGTAACATCTGGTGTCTTCTGTTTTATGACAGGAGGTAATGATGATGATGTAATTTTAGATGATGATGGTGGTGTTATTTTTGGTTGTGATGGTGGTGGTGGTAAAGCAGTGGTGGTGGTGTGTGTTGAAGTGATGGCAGCTGTTTGGCTACTACAAGCGGTTTTTGTAACTACTGCTGTATCAGCTGTTTGGATGGAAGTTTGAGATTTTGAACCTTTTGAGGATTTAGATGGCTGTTTTCCTTGCTTTGTTTCAACATACAGGCCATCTTCAATTCCCTTTTTCTTCAACTTTTTGATATTCTCCCCCTTTTTGGCATTATCTGCAAGGGGTTTATCCATGAAGAGGATAGTTGAAGGAACTTTTCCAGAGGTGCTTTGGAGATGAGCCTTGATAGCTTTGATGTCTGCTTGAGTATCTTTAAATCTCGACTCCACCATGTTTGTCAGCATTGTCACATGTATTTCATGCTGCTGATCAGCCATCTGTTTTTGTTTTTCAAGCAAGGATTGGAATATATTCCACAGCTCATTTGCAGCAGGTGCAGGTTGTGCAGATGCTTGAGCTGGAGCAGCAGTGGATTGTGCTTTTTGAGCTTTTAGCAGCTGCTGCACCATATCCTTTATCTCAGCAACTGATGTTTCAAGTTTTTCAACTCTGCCCGTCAATTCCTGATATTTTGAATCATCACCCACTTTAATGGGATCATCTGAATCCCCACCAGCAGTGGTTGTACCAATGTGTGACTTAGGAACTGAGTCCCAAAAATCACCCATTGATGCCCCTTGTTCTTGGTACTGGGGACTTCTTTCTTCAGCACTTGATAATCCTTTGATGGTACCAGTGGTTAAAACAAACTCACTGGTGGTTACCGAAGGTGCTATAGAAGAAATTGCCTTCAAGGGAGACTTATTAATGAAACAACTGTCCAACTGAAGATCCGTTGATCCATCAGTTGTAGTTGCTGCTCCACTTGAACTACCACCAAGAGTTACTTGTAACTCAGGGGGTGTAACCTCCTCAGTTATTGCTGGGATAGCAGGAGTAGTAGCATCAGACCCAGTCACTTGTGGGAGTATACTCTCAGTGACAGGTGATAGAGAGGAACTGGTTTGTGTCTGAGCTATAGCAACTGCATGCAACAAGGGTATTATTGATTGTGGCATTATGATTGGTGAGGGTATGGGTGTTGAAAGAGACATGTCCTTGGGATCAGGACTGAGGAAGATGGATCCGATTGGGTCCAGAGCTTCATATTGTGGGGTCCCTGTGCTTACAACCTGATCCTTTTGTGAGGATACAGGAGGAGTTTGAGGCAATGGTGGAGATCTTTCTACCAACTGCTGTGAGGAAGTAGCAGCAGTGGTTTGTGGTGACATTTGTTTTGTCACTGGCAGTTGCTCTGGGATCTCATCTTCCAAAGTTGCCTTTGTTTTGGGTTTGGTGGGTTTTCTGGATGTTTTCTTTTTGGTCTTTTTGGTAGTGGCAGGTGTGGGTTTCAAAGCAGTGGTAGTGCTGCTATGATCACCTGGAGTAGTGGGCTCAGCAGCAGATGTCTGAAGAGAAATGGTAACTGCTAAATTCTGCTCAGACACCTCTGCTTTTGTTTTTATTGGTGCCAACATTCTAGTGAATGTTTCAGGTGTTAAACTTTTTATTTGAAAATAAACACCTTGTTTGAGCAAATTTTCATTTTCTTTTTCAAATTTTTGTTTAAAATAGTAGCTTAGAAATCTTGGAAAAAGTAAAAATGATTTGCTATCAACATTTTTTATCAAGTCATTAAAGATCTCCTGGGAATAGTTATAATTTTCACTATTTAAAATAGCGTAACCCAGACATTGAATCTTCAATGGTATTTCGTTAAACGCTGTTGTTTTATTTGAAACACACATCAAAAGTGTGTGAAATAAGAACCTAGGTGCAGACGGGAAGTAACCTTTTTGTAAGGTATCTACCTTTGATTGTTCTGCATACCCTCTTTTCAGAAAATCAGTTTTCAACTCGGTTTTATCAAAAGAAGTTTTACCTTTCTGATCATCGAGTTTAAAGACTTCTGAGATTGATTGTGGAGTGATTTGAATCACTTTACCCTGTATCGAGGAGTTAATGGCTATGACTTTATCGTCTTGTTTTTCAAGCGTCGCCTTTTTCCAAAACTCTCTCTGGGTTTGTAAGTAAATGGGAGCGTCTGCCGTTATCAAAGTTTTGTACTTTGATGCAGATAAGGTGTCAATGATAGAATCAAAGGTATGGTTGTTTGTGGGTTTTGTGAGTAGACCCACATAATTATGAGGAGATTTGTATGGTATTTCAACGGATTCAGCGGCCGTTTGAGCGACCTCTTTGGAAGATGATGGTGATTTTGGTTTTGATTTTGATTTTGTCATTTTGAAAATGAAGAAGAAGAACAGAGAATAATTTGGGATGGAGGGTTGAAAACTGCTTTAAGAAGAGAATTTTAGAATTCAATTCGACTGTGTAAAACCCTGTTTGGGGGTTTTGATCAGGGTTTTATTAAGGAAAAAAATGATCGCTGATGTGGCAGCGGTTATTAAGATCTGATGGCTAAAAACTGACCACGTGTCAACCTCTGATGATATGGATGAAGTTGTTTTGAGAGCCACTGATGAAGCAAGCATCAGTGGTTACAAAGGTAATATTGTGATAACAGTGGATGATTTTTACTATCAGTGGATAGCATATCAGTGGATAAGACACTGATTTTGAGCATCAGTGCTTGCCAAGCAAAATGAAGGATCAGTGGTTGACTTTCAGCAGTGAACAGTATTTAGAAAACAGATGTTTTAGCAAAACAGTGGTTAAAGTAATGGCAATGGTTTGGCTTGAAGGCTCCATATGTCAGCAACTTTTAAAGGAAATTTCATTCAAGGTTTTGCCAGTCAATTACACATTTTGGAGCTTTTACGACTTCCTGACAGTGGTTTAGTACCCTAGATGATGTAAACTTTTTACTAAGGCAACTCGTTCTTGCAATAATACTTAAGCTAAAAACAAGAGTACCCCAGTATTTTAAGGTCTTTTGGCAATCAATCTTTAATCAGTTTTAGGACAAACTTGATTTAGATATGACCTTGATACATGAACCATTTCCTTTTGAACCATTTTGAGGATAATATTACCAGCAAAAATAAAGGTAATATATCCTGACAGGAGATTGAAACTTTACTATCAAAGACCAGTAAAGTTACAAAATATATTATTCTTAAAGAAAAATGAAGAATGACATATCCTGCTTTATTTGAGAAAACCCTTTTTCAAAATAAATTAAAGGATTTTCTGAAAACAGCAACAAAAGGATCTGGTATAATTTTCCACTGAAACTCCTAATCATATCAATCTCAAGCTTATGAAAATGGTCAGTGGTTTGACAACAGTGGTATGAAATATTAAATACATTTTGACCACTATTTGGTACCATTCTCTTGTTGATTGATTGACAACAGAAATGAGGACATTTGTCTAGTCCTGTTGAAAGTTTATTCTTCTGCGAATACTATTGTTACTTGAACCTTTCCCTGAACCAATGGTTGCACATAGTTTCCTAATGACCATTATTACCCCAAACTTTGACTCTTACGTGTTTTATGTTTATACTCTTTTCTTCTGACTTCAAAAGTTTTGAGATAAACACACTTCTGAGTTTTTGTGAATTTTCTTCTTCCCTTTTCACCCTTCCCATTCATAAGTAATGAGATACTTACTGGGAGGTCTTTATTGAAGGAATACTTAATCCAGAATCATTTTGTAGTAATGTTTTAAAAGGTTTAGCCATATTTGTACAAATTTTTGACTAATCTCTCATTACAAATGATACGGACTATCCTGCTTTCTTAATGTATTTTAACAGAGTTGATTTGTTCCTTTTGAGGATCTCAACCTGTTTTTCAACACATAAGATCAAGTGACTAAAGTTTTAATTCCCCTCTCTTTCGTTAGCAAAAGCACTAATGTTTTTATGAACATAGGTTTTTGTTAATCCGAGGTTCATACTTTAGCATCCAAACATAATGAGAACATCACAAATTTCATACCAACAGTTGAAATCAATTTTGAAAATAAGAAATAATCCCATAGTTTAACAGATATGTTTTCAGATCTAAAAACCATGAGTGTCTTGTGCATGAAATCTCTTGTTATGTGAGATTTGTGTGTCATATGACATCTTGGTTGGTTTACAGAGTTTTTGAATAACCACTTTGAGCATGGTTTACTCGGCACTCTGTTTTTAAACTAAATGCACCCAACCTTAGTATCAATGAATTCTGAGCCGAACTGTTATGTCAAATTGATTGTTAGATCGAATTTGATTGTCCAAGCTCTGATACCAATTGTTAGGATCGGAGGCTCTAATGATTGTGTTAGTTTGTATAATCTGAACAAATCAACAGAAATGAACAAGGTTTAAGTGCAGCGGAAATGAATAACAAACTCTGTAAACACAATCAAAGGAGAATATAGTTTGATAAACATTTGCTTTTCATGGAATCGAAAGATTACAATTCAAAGCAAAAGATTTCAATGCAAGCTTACAAACTAAACTCCCCCTCAGCCTGATACTTCAGCGGTTGGTTGCACAAGATGAAAGGATTGAATTGAGGAGAAGAACTCACTCAAAACGATCAAATGTAACAGTACAGAGTACTGTTCCATTTATAGACAAACCAAACCGCTGAGGCATCTCAGCTGACGTCACCATGAAAGCGACGTCTAACAGCCTAACAACCTGTATCTACTGTTCTTATACAAACAGTGCTAATCTTAACCACTGACTATACATAAAACAGATGACATACTAAACTACTGCTCTCTCTTTACATCAGTGTTTTCCTCAAGGTTGATCAGTCCTTGATTTGGCAGTGCTTTGTCATCAGTAGATTGTACCAGCAGTGCTTAGTTCTCAGTAGTCTTCTGGCTTCATCAGTAGTTTTGAAGAACAGCAGCAGTTGTATCCGGGCAGTGGATACAAGACCATCAGATGTTATAATCACTTTCAAGGGAGAAGACTTAGTGTAAACAATTGCTTATTGTGAATCCACTGTTGTGATCCGGTTTTGGCTTTCATTATCTGTTCCTCTGGTAGGGTTCAATCCCAACACCGCTAAAATAGGAACCATCCCCAGTTGTAAGAACCGCGAGAACCACTCTCAATCAATCAGAAAAAGAGGTATTTTGGTTATTTACTCCAAATGTCAAATCTCCCCTCTTTCTTCATTTAAAGTCTCTGACTTTTAACGTACCTCTCTCCTCTCTCATCTCTAATTTACATCTCTCTTCTCTCATATCTCAGATTCATTCTCATCCTCAACTCTCATCTCTCAAATCTCTCTGCAACTAAAAACTAAGCCTATACACACATAAATTTCATCATCCTTCCTAACAACCCACATAACAACAGGCCCCTCTTCTCTCTCGATCTATCTTCAAACACACACACACATGAAATCAAAATCTTTACCCTCTCTCTCAACATAGCCAATACCCCCCCCCCCCACCCCCTATGTCTCCCTCCCGACACCTTCTTAGGCGGACAAGCACCGCAGGCGGCAGATGAAGACGCGTCGCCGCTCACGGCGGCGGCGGTGGTGAGTCGGAACGACAGCACAGCCCCCTTTTTCTTGTTTTTCCGATGATGGATGAGGTTAGATGAAGGTGATGATGAATCGAGACAGTTTGAGCAGAGAAGAAGAGAAAGGGAAGCGGCGGAGCCGGCGACGGCAGCGCCGCCGTGACGGCGGCATGGTGTTCTTGTTTACTACCAGCTTCCGGTAACACCGCCACCCGGTTCTCTTTATTTTATTTTGTTATTTTTTTAAAAAAAATTTGATGATGGTGTTGTTGATGATGTTCACGGAGACGGCGGTGGAGGCCCGGCGACCACCCCGTTCTTCCGTCTACAGTGGCGGCAGAGGTGGTGGTTATCATCTTCAACTGGCTTTGTTTGATTTCTTTCGGGTCAGATTTAAGTTGGTTCAACTTCAAGTTTGGCGGTGATTCGAGTTACGGTTCAGACTAGTGTTCGGGTTTTACGGGTCAATAGTCAAAGTTTCGGTTTGGTCAAACCTGGTCAAAGTCAGGTTTGACTGGTTCGGCTCAACTAGTCAACGGTCAGATGTGGGTTTTTTTTTAGGCGTCGATGATGATTGCAATCTATCTGAGACATCTACCGAGTTGCGATTTTCTGGGGGCGTTCGTTTTGTGTAAAAAACTTTTAGAAAAAAAATGTTAAAACCGTAAACTTTTTAACGTAAAACACAATTTTTTTAATGTAAAAAACGTAAAGATTTTAACGTAAAACGTAATTTTTTTAACGCAAAACGTAAAAAGTTTAACGTAAAACGTAAAACCGTAAAATATAAAACGTAAAACGTAAACTTTTTAACGTAAAACGTAAACTTTTAACGCAAAACGTAAACTTTTTAACGTAAAACGTAAAACATTTTTATGTAAATTGTAAAACGTAAAAAACGGCACGTTAAAAAAACGACGCGTGAAAAAGCCGGGCTTAAAAACGACGCGTGCAAAAGCCGGGCTTAAAAACGGCGCGCAAAAAAATTGTTTTGTTAAAAAAACTGAATTTAAAATTGTTTTTTAATAAAAAAATTTTGTTTAAAAAATAACAATTAATATAATAATACAAAAAACAGTAATAAAAAACAATAAAGACAAAAAAAACAAAATTGGGTAAATTTACTAAACTAACCTTTTGAATTAAAATATTAAAGACATAATAAGACAAAAAATATTTAATAATACTTTTTTAATTACTTTTAATCTCATCCATTGATCTTGAAGATCTAATGGTTGAAAATTGGTTCTCTCGGTTCTTACAACTGGAGGTGGTTTTTCATTTTAGCGCTCTCCTATATATGTATTTATATATATGTATATATATGTAATGGAGGGTTCAAATGAAAAGAAATTTTTTGTAAGAATAAGAAGGAAAAAATTCAACCAATAAGAATCCTTTATTTTTCTTCATTTACTTTTTGTGTTTAACGAGTTGACGTCAACCCGCGCGTTGCGGCTGGATGTTGATTATGAATTTCTTTAGTATTACCATATGAGATCGAAAATTGTTAAATTTATGCAAACAAAATTTACTATATCATTTTTCTACGACATCATACTAAAGCATTTATTTGACCCTATGAACAAACAACTTCTAATGCATAAATCACAAATCAACAGTGAAGACATTAATATTAAATCAACAAAACATGTGATAAATTATATAAATAATTTATGGTCATCATCATATGTTTATATGTACTGAGTGTTTGGTAAATGGGTTTATCTCTTCCTTATATAATTAACATGCTGCTTTAGGCAATGGCACTTGAAATTCAATACGATATAAAAAAATTAATGTGACGGTTCTTGTTTAATGCCAAATTTTGTCATTCATATTTTATTTTATAAACAAAAAAACGATGGGATACAGTGGCATCAAGGCATAGGCAGAGATAATTGACATGATATAAGACCATGTGTAGTGGTAGAAGGTTATAATGCCCCCACCATGGGGCATTATACGACACGTGGCGTCCTAGTCAGCAAGGGGGCATTATAGCAAAAGTGGTGTAGTGGGTATAATGCCCCATAATGCCCCATATTATTTTTAATTAAAAAAAAAACAAAAAAACATGTGGGTGTGTCAGGTTGAAAAGTAAGTGGGCATGTGGGTGTCTCAAATTCATTGGTGGATTCATTGAAAAGTAAGTGGCATGTCAGAGATAATGCCCCAACCATTTGCAACTTCGGCGTTTAAATTCAAACGCCCACAACAAATTTTCCAAAAAGTAACGCCCCAAAACGCCCCCTGTAATGGGGGGTTGGGCGTTATAGGGCGTTTTCGGGCAAAAATTTTTACAAAAAACGCCCCACTACGCATGGTCTAACAGTTGCCTAAATTTCTGGACATTTGGTGAAATTGCATCACCAAGATACTAAAATTAGTTTTTTACACAGCCACATAGTATGCATCTATAGTTTACACAATTAAGCATCGAAATCGGACTCTAATCGGAACTATAAACCAGCATATGGTAAACAACAATTCGTTAAATACACAACAAATTGTTGGAACATACATAATCGTGAAAACATATTACACAGGCACTTAGTAAACATAAAAAAATACATAATTAAACATCAAAATCGGATCTAAATCGAAATTATAAACCCAAATGCAATTCAAAAATGGAAAAAAGAAAAACATGGAAGAGAGTTTGTATATATGAACTTTGATGTCAACACTACTGATGGGAGTGCTTTTAATGAAATATCAATTTAGAACGATTGAAACAAAATTTGAGAGATGAAAGGATTGGTGATGGCGGTTACTACAAATATGATAATATGTTTTGGGGGGTAAAAATGGGATTTGGTGAGAGAAACAAAAGGGAAAAAAAATAAATAAACAAACGGTAAATGTCAAACTCGAACCGGCATGAGATGAAATTTCGTGATTACCACCATAGCGGATTATATTTTGTGACATTTATTATTTACATGTAAAAGCGGATTACATATATATAATTTCTAATTGACGCGGCTTTTAGACGAAAGGGTGTTGTGACTTTTTAAAGTATTTATATTTAATGAAGGGTTGTGACTTTTTAAAGAGGCGTGAGTCAAACCATTGTGTCTTAAGTTAATTTTTGTAAGGATATAAGTAAAATGAATTAAAAGGTGTGACTTTTAAACTAATGGGACATAACCCAAATTGCTAATTGTATAAGGGTATAATGAAGGGTTGTGACTTTTTATAAGTGTGTAATATATTTAAAAGTAGTTTAAAGGGATGTGATATTTAAATGTAGTTTGAAGGATTGTAACTTTTTGAAGAGGTGTGATGTATTGAAAAGTTGTGACTTTTTTAAGAGGCATGATACATTTAAAAATCGTTTGAAGGGTTGTGACTTTTTAAAAAGGTGTGATACAAATCATTGTGTTTAAGTTACTTTTTGTATGTATATATAATATAAAATGAAAGGGTGTTAGTAAAATGAACTAAAGGGTGTGACTTTTAAACAAATGAGACATAACTAAAGTTGCTAATTGTATAAGGGTGTAATATAAGTGTAAGGGTATATTGGTAAACTTAGATAGATCATTAAATGGTAGTCTTCCTTTTTAATAGATAACTATGTTAAATTTGTAACTTGTTTTCAAAAAGTATATTTTTCAAAGAAGAAAAAAATCAATTTAAAGTGTAGGAAAAATTACGAGATGTGTAGGATGAATTACGAGCTGTGTAGGATAAATTTCAATATGTGTAAGATACATTTCAAAACGTGTAGGATAAATTTCAATGTGTGTAGGAAAAAATTTTAGTGTGTTGAGGATGACAGTCTTTATAACTAATTAATAAGTCAAATGTAATAATAAATAAGGTGAAAGAAAAACAATTTAGTGTTTTACAATTGTACCCTTTGCATTTTTTCTTCTCAATTTAATTTTCTTCTCAAATGAACCTCCCTATATATATATATATATATATATATATATATAGGACAATGCTAGACAGAAAACCCTATTTAGGTAGAAAACTCTGGAAACCCAAATCTACCCCATTTTTACCCAACCTCCCGACAATTTTTTTTTTTTTTTTTTGAAAAAAATAACACATGTAATATACATGTTTTAGAGTGTTTTGGGCCAAAAAAAACAAAAAAGCGCCGAAGGGATTTTTTAAAAAAACTAAACAAATTTCAGTGCCTAACATGTGTTAGGCACAAAAGACAGAAAATGCTGAAAATTTTTTTTTTAAATTATCCCTTCGGCGCTTTTTTTATTTTTTTGGCCCAAAACTCTTAAAAACATGTATATTACATGTGTTATTTTTTTCAAAAAAAAAAATGTCGGGAGGTTGGGTTTCTAGGGTTTTTTATATAGATAGGGTTTTCTATATAGCCCTACCCTCTCTATATATATATATATATATATAAGGATTGGGTAAAATGAGAACCACGTTGAGTTGTCACAACCGTAGGAACCAATAGTAAACATTGACCAAATGTGTTTGAATGGATGGGACTAAAAGACAATAAAATAAAGTAATGATTGTGTTTTAATTAATGAGATTTTGTTTTTAAGTGACATAAGAACAATTAGGTCTTTTACTAAATTTATTAGTGGTTGGTGTCATTAATATGATTGGATTAATTTAATATGATTGGATTTAATTTTTACAATAAAATTTAATAAATCAAAAAAGTAATATAATTTAATTTATTTGATTTATAGTAAACTAATCAAAAAATATTATTTAATTTTTACAGTAAAATTTAATTAATAAAAAATTAATATAATTTAATTAATGTGACTTTTAGTAAAAAAAAAATTTACGCTTGTTTTTTACGCTCCGTTTTTATGCGCCGTTTTTACACCCATTTTTACGCCCCGTTTTTACATCTGTTTTTACGCCCCGATTTTACTCCCTTTTTTTACGCCCCGTTTTTACACACCGTTTTTACGCCCCGTTTTAAGCTCATTTTTACGCCAATTTTCAAAGCATGTACAATAAATAAATTACAATAACATTGTTAGTAAATCACCAAAAAATAAACTAAAATAAAAAGTAAAATAAACTAAATTAAATAAAGCGAAGTCGTCGTTTTTCGTTTCTTGTAAATGATAGTTTGCACCTCCATTGTTTGAAATCTGCGCGGACACCACACAAAAGTTGTAAAAATCACAAAAATTTTACGCCCCCTTGTTGCAAATTTTTTTTACGCCCCGATTGCAACAACAAATTCTACGCCCCTGTTAAAAAATTTAAACCTTTTTTACACCACGGTTGAAAACTTTTTTTAAACCGCTACACGTAAAACTATACACTAAAACCTTTAAAGCTTTACGCTACACGTAAAACTATACACTAAAACTTTTTTACATCTATGTAAAAAGGTTTTTTTTATGTAGAGTTTTTCGGAAACCTATGACCACTCGTAAAAAACTTTTTACAGCCAAGGTAAAATTTAAAAAAAATTACAAGCATTTAAACAAACCCCCTAAAAATAAGTTTATTAAACCTTTACGCTACACGTAAAAAAGTATACGCTGACATTTTTTTACATCAATGTAAACTGTTTTTTTTTTACATCAATTGTTTAAAATTAAAAAAAATAAAAACATTTTAACCCACGCGTAAAAGCTATATTAAAAGTCTACTATAATCGTAAATATACGTATTCTCGAAGTTAGAATTAAAAACTTTTTACACCAAAGTGTTAGAATTAAAAAAAAAAAACTAGTTAACTAAAAAATAAGTTTGCATTAAAATAGACATTTACCTTTTGTTATAGATTTTTATTATATTGTCACCAATTAATCATTTTTTTTGAACGGCCAACAGAATACTTTTATTATATCAAACTAGCAAGGAGCTAGACACCAAATGTACAAAAACCACCATAACAACCAGAACGATCTAACATAATCTCATAACATTACATAACTATATTAAACTTACGCCAATCTTCCCATGACCAGAGAGGAGATCTCGAACGATTCTTTATCCAATGAAATGACATTGCTTTTATTTCCTCTACCACCTTCGAGATATTCGGGGAATCCTGACCGAACAGCACTTCGTTCCGCATTCTCCATATCCTCCACATCACCACCTGGATAATAGCATTGATAACCTTTTTCTTCTTTTTGCTGACTTGCATCAGAATATGGTAATCCAGAACATCTTTCAGACTAAAGGCCAAGATAGGGGGGATTTTACACCATTGTTCTATTACTAGCCACACTGTTTGGGCAAAATGGCAGGCAACAAACAGGTGTTCACTTGTCTCTTCATGGTCTCCGCAAAGTAGACAACTTAAGTCTTCAATGTTTATATTCCTAGCCGCCAAAGCACATCTCGTTGGTAATTTCTCCGAGATTGCCCGCCAAGGAACGACCCCAACCTTTTTGGGCACCAAATTATTCCACGAAAAGATGTAACTCGGAACTGACCTGGATGCAATTATTCCACGAAAAGATGTCACCAATTAATCATAATCAAGATTCTTTGCACAACGCTTTTTGATCAATTAAAAAACCCGTCTCACAATCATTATCAATAATTTGTTTCGTGTTGGTTAACCACTTACCCTATTATTTATTTCTGGGTTTCATATCACCGCTCTATTATGACTTGCATGCTTCATTTTATATTTTATTTTATTTATTAAATCTAAAAATATAAAATTCTTCTCAAATAATAATTAGTGGGGATTTCCCGCACTATCACGACGGGTTTTCAATCGTGTCTGTTCGGTTAATACTAACAAGACGTGTTTTACATTAATCGAAAACCATAAAAACCCACTTCGGTACCGATGTTGTTCGGGCACTACTGGTTCATTTCGTCAAGGTATCAATATCGATATGGGTACCTGTATAATAATCAACACGTATTTCACATCAATCGAAAACCATAAAAACGAACACCAATGCTGGTATTCATATATTGTCGCAGACAGGGTTTCATATATAAGATACTATGAAGACCAAAAACCACAAAAATGAATACGGGCATTGACACCGACATTATTAAAAGATAAAATAAATACTTAACAAAAGTTATCTAATATTCATCGTTGTCGCTGACAGGGTTGTATAAATAAATTACTATCAAAACCGAAAACCGAAAACCATAAACTAAATACTTCAAAATAAAATAAATACTTAAAAATAGTTTTCTACTGTTCATCAGAAGTTCATTTTAATATGTATAATAATAGAAGATTCATCCACGCGCGTTGCGCTGCAGCCAACGAAATTGACATGTTGTTGATCAGATTCACATTTACAATGTGTTAAAGATATTTTTGTCGGTTAAGTCGGTATTACTATCTTATACAAATAAGTAATTCACCAAATAAGCTCAATACAATTAATGGTATCATAATTACTACGTTACATGACTTGTATCCATATAAATAACCTATTGTATTAAGCTTACCACGTTGCGGCGGGCGCGTAAAACCGTGACAAATAGCACCAATGCCACACTATAGCCAACGACCACCAACATTGAAGTGGAAAGATTAGACCGGCGTATAAAACATAGAAAATAATAACTAACTCGATTTAGGACTCGCGCGTTGTGACAAACTTATTAACCGGGAAAAAAATAGACCACGTAAACACACTGAACCACACACGTACGTTGCCCCATGTTAACTCGCAAAATTTAGAACGAAGCGCATAACAAAACGTAAAATCGTTGAATTACACACACACATTGTGTCGTGTTAAGTCGCAAAATTTAGATCTAAACGTTAAACAAAAAAAATTGCAAAATATGAAAAACATAGGGGATCAAAGTTGAAAGTAAAAAGGCTGTGAGGTTAAATTGGAAAAACTAAAAACTTTTAGGTTAAAACTACAAAATCAAGTAGTTTTGGTTTTAAAGTGAAATATCATTTTTTTTTAAACCCCCCCCCCCCCCCCCCCCAAAACATGGGGTACAACACCCAATATCTCAACTTGTTGTAATTTATTTATATTATGTAAATTTTTGAACAAATTGGTTTAAAAAAAACACTAAAGCAACATGTACAACTCATATATGCATAAACTTGTTTCAAAATAATAGTATATAAATATACAAGGCTTTAAAACAACCCCGTCAAAAAAAGTATTTCACAACTTTACGCTACATGTAAAAAGCATACGCTAAATCTTTTTTACATCCATGTAAAAATGTTTTTTTTAAACATTAATAATTTAACCCACGCGTAAAAAATATATTAAAAGTATACACTAACCGTAAACACCTAATCTAGAACTTTTTTTACGGGTGGTTTAAGATTTTACAAAAAAAAACTCTAAGTACAAAAATCTACATAAGAAAAATTAACGTAAAAAACTAATTTATACTCAAACCACATGCGTAATTTTTTTCAAAAAAATACAAACATTTAAACAAACCCGTAATAAAAAAAGTTTTTTAAAGTTTTACGCTACACGTAAAACTATACACTAAAACTTTTTTACAACGATGTGGAAAAGGTTTTTTTTATGTAAAGTTTTTCGGAAACCTATGACCACCCGTAAAATACTTTATACACCCAAGGTAAAATTTAAAAAAAAATTTACAAGAATTTAAACAAACCCCCTAAAAATAAGTTTATTAAACCTTTACGCTACACGTAAAAAACTATACGCTAACACCAAAAGAAATGACAACCAAAAATTTTTACCTTGGGTCCAAGGGTTGAAGAACAGTGAAATACAACTCGTTTTGTTTTTGTTTTTCGATCACAATATCGAGCAAGCTAGCCTTTTGACCCTTTCCTCCTTTCTTTTTCTTCGCTTTTGGAGGCGCCAAAACAACTTTAATGGCAGCATCGAAAACTTGCTTCACATTCTTGAACAAGGAAAATATAGAAAAAAACTCGGTTTAACATAACAAATTCTCTTAAAAAAAGAAGCAGCAAAGCAAGACCGAACTTACCAACTGTGTTTTTAAACTACATTCAATGTACTCAGGAGCTTCAATTGTTTTCTTCAATTCCTCTCCCTGTAAATATTTAGTGTTCTTACTTATGAAAAACTTAAGCTTTTATGTAGAGGGGGGTAAATGGATCAGAATTCTGATACGAGTCGACCCATTCATATGTTAATGGGTCAAAAGTTATACGACTTTTTGGGTATGAGTTTAGCACCAGAGCATTAGTAATGGGAGTTGCTCAAGGGTGATCTACAAAGAATTGACTGTCGTCTCGTAGATCTACAATTCATTAAAACTCAACTCTATTAAAAAGATATGTATGAAGCAATAGTCATGGGAGAAATATATAGAAAATCATAAACAGAGAAGAACAAATAAAATCTTGTATGGCCCAAATCAAGACTCGAGCTCGCTTTACATCCAAAGCTCGAAATCGGCTCATGTGAAATTTTTAAAGCTTGAGTTTGGTTCTAGATATTATTTTTATAATTTTACATAATAATATTAACGATGTAATATAAATTCATTATACTAAATACTAAACTTTTATATCTACAAAAAGAATAGGCTCATTTAGACTCGTGAATCTAATCAAGCTCAATATATAAGGTCAGGCCCGAGCTCGTTTATTAAACAAGCTTCATTCAGGTTCGAGCATGCGTTCAGGCCCCTTTAAGCTCGGCTCAATTTGAGCATTTAGCGAGCCAACCTCAAGTAACTGAGCTCGTTTACAACCCTACCCCCTATTATACGAATGAAAAGTTTTATGGCTGAAAAAATGACTCAACCAGTTTCGTCCCAACAAGAACGATTTGGACACCAGGGGTGTAATGCTTCAATTCTGGAATCTATTGATAACATAAATAACAAAAATACGCAATAACTTTTAAGTCCAAATTATCAGTTATTTTAGGAGTTACAGAAAGACATATAAAAAAGAGGACTTTCACCTTCTTGGAGACGTTTTCATAGCTGGCTTTGCTAATGAGAGAGAACGCCAAAATGGAAACATCATCCCTACGATAACTCAACGGTCTTAATCTTTTATAATCCTCATGTCCTGTTTCATACAACACATGATCAATGTGTGAATTAAACAGATAGTATGAAGTTGAATAATACAGATTTTCAAAAGGTTAACTGTAGTGTCCCACAAGCCTAGATTAACCGTGCTGCCATTGACAACCACATTGGCACTGAAATTATCAAATACCATTGGGACATAATCATGTTTAAACCACATTCAACAAAGGGTTTTAGCTCAGATGCGATGAACTGAATGTGAGGTTTAACTACAAAACATGCTTGTGTTCTAACTTTCAAATGAGCAATTTCCAAATGAATGAAAATTACTAAACAAGGTTGCTTTAAAGCTCAATTTAATGCAGAAAAATATGAAAGTAAAAAACCAGAAAAATGCTTTAAAAAATACCATCAATGTACTGGTTATTCTTTTTAATCAACGCCCTCATCGATGGCCTAAGCGCATCAATCATCGGCCTTTTCGGCGACTGGTCAACCTTCGATAAAAGCTTCTCCACTTTCTGCAACCCACAAACCATTACACACAATCACACAACCCAAACACAAGCAATCAAACATCAAATATTCACTCAGGCATTTTATCAAACACATTGTCTACACTCAACCAGTAGCCACATTCCTAATCCCACTGTTTCTAAATTCTAAATCCATCAAATTTTATATTAAAATATGCAAATTAACATAATTAAACGAACAAATTGAAACAATAAAACTCAAAATTAGGGCTTACATCAAGAACAGTGAGCAATTCCTCAACAGAATCCGGAGGATG
Source organism: Helianthus tuberosus (assembly GCA_030545235.1). Classification (NCBI taxonomy): domain Eukaryota; kingdom Viridiplantae; phylum Streptophyta; class Magnoliopsida; order Asterales; family Asteraceae; genus Helianthus; species Helianthus tuberosus. The sequence goes on along the minus strand of JARYGA010054637.1, from coordinate 466,289 downwards.
TGATAACTACTTCCATATTTCCTTAATCCTTCGCTCTAATTCAACATCTGATGATGTCATATTTGATTCCCCTCACTCAATTCAATCTTTTCAGGTGACAAAATCACTGAGCTCGACCTCAGTCTTCTTGAACCATTCGAAACCCTAACAAAAAAGGACGTAAAATTGAAGAAATCTTGTGGGAAATATGAAGAATCTAGGACTGTATTATGAGGAACAGAGTGTAAGAGAGAGAGTTCTAGAGAGAGAAACCCCAAAAATGCATCTGGAAGAGAGAGAAACCCCTCCCATCATCACCACTCCTCCGCCACCGCACAACCTCCGCCATCACCCTGCACCCACCGAGCCATAGTAGGCGGCCCCGCCACGAGCCGTCGTCCGTCGGTAGTCACCCGCCACTAAGGACCACCGTGCCTCCCTCATTGTAAGGCGCATCAGGAGTTGTAATTCTCTCACTCTCTCTCTAGGCTTGCAGGTTGTAAGTGTTGTGTAGAGAGAAGGGAAAGTCATGGGGGCTAGGTTTTTTACCTTGGGAGGAGAAAATGAGGAGATCTGTGATTTTAGAGAGAGAGAATTTAGAGAGCTGAGATGAGATTTGTGATTTTGAAATGGATATGAAGAGAGAGAAAGATCAGTGCATTAAAGAGAGATGACAGGTGTCACAACCTGATTTTTGTGGAAGCGTGATTATGTGTGACTTGCTTAATATCATTGCATTCAACCATAACAAACAACTATATGATAAAACCAAAGATGATCATCCATTAAATAAGTTTAAAATATCACAAACATCATTATTTTGAAATCCCATCAAAGACTTTGAATCCACATTACAAACCATGCAAATTGTTTAGAGTTCCACAAGGACTCAACAAAAGACTCTAAATAAACCAGGCGTTGAAAGACGTGTCTCATCTAGGATAAGACACACTATCCAAACCCTTAAACATCGGATGACATCTTTTATTCTCAACACAACTTGAAACCTCCAAACGCCCGCCCGATCCACTTTTAATTCCCTGAAATACTTGTAGTTTGAAAACATCAACAAAAGTTGAGCGAGTTCATGTGTTTGTTTGTGTGCACGAATAAACCTTTGAATTAGTGAAAGTATGTATGTATGTTTGTAAACCCCGGTATGAAAGCAACAAGGAAAAACAGATCATTAATGGTTTGCAAGGCCATTAATATGTGTGGCGTGATGCAGGAAGGCTCAAACCTAGCAAATTTGTCTCCGGCAATAAGACATAGTCACCTCATGGGCCACCCTAGTCGACATAGGTGTGGGCTCGCTACACCCAGATAGATCTATCACTTATGTCCCTCGGTCCTACAATGAGGATTAATGGTCTTAAGCGTTATACCCACCACTCACAGGATCTAGCAGTACCCTTCCTTAGCTAACCATACCACATATTAACAATTGTAAACAGTTTGTAACATGTACTTCACCCCCGAAGTTATAAAACCGAAAACAGTTAAAAGAAAAGGGGGACATGAACTCACGGTTTTGCGTTCTTCGTAATCAACTGTAACTCAAAGCTTCTCCTGGTGCATACGACTACCTACAACGTACTACGGTCTATTAGATGAGCGGGTCGTGCCTTAACTTAGTATTAATTAGTGTCTTTGAGTTACGTTTCATTGTGTCTTCAATATTATTCAAAGTTATATAATTATTTGTTAAAATAATAAATATTTTAACTTAAATTATATTTATTAAATTTTGGAATAATAGTTAAAATAATTTACTTTAACTTGTTACTTTCCAAGTATTTATACATGTATATCCTTCCCAAGGATGGGTGTATTTGTATTTGTATTCTTATACTTGTATATTTTGCCAAGTATCGGAGTCGTATTCCGGAGTGTATTTATACGTACGAAAATACGTATTTTCTTGTAATTGTTAAGTATTCTTATACTTAATTTTGTTTTAATTTTTCCGGAATAATATCTTAAATAAAAATACATCAATATATATATATATATATATATATATATATATATTTTTAAGAAATGTTACTTAGAAAAATTATTTATAATTTTTCCTTGGCAAAAATATTTAAAAACTTCATACAAGTCCCAAAAATAATATATTTCCAAGTCTAACTTAGAAAATATATATAAATTTGTTTTTCTCCCAAAAATAGTATATTTCCAGTTTATTTGATAAAATATATATTTCTTCCAAAAATTATATATCTTCTATTAATTCCAAGAAAATATATTTCTATTCACCAAAAACAATATATTTTCTTCTTGTCAAAAATATGATATAAATTTGTAATAATTGTGAAAATCATATTTTTGTTCTTTTGGTGTCCAAAAAATTATTTACCAAAAATATACTTGTGAATAAATTTTCCGGAATATTTTGTGAGTTATATTCCTTTGTTCGGTTTCACCAATAAATTGGGTATTATTTGTATATTTATTCCTTGGAATTTTGATAATATTTTGGATTGAAATTTTGGTATTTTGATGAGTTATATTATTTCAAGTCCTAAAATAATATAACTAATGCACATAATATACAAATATTCACACACATGGTGCCTTCTAAATATATATTTCCCTAAATACATATTTAGTCACTTTTATTTATAAAAACCAACCTCCAATATTTATAAATTTTGTAACAAAATTTATGGCAAACTTTATGTAAAATTTCATGGTTTGAAGTATACTTGTAAATGTTTGTTTAGAAATATTTTTTTAAGTGTTTAATTTTTAGAAAAATTTTGCCATAGTTTCCCCTAAAAATGAAGGTTTCCATACCTTGAAGGCATATCATTTTCTTTTGTAAATCAACACAATCAATCAACAATTAACAATAAATAATCTATACTTACCAATTTTGCCAAAAACATGCATAAACTACCACTTCATTAACTTGAAAATTTACAAAAATTTGTAGTAACTTACTAGTGTATTTAGCAAGTCTTGTTACCCTTTAAAGTGTGGTTGATTCTTTTAAAACATCATTTTTAGAGAAGTTAGTTCTTCACAACTTATAATCACATTTTCTAAAAATGTTTCCTCATGGATTTTTCTTGTCACATATGTGCTTCTACACTTTATTAACCACTAAAAATGAGGGTTATTTGTTTAAGAACCAAGATTAAGTAAAACTTTGTATTTTTAACTTGACTTCTTGAAAATCATTCTTGAAAACTTAGATCTACAAGACTTTACACCTTACTTTAATCATCATTTTACAAGAAAACAATATATTCTTTCAAGTTCATGTCTTTCATGAGGATGATCTATGAATATTTAACACTTTCACCTAGCAAGATCATATGATGATCTACATCATTTACCTAAGCAATCAATCATCAAGTTCCACAACAACACTAAACAACATGATTTCTTTAAGATTTCTTATTATTTTAAGCTTATGTTCATGTTTCATCTTCTTGTTTCTTAGAGTTCTTCAAGATCAACATCATGTATCACCTTTTAACCACTTAAATAAGATGTAAAATGGAAAGATTAGTGTTCTTACTACTAGCTCAAGGCTAGGGATGATCAAGAGAAGAAATGAGGTGGATAAAAGCAATTGGTGAAGGTCCTTTAGCTTCCGAAAGCTCCTAGCTTCCTTATGCACCTTCTATCACCTTTGAGTATACTTGGAATTGGTTGAAGATGAATGATGATGATGGTTGTGTTGTTGTTGGGTTACGGCCGAAGCCAAGAGGGAGAGAAGGAGAAGTGTGGTGTTGTGTTGAATGAGAAATGAAAGTTTAGAACATTAAGGTCATTCTTATAATTCATGAATTCACAATTTACCAATGGTTACTATGTCTAATAAAGAAGAAACAAGATCAAACTTAATAATCTTATAAAATCTTGAGGTGGGGGCCATGTTGGCCGATTACTACGTGGGGGGGGGGGGTATAGGTGTAGGTTGTAACTAGTTGGTTAGTTATTAGTTAGATTTCAAGTGTATAGTTTGGGGTTTAGTTACTTATATGGTGTGTTATGATGTTTGGGGATCATATTTAGCTTGGAAATGTTAAAACAGTGCTTCTAGTGAAAATTTGGTCTTTCGGGTAGTGTCCGGTTGTTCGGTTGGTTACCGGTTCGTTAAGATGCTAAACTATGCAGTTTAGTGTGCTTTATGTTACCTTTTGTGACAGTTTCGATTCCCGACACTTAGGAAAGCATTCAGGACCATTTAACCATATTTATGTATGATATAAGTGTGTTTAAATGCTGAATTTGCTTATTTTTTGCAGAGTTCTGCAGTTTATGTGAGTTTTAGCCACTTTCCGGCACTTAAACTATCTCTAGGAAGGCAGTTTTATGATCCTTACTTTCCTACACACTATACTAGTGTAATACTTGGTTGCTGGCTCATTCTGTGTCTCAATACAATGTCTGTCTATTTACTGAACTCTGTCAGCATTTTTCTGATTTGTTTCATAATTGTGATGCCGGTGTTTCGTGCATCATTCGAATCAACAAAGTTTGCATGCAATACTGATATGTCATTTGCAATACATGATGCACATGTATGTATATGGCAATAGTCAGAAAGCAATTCAAGTAATTAATTGTAATTCAGCACAGTCATTAAGCACTAATAATTGTTTATTACTTGTACGGATACCCGGAATTTTGACAGTTGTCACATTCTCCCCCTGTTAAGAAAATTTTGTCCTCGAAATTTAAACTGCATTAATTCCTTAGGGTTACCTTATGCGTGTATGGATATGAATAATACCAAAGTGACTAACCACGAAACCGAATCAAAACTTATTCGAATCTGGTGAATCCAAGGACATATTACTACAACAAGAACCCAATGGTTAAAAGGTTTGTGTTTCCGAATTTGATGTCAAAGGATACGAGACGTATAGATGCATGATCTAGTGTAACTTATTACACAGGGGTTCAATAAAAAGAGGAGTTTCGAACGATAGAATTCCAAGGGATCGTTTACAATATGCAAATGGGTTCTAGAAACAATAACATCCGCTAGATGAACTCAGAATCAGCAAGCTCAAATGTAAGAGTGACATGAAAATGATCCGTTAACTTTTGAACAAATAAATGGATAAAATTAGTGTGTTGACATTATTGAATCGCGAGAATACACCGAAATGAAATACAATTGAATCTGGTGTATCATTGTCTTGATTCGTAGTTGCATTGAGAGTGTTTATATGATGAGTCAAATGAAAGGTATACGTAGTTTTGTATGAAACGGTTGACCATGATTAGCACAAGCTACAAGTTAATACCGACACCACAAGGTGTCGTAGTAAACGACATAATTCAATAATAGCGGTGACCGAACAAGTTCACCGTGTTTGAAATCAAATAAAAGTGTAATGAAGCAAACCTGAAAAATTTGATTCAAATGGCATCGTAGGATTTTTCAATTGAATATAGAACACCAAAGAACTACTGTTTTCGACTGAAGATGCAAAAGCAATGAATACCGCAAGGTATTCGATCGATAATGAAAGAACCCTTAGGAGGTACATTGGAATGTAAAATGAATTTATGTACCATTGTCTTAGCACACGATTGTGTTAAGACTGCTTTAATTATGATAAAATAGAACGGATCTAGAGCAAATCAATAAATAAATAATTAAATCCGTGTATGAGATGCATAAACAAGATTAGCGCAAGCTTCAATTTAGTGAAAACATCACCACAAGGTATCGAAATCAACAGACGACTTAATGGAGCCGTAGACCAAACAAGTCTACTACGACTCAGGACAAAAGAAACACTTGCAAGAATGAAATTGAATACGATGCTCTCAATACATCATATGGTGTCTTGAATTGAAGATGCGAAATGGACAAGTTCAAGCAATTGAACTTGGTTTTACCGAAATTTCACAATAAATACATGTATCGACAAGGGAATTTCGTCATGGTTACAAGGATAAACCATGTATGTAACTTAAAAGAAAAGAAGTTTCAAGAAAGTGTGTTGACTTGATAGCAACGGAGCCAACAATTACAATAATGTAGGTCATTCGAATCACAATCAATTATTAGATTTACCAAAATAATATTTGAACTTTGATGAAGCACTTATTCGAAACGAAACCACATGCATAACAAATGGTGCATGCGTAACATATGAATTGATCAAGTGTCGAGACAAAGGAGTGCTTGCTTTAATGAAGAAAATTGTCGTGATGCAACTACCATTAAGAGGAGTAGAGATGCAAAAATCTACTCGCTAGAAGCAAAAGTGGAAATTTCGATAATAGAATTTCGAGTACTTCACCCGTTCGGTTAACTAAAATAGCATATATGACAGAATAATGGTGTTTGCCCGAGTGAATGGACGCGGTTCCTAAGTGACAACCTTTAATGAGCTTTGACCTATGTTCTCGAAGGTCCTAAGTACATGTCTCCTAGGTTCTCCAAGTTTTGTATTATGTGCATAATTGTTTTGTGTACCGTGTATAAAACACTATATTAGCGTATGCTTAAAACAAATTGTTGACTCACTACACTTCGGTATACTTTCTTCCTAAATTCGTTGCTGGCGATAGTCTGATCGAAGATCGATCTTGGAATAGTAACTTGAACCCTGAAGTTGGTCGAATAAATCATCAATCCTCGGCAAGGGACACCGATTCTTGATGGTTAGCTTGTTCAACTCCTGGTAGTCGATGCACGTACGAAAACTACCGTCCTTCATCTTGACGAACAGTACTGAAGCTCCCCAAGGCGAGAAGCTTGGCCTTATAAATCCCTTATCTAGCAACTCCTGAAGCTGCGTTGACAACTCTTGCATCTCTGACGGCGCAAGTCGATAAGGTGCTTTGGCTACAGGCACGGCGCCTAGAACCAAGTCAATCTGGAATTCGACTTGTCGTTGTGGTGGTAGTCCTGGCAAGTCTTCGGGGAAGACTTCAGGATATTCCCTTACCACAGGGATATCTTCCAACTTCGGTTATTCGGCTTCTTTGTCCACGACATGAGCCAAGAAGGCAACACATCCTTTACTCAAAAACTTTCGTGCTTTCAAACAACTAATAGTCCGTAGAGGCGTATCCTGCTTCTCCCCGTGTACCACAATCGTTTCTTCATTCGCCATCGGGATGCGGATAATCTTCTCATGGCAAACAATCTCAGCTCAATTACTCGACAACCAATCCATTCCAACTACGACGTCGAAGCTTTCCAACTCAACTGGCAGAAGATCTAACGAAAACTCACGGTCTCCAAGCTCTATCACACAGCCTTTAATCACTTCCTCAGCTTCCACTAGCTTCTCATTAGCTAGTTCTATCGAGTACGGAATATCTAACTTACTTTCTACTAAACCAAGTATACTCTTAAACTCTAGAGGTACGAAGCTATAGTCGGCACTTGTATCAAAGAGCACAGGTGCATAGTGTTGATTAATAGGAACGTAGCAGTGACTACGTTCGGATTCTGGCGTGCTACCCTAACTCCAATGTTGAACATTCTTTCGCTTGCCTGTTCGTTGTTAGGGCAATACTTCCTGAAATGCCCCACATCACTGCAGTTAAAACACCCTGGATCACGTCCTTGATCATCACCATTTCCGCCTTGATAGTTGTTGTTGTCGTTGTTTCCTTCGCGATTTCCGCTACCATCTTGACCTTCGTATCCATGTCCAGTACCATGCCAACACGTCTCCTTGGCATGCCCCACATTGCCACAGTTATCACATTTTCCATACCTGCGTGGCCCAGCATGATGACGTAGACAATTGTCGCACTTAGGTAGTTTACCCAAGTACCTTTTCCCCTTTTTGGCCTTGTTGCGTGTATTCGCCCGAGCACCTTCTTAGAAATCAGTGAGCTTCCTTTTGTTCTTTCCAGATGACTCCACCTGAGTTTCCTTCTTCTCGTCAGGGGTCGAAAGTTTTTTTCCAATCTAATCGCTTCTTTAGTGAGCGCCACACTTAAGTTACTCGCATCGATAGTTGTTGAAGGCGTTGATGCCGTCATCAAGCTCAGAATCTGAGGCGCCAATCCCCAGACGAATCTTTCTATCCTCTTGAACTCTGGTTCCACCAGATATGGAACAACTTGCGACAAATCGTGAAGTCTCTGCACATATTCCACCACCTTCGGACCTTCCATCTTCAGGTTCCAGAATTCAATTTCCAGCTTCTAGATCTCCATCTGAGAACAATACTCCTTACGCATCAATTCTTTCAACTCATCCCATGTCAAGGCATACGCAGCAGCCTCGCCCATTGTCTGAACCCGAAGGTTTCACCGTGACAGAGCCTCATCTTGAAACAATCCAGAAACGTATGTGACTTGTTGCACTGGAGTACATCCGCTCATTCGCAAAACAGAATCCGTATTCTCAACCCATCTCACAAAAGCTACGGCACCTCCAGTGCCGTCGAAGTTTAGAGGCTTGCAGTCCAAAAACTGCTTGTAGGTACAGCCTGTACCCAAGCAACATCATTCACAGAAAGCATTAGCATACGCACATGGAATGTCCAAACGTATTGTAATGTGTCTTAGGTGACTTAAACATTACCGTTAGGTGGGTTATTCCCTAAGGTACTTCCGCTGTGTCTGTAGCGAAGAACCTCGTGCCGTGCGATGGCCTGAGTGATGTGCGCTTGTAATTTTTCCTCGGTCATGGGCAGCCGAATGATCTCTTGAGGAGGCATCTTTTAAGAAGGAGATCAGATTGGTCAGGTCTTATTTGCTAAATAAATGTGTATAGTTTTCTAGGGGTCGTATGTACATACACATAATCAATCATCATATAGCACAATCATAACATAAACAAGTAAATCATCAACGTAATTAATGAGAACATGACGATTGAGCTTTCATTAATCATCGACCACAAAGTATTGTTACATGCTTCACAAAGTGCATCATATCAAAAGAAACACAGGGTCACACTACCCTTGTCCAACAAGTCTACCAATCTACAAAAGTCATACAATCAAAAGTGATCACAAAAAGGCTTCACAAGCTCAGCTCAATGGTGGTGCTCTCATCACAGGTAATGCATCTGCATAAAACCAAAAACCTACTGTACTGATGGCGGAGGAGGAGTAGGGAGGAAAATCAAACTGAGAACATATGCAAGCTCATCCTCCAGCTTGTGAACATGACGAAGCAAGTAACGGACCTGCTGCTCGACGGTGAGGAATCGAGCATCAAACTCTGGGAAAGGAGTAAGAGGAGCAGGTGGACGAGCGAAAGGAGGCGGTGATGAACGAGGGGGAACAGAAGTAGACTGATAAGGAAACGGTAAAGGACGCGGTGTCGACTCAAGCACCAAGACTCTACGACTCATAACTTCAAATCGAAGCTTAAGCGAATAAAGTAACTCATCATGCGTATAGCCAACAAAATGCGTTGGATAGTAGGGGTCTGAGGTCGGCATGGAATACGGTGGGGACCATCGGAATGGCTCATCGAGTGGCGAAGAAGTAAAATGAGCAAAAGGTGCAGACTGAGGGATGTGTGGATAAGCTGCTGAAACATGAGGATCATGACTAGGCTGCTGGCCTGAAGTACCTTCCCCTGGGCGGGGTGCGGGTATATCCTGCAAGAAAACGATAAGTAGATCAACACGATGAACATCAGACTCCACCGGGTGAAAAGGAGCAACATCAGCGGGTGCAGGTGCAGGTGCAGGAACAAATGGCTCAACAACAGGAGGGTCAACAGGTGCAGGAACTGGGTCCGGTATAAGGGGTGCTATGTCTGGTAAACAAAAAGGAATAGGGTCATGATCAGGTAAAGGCTCAGGATCAGCAGGTGCATCATCAGGATGATCAATAGGAACAAAATCTGGCTCAAGGACAGGCTCGAGGTCATGTGGAGGGGCCGGTGCAGCTGACATGACTGTATCGTCATCAGAATCAGTGGCATAGCGTCGTAATCCAACTGTCTGCAAGGCTGAAGACGTCACAGACTCAAAAGAATCTGAGACAGAGTGTAAACTAGTGTCAGAGGAAATCTCAATAACGGGTACCTCGAGAGGTGGACTAGCAACAACGTCCTTATCTAGCTCTCCATCACCATGGGCGTCATCAGGAGGACCAGCAACAAACAAATCAACGTCATCATCAAATAAATCGTCGAAAGGCCAATCCTCGGGCGGAATAGCCACAAGAGGAACAGGATCGAGGATCGGTGCCACGATGTGCTCATCATCTGGATGTCCAATGATGAGATGATCATGGACTGGAATAGGAATGAGAAAAGGATCCTCGTATGGAATGCCATCAGCAAGCGGTGAGTCGTCTCCAAAATCAGGCAACGCGAACGGCTGGAAGTCGTCGTCGTCGTCTGATAGCATGTCTGGGTCGCTCTCAGTATCGGATGCAAAGATCTCTGGCTCCGGTGCAATCTCATCATCAGAGACCATAGCCATAGGGTCATCGGTATCGGACAATCCGCTCTCGGATGAGGACATAGCGTCTGTAACAGAACAATCATAACATATGTATATATATTAACCACTATCACTTAGCATACAATCAAAGACAATGTGTCATGAAATTATATATCCTTGTTATTCCTCATGAAACCTTTCTATCCTTCTTAGTCTCCCAGACTAAACCACCTAATCTCCCAGATTAAACCACCTAGTCTCCCAGACTGAACCACAAAGGTAAACCTTGCAATCGTGTTTCTTGTCTTGCCTTTTGTAAAAATGTTTGTTCCTCTGGATCTGGGCATTTCGTGTATGCAATGAAAACATGTTGTAAAAATATTTTCGTGAGAGCCCTAATGATTGTAGTCTAGACTCGAGAAAGAATCCTAGTTCGCTACAATCGAAGCTCTGATACCAAACTGTCACACCCTGACTTTTGCGGAAGCGTGATTATGTGTGACTTGCTTAATATCATTGCATTCAACCATAACAAACAACTATATGATAAAACCAAAGATGATCATCCATTAAATAAGTTTAAAATATCACAAACATCATTGTTTTGAAATCCCATCACAGACTTTGAATCCACATTACAAACCATGCAAATTGTTTAGAGTTCCACAAGGACTCAACAAAAGACTCTAAATAAACCAGGCTTTGAAAGATGTGTCTCATCTAGGATAAGACACACTATCCAAACCCTTAAACATCGGATGACATCTTTTATTCTCAACAAAACACAACTTGAAACTAGGGGTGAGCATGGTGCGGTTCGGTTCGGTTATTACCTATAACCGAAACCATAACCGCACACTGCGGTTATCAAAAAATCATAACTGTTCGGTTTCGGTTAATGCGGTTTCGGTTAATCGGTTATTGCGGTTGATGCGGTTTCGGTTCGGTTATAGGTCGGTTATTATTAGTGTAAACTATAATGGGCCAATAAGGTTGGATCATGGTTAGTGTAAAATGAAATGGGCCAATAAGGTTGGGTCATGGTTAAAAGTTAAAACATTCAAATACTTCACCAAAGATACATATAGATTAGGCCATGGTTAAACATTTAAATACAAACTTAAAGACTTATGGTACTACGGATTTGGCTATGTTTGAAATATTCGGTTCGGTTATTTGCGGTTATGAAAATAAGAATAAGAATAACCATAACCGAACCGCAAAAATCGGTTATTAAAAATATAAATTATTTCGGTTATCGGTTATTTCGGTTATAGGTTATTTTGGTTCGGTTTTTTCGGTTATTTCGGTTACGGTTCGGTTAATTCGGTTATATGCTCACCCCTACTTGAAACCTCCAAACGCCCGCCAGATCCACTTTTAATTCCCTGAAATACATGTAGTTTGAAAACATTAACAAAAGTTGAGCGAGTTCATGTGTTTGTTTGTGTGCACGAATAAACCTTTGAATCAGTGAAAGTATATATGTATGTTTGTAAACCCCGGTATGAAAGCAACAAGGAAAAACTGTTGGATCTGAGTTTGTTTCTGATTGTATTTTCGTTTGAAATTAAAGATGGAAATGAAAGTGTTGTGCAGCGGAATTAATATGGAAACAAACTTTGCATACAATCAAACGAGAGTATTGCTTTTGATCAACACATTTTTAACAAGGAACCGAATGATTGAATTATCTTTCAACAACGATTACAAGTAATGCTTGAATACAAACTCCCCCTCAGCCAGAGCTCAGCGTTTGTTCGTGCAAAGAAGACGGTATTGCAAGAGCTAATAGAACAGTACAAAGTACTGAATTATTTATAGGCACTAGCAAACCACTGAGCATCTTTAGCTGACATCACCATGAAAGTGACATCTAACCTCCTAACAAACTCTAACCTCTGATCTATACAAATACTGATGTACTAACTACTGCTATTACAATTCATTACATAAAAGACACTTAAACAGCTGCTGCATCCTTCCACTGCTGTGAACCCAGCAGTGCTTGTCCGGATCAGCAGTACTAGACTTCAAGGCAGTAGATTGAATCAGCGGAGCTTTGGTCTTCCATCATTGGGCAGTAGATGCAAGGCAGCAGTTGAAGGTCAGCACTTAGTAAGATCAGCAGATAGGAGGTCAGCAGATATGAAACCACTTTCAAGGGGAGAGATTTGTATGTAAACATCTGCTTATTCTGGATCCACTGCTCTGATCCAGTTTTGGCTTTAATTATCTGTTCCTCTGATAGGGTTCAATCCCAACAATCTCCCCCTGGAACAGATAATGCCAAAACTCTTCATTATTGTGGAAATCTTTATTGCCTCATCAACAGTTCCCTTATCTGGCCTTTAAATTGTAATTCAAAGTCTAGGGCATCTGTATCTTCATCATCCCTGCTAAGTGGAAGATCAAGGAGATCCTGCAAATCTTCAAGACTCAGCTGGAGCAGTGGTTCTTTTAGCTTGCAGCTTTGGTGGTCTTTTTGAGACCTCTGCTTTGGAATAGTCAGGCTTTTGTGGAACTCTTGGATCTTTCTTTCTAAGTTCCTCTAAGCTTTTATAGGTTGCCCTGACTCTATCTTCTCCCCACTTTGTCACAGAGTTCTTTGACCCATAATCAACGGCAATCAGCTCCTCTTTCATTCTCCTCAACTCTAACATCTTCTCAGCTTCAATTTGTTTAAATTTTTCAGGAGGAGTCTGCTTGACCTTATTTTTTTATCATGTCTTGAATCCTGGCTGCTTCTTTTTCAAGCTCAGGAATGGTCCAGTTCTTGTACATGTGTTTCTCCCCCTTGTATTTCTTGTAGGTCATGATATTCTCAATGTAGTCTTTCCTCAAGGACTCATCTGCCCTTTCTGAAATTTGCTGACATACATTTTTAGCAAACCGCTCCATAGCATTGACCTGTGAGAGTAAAAACTGATAGTTTTGTTGAAATTCTCTATCAGATTTCCCTTTTCTGTTTTTGATTGCAATATCATCTGCTTGTTTGGCCTTGAGTTTCAAGTATTCTTCAATATTGTTAGGCCTGGGATATTCTGCAATTGATGGCAAACTCCTTTTGGCTGGGTCATCCTCATAATAAAAGGATTTTATTTCTTCCCTAACTGCAATGAGTTCTAGAGGAAATGAGACACCAGCAGGAGGTAGTGGTTTTAAAATTTGAGCTGAAGAGAGAGGTATGGGTTTTGGAATAGTGACAAGTGATAGGGATTTTAAAGATGTTGGTGGTGGTGAAGGTGAATCATCATCTGATATATAAATCCTTCTTCTTTTTGTTTTAGAAGAAGCAGATGATGTTTTGGGTGTATCAGTGGTGGTAGATTGTATGGCAGTGGTTTGTGATTGACTAACAGTTATTGAAACAACTGGTGTTTCAACCTGTAGGATCGATTTGACTGATCGAATGAGTCAATTTGAGTGTGTTTACACTATTTAGATGGCGGAAACATCTAAACAGCTTAGAATCAGACAGAATAGAGTAGAAAACAGAATAGATTCACTTTTAACACTTGTTCTCTGTTATATAATGACTTGAAAATTCGGCAGCACCTCGTTACAACTTTTCTGGATACGTACCAACTGAGAACTACACAAGCCTATTTATAGGCAACAAGATTTCGCTTCAACATGCCTCAAGCGAAATCTTATCACGTGATTTCGCTTGAGGCTTACATCATACTTCCTGAAGCGAAATCTTTACAAACTAAAATAAACTTACATTTAGACCCCTACACTTTACATACTTGACATATTTAGACCCTAGACTTATGACGTAGGCTTTAGACATCGTGTATCAACAAACTCCCCCTTGGATAAAGCCGAAGTCTTCAGTCTAGATCTTCACATGGACTTGAACTTTTCTTCTCTAGGCTTAGGTTTTCTCAACAACATCTTCCTAAGCTTTTCATTATCATCAGCTCTTTTCTTTTCTTCAGCAGCTTGCCTTTGAGCAAATGTCTCCCGAAGATATCTATCTTTTTCTTCTCGAGCTTTACGTTCCTTTTCAGCTTTCTTTTTGACTTTCTCCTCCAAAGCCCACCATGATGACTTCCATTTTGTTCCAGAATTTATATTTTTCTGAAAACACACATTCACGACTCTCTGAAACTGCATCGCCTGATCTTTATCTTTTGGCGAATGATGAATCTTGTTGATGAACAGACATTCTATATCCTTTGCCGAGCAATTAACCATCCACATAGGATCAAATATACGAATTTCTCTAAGTTCACCTCCAGCTCGATAAGTGATCACTGCTTCAGAAGACAAACAACTATATACCCAATGCAAAAATCCTTTATAGAATTCTTGTTCCATTGGAGGTACTGGTATAATCTTCATTGTCTTTGGCTTCTTGATATTCAGAATTCTTTCTTCAACACCAGTTTCAGGATTAACTCTTGGAATAATCTTTGGACGATGTGGCTTCCAGAATTTGAATTCTTTCAATGATTGAAATCTGATAAAACCCCACATTTTAATGTCATTCTTCCTCACAGGATATTCCAAAGCTTTGACCTTTGATAACTCCTCAACATCCCACCATGGGAGTGACATAAGATCATATAACTTTTCGAAATACTGAACACCACATTCTCTTCTGACTGCATAAGCATTCACGTGTGGTAGAAAACCCCAGCTAATAATATCTCCCAAAGAAATACTTCGATCCCGTTGATAAAACTTCAACGGTCTTTTGAACTTTCTGTCATGATCAACCTTGAACCATTTCTTTTTCTCTTCTTTATCCAGATCTTTCTTTGTACCATCAGGATTAAAGTTTTTAATAACTTCAGCAACTTTTCTCCTCAACTCATCCCGATTCTCTTTAGAAAAAAATTCCATCAGTGTGGGCAACTGAGAAGTATCTTCATGAACACTTTCATCATCTTCCCAGTCTTCAACTTCTACTCGATCATACAGATCAGCATCTTCAACATATCGATATTCATAATCATCACAATGATCAGCATCAAATTCATTCAGCTCCCTTTCTAGATCAGAATTCATTTCTTCTTCAAAATCAAACTTGAACTCTGGATGATCTCTTCGAGTCATTTCTTTTAAGGTTTCCAGCGAATAATTATGAAAATGCTCTCCTTCTTCCCGATAAGTATCCAGTCTAAGAATCAACTTTTCAGCTTGATCAACATTTTGATCATCACCACGCTCCCCCTCACTTGTTGCACTATCATGTTCAACATTTGCATTATCTTGTAATAAATCATCAATTGCTTCTTTAGTTGTTTTCTCAGAAATTTTCAGACCAGAAGCACCTTGATCTTGATCATCATCTCCATCATCATCATCACTACTACTTGCAGAGATCACATCATCTTCTGCATCTTCTTCTTCATCTTCGTCATCATCCTCTTCATCATCCTCTTCATTCTCTCCAATAAGAAGATCATCAATTTCAACATCAGCATCAAAAATACCAGAAACTGATGAAAGAGGAAGAACATTCAGAATGATATCTTCAGAAACATCAACTGGAATAATAGCTTTTTCTTCAATTTCAGGACCCTTTCCCTTATCCTTCATTTGCTTATCAATTTCAGCTTGTTTCTTAGCTTTCTCTTCATCACGAACAATTTCATTGTATTTCAACTCTAGAGATGTACCCATCAACTTTTCAAACACTTTCTTCATCATTTTGCTTTCATGTTCATTTCGTGCTTTGATTTCCTCCAACTCTTGATTTTTCAACTCATAGTACTTGAGATGTTCATCTCTATTTTTCTTTTCTTCCAGTAATTCTGCAATCTGAACTTTCATAATATCCATCTCTGCTTCATTAGATTCCAATTTCTTCAGCAAAGACTTGTTTTCAGCTTCAGTTGCCTTTAATCTCAAATCACGAATTTTCTCATGATTTTCCATCTTTTTACACTCAGCTGCTAACTTCTTGTTTTCATCAGCTACAACATCAATTCTTTTTTCAACATGTATAATTTGTTCATCTGTTGCAAAAGTAATATTTCCAATATCATAAAGAGAAACATTTTCAGGAATACCAGCAAAACCCTTAAATCCAGAAGATCCAGGTGTTGTTTGAATGCTAGGTTGTGAAGATGGTGGTGTTTGGATATTAACTTGTGGAGTAGAAATAGGTTCATGTGGTGGTGAGAGATGTGGTGGTGAAGTTTGATGTGGTGGTGAATGAGGTGGAATAGGTTCAGATGGTGGTATAGATTGACTGGTTCCTTCAGTTGTTTTCTTCTTCAAGACAATTTTTGGAATCTTGATTGTTGGACTAACAACTCGACTTTTCTTCTGAGCAACTTTCTTTCGAGCTCCTCTCTTCTTTTTACCACTATCAGGAGTTTTTGATTCAGATACATGTTCCGGTGAAGGTTCATAAGCAGCATCATCTTTCTCTTGTCTCTTTCTCTTTTTTAACAACTTTTCTTGTTCAGTTGCTTCTTTAATTCTTCTTTGACGTGCAACTTCATCAATGATTTCATCAGAAGAACTAGAAGAACTGGCATCAATATCTTCAATCACTACATTGTCAGTAGCTTTACTTTCAAAGTATCTTCGTTCATTTCCTTTGTTACATCGATCATTTCTTCAACAAATTCTTTCTTTTCATCATATCTTGGACACAATCCAGTCCTTGGTTCTTCAAAGAAATCTGCAAAAGATTCAAAAATTTTAGGAGGCATGATAGATTTCAAAGAACTAGCTAATACCTCCTGCTCAGATTGAGAGTAATGAACTTCAGCAGCTATTTCTTCAAAATTGTCCACATTTTCAACAGAAACCTCTTCAACAACTGCAGAACCATTTTCAGTAACTGTTTCTGGTTCAGACACCATTTCGGAAATTTCAACAACTTCAGCCATCATTGCCTGTCCATCACTACTGGGAATATATTTATCCCAGCTGAACCCTGCAGCTACCTTCTCATCATCTTGATTCACAATCATCGCCTTTTCTGGTTTATTCTCAATTTGTGGTCTTTGAACAGTAGGCTGTTGATTTGGTCGATGATAGATTGCTTGCTTGTAGTAGTCGTTGGTGAACGGGTTTTGATGATTGTTTACTTCACGATTCGGACATTCTCTCTTAAAATGACCACGTTCTTTACACTTGAAGCACGTAACTTTTGATTTGTCGAACCCTAACTTCTGATCGGGGCCTGATAAACTGTTCCGGCCTGTAATTTCCATGAAACGTTGTGCCCTTCTAACCAAACTTGCCATCCCCCATTTTATATCGATCAACTCAAGCTCTTCCGGGTCTATCTGGTCGTAATCCTCTTTGGTCATATCAGGATTACCAATCCTACCTGCCACTAAGCCTTCATAAGCCTCTAGAACGGAAGCAAGTACTGCAATGTGTTGTATCGCGGCAGTTTCAGTAATTTCATTTCCATTCTTAATATTCACCGCGATGTTGCACTGCACCCCAGAAACATAAGCCTGATTATTTGAACTTGTAGAGCTTTGAGGTGAAGACTGCTCTTGAACTTTGAAATTTGGATCATAGTTCACAAATGGTGAAGGCTTGTTTGATTGTGGAGTGTTTGTAGAACCACCCAAATTTACATCAGCACTAAAACCCGTCTGTATCTTTGGACTTTGATTTGTTGCTACAGGAATACTTCCTTTGTAATACAAAGATATGTCTTGCTGCACATTTGCTGAATTCATTTGTTTGATCTTTGTTAGTTCCAATTCATGTGCCTCAATTTTCTCAATGAAACCACTCAAATTCATACTAGCAAAATTTGTATTGTTCTTCAACACCATCAGGTACGTTCCCCATTCATCATAAGGTAACGCGTCTGCTAATTTGTCGATCCACTCTTCATTTGTCTTGGTTATCTTCAATCTACCCATCTCCAAAACCAAATGACAGTATCGTTCAATCAATTGCTTTGTGGTCTCTCCTTTCATTCCCGTGAAAATGTCAAACTACTTGTTTATCAATGCCTTCTTGCTTTTCATCATTTCTCCACTTCCTTCAAACTTTAACAACAATTTATCCCAAAGAGATTTTGAATTGTCTTCGTGATGTAACAGTACCAAGATGTCCTCCTTAATTGCTTGTTGAAGGATGCTCATCATTTTCTTTTCAGCCTTAAAGTCAGCTTGTTCCGTTTGGGTCAAACTTCCAATCACTTTCGGATGACCCATAGCATTAACAGGAGGTACATATTTATCATCAATCTTCAACCAGCTCTCAAAATGATTAGCTTGAACCCACGTTTTAAATCTTCCTGCCCAACTTGAATATTCATCGATGTTCATGAGTTTAGGAGGCTTTTGCATTGTTCCCAATTCGTTCTCCATGTTGACGTTTTGTATAACACTACCCGAGGTTTGTCCTGCTACCATACCACTGCCCGAGAAGAAGTTATAAAACTCTTGGTTTTCCATTTTTAGAAATTTACCGAGTAATTTTAAAATTTTCACACACACACTTTTCACAAAATCAGACTATCGAACAAGTTTACGAACACTATGGACTATCAGTAATCTCAAGCGAAATCACTCAAACTTCAAGCGAAATCACACAATAACTCTCAAGCGAAACCTCAGAAGATTTCAAGCGAAACTCACAATCCAAACACAATATGATTTCGCTTCAATCAGCAATATCTCAAGCGAAATCTACAGTTTCGCTTCAAACCAACTTTGCAGCCAAAAACAAACTTTTCAAGCGAAATGTACAATTTCGCTTCAAGCAGTCAGATTATTTCAAGCGAAATCCATAGTTTCGCTTCAAACTATCAACAATCAAACTGCTCGCTCAAGCGAAATCTGGTTTTCAAGTCATTTTTGTTAGTTTTAGTCCAAGTTTTAATCTGAGATTCTCAAGGCTTTGTTAAAACACACTTTTACACACTCTGTGAAAATTTTAGTCCATTTTGTCCGTGTTTTCGTCCAGAAATCAATTTTTGTGAGTAAAAACCAACTGATTCAAGTGAACACACTCATAACTGGCTCTGATACCAATTGTAGGATCGATTTGACTGATCGAATGAGTCAATTTGAGTGTGTTTACACTATTTAGATGGCGGAAACATCTAAACAGCTTAGAATCAGACAGAATAGAGTAGAAAACAGAATAGATTCACTTTTAACACTTGTTCTCTGTTATATAATGACTTGAAAATTCGGCAGCACCTCGTTACAACTTTTCTGGATACGTACCAACTGAGAACTACACAAGCCTATTTATAGGCAACAAGATTTCGCTTCAACATGCCTCAAGCGAAATCTTATCACGTGATTTCGCTTGAGGCTTACATCATACTTCCTGAAGTGAAATCTTTACAAACTAAAATAAACTTACATTTAGACCCCTACACTTTACATACTTGACATATTTAGACCCTAGACTTATGACGTAGGCTTTAGACATCGTGTATCAACACAACCACTGTTGTCATTACAGCAGAAGTTATAACATATGTTGTCTTCTGCTTTTTGTCAGCAGGTGAAGGTGGTGGTAAAATTGTTTTTGATGGTGACAGTGGTGGTAAAATAGTGGTTGTGGTGTGTGTTGAAGAGAGAACAGATGTTGAAACCACTGAGGTACCAGCAGTAGTTGATACAGCAGGAGTTACAACAGCTGTTTGGATGGAGGTTTGATGCTGATGGCTTTTGGATGGTGGTTTTGGAGGCTTTGGAAATCTGGATGAGGTGGACTTAGGCTTCCTTTTTGTCTTAGGATTTTTAGTATCCTTTGAACCAGAACAACCCTGCTCATACAGCTCCATGAAAGCTCTTTTCTCCTCATTCCACCTTGAAACATCCTTTGCCATTCTATCTCTTTTTACACTTGCTACTCCTTCATCAAGTGCTTCTTGAGTAGCATCAACCTTTTTACTACCATCTGGCACAGGAATTTTTCTGGTCATAGCATCCTTTTCAGGTTCAATGTAGAGACCATCATCTATTCCTTTCTTCTTCCACTCCTGAATTTTCTCCCCCTTTTTGGCATTATCGTCTGGGAATTGATCAATGAAAAGTACTGTTGGAGGAGCAGTGCCAGTGGTGTGCAGGATCTGAGTTTTGAGAACTTTGAGATCAGCCTGAGTGTTCTTGAACCTTGACTCCATTGCATTTCTCAGTTGTTGGACATGTTTTTCTGTTGCTGATTTGCTAATTGTGCTTGTTGATGGAGAAAAGGTTGAAACAAATTCCAGAGCTCATTTGTAGCAGGTGCCATTTGTGGAGCAGGTGCTTGAGATGGAACAGCAGTTGATTGTACCTTTTGAACTTGTAACACCTGTTGTAGCATATCTTTGAGTTCTGCAACAGAGTTATCAAGCTTTTCAATACGATCCGTCAATTTCTGGTACTTTAAACCATCACCCACGTTAATGGGATCATCTGATTTCCCACTAGCAGTGGTTTTATCAGTGGTAGATGTAGGGAGTATACTCCAAACATTAACCACTGATGCCCCTTTTTCTTGGTACTGGGGTCTTCTTCCTTCAACACTTGACAACCTTTTGAAGTTGCCAGTAGGATAAATAAATCCACTGGTGGTTGGCAGAGGTGCTGTAAAAGGAATTGCCTCCAAGGAAGTCTTATTGATGTAACCACTGTCCAACTGTAAACCAGTGTGGTTCAACAGTTGTAGTGGCTGCTTCACTTGGACTACCACCAAGAGTTACTTGTAACTCAAGGGGTCTAACGTCCTCAGGTTGTGTTGGTGGGTTAGCAAAGATTGATACATCAGACCCAGTCAGTTGTTGAGGTATATTCTCATTGATAGGTGATTGAGAAGGACTGGTTAATGCCTGGTTCAAATCAATTGCATCCCATAGCAGTTTAGTTGGTGTGGGAATTGTGGATGTGAAGGGTGGTGTAGAAAATGGATTTGCCCCGGGTATTGAGCTGTGGATGATAGAAACGAGTGTTTCCAGAGCATCATGATGTGGAGACCCTGTTTGTACAACCTGTTCTTTTTGTGAAGAAGCAGGAGGAGTTTTGGTTATGGGTTGAGATATTTGTACCAACTGCTGTGAGGAAGAAGCAGCAGTGGTTTCTTGTGACTTTTGTGTTGTCACAGGCATTTGCTCTGGTATCTCATCTTCCAGAGTTGCCTTTTTGATAGGTTTGGGGGTTTTTTGAGTTTTTCTTGTTGTCTTTTTGGAGATTTTAGGTGTGGGTTTCAAAGCAGTTGTGCTGCTGCTTTGATCACCTTGAGCAGTGGGCTCAGCAGCAGATACCTGAGGAGCACTTGTAACTGCTAAAATCTGCTCAGGCACCTCTGCTTGTGTTTTGCAAGGTGCTAACATTCGTGAAAAAGTTTCAGTTGTTAAACTATTTATTTGAGTAGAATCACCTTGGTTTATTACAGCTAAGTCATCCTTACTGAATTTCTTTCTTAAAAATCTTGGAAACAGTAGGAATGATTTTGTTTCAACATTATTAACCAAATCTTTAAAAATTTCCCGAGAATAGTTAAAATTTTCTGCTTGAAGAATTGCATATCCCAGATTTTGAATCTTTAAAGGGATTTCATTGAAAGAAGTGGTTTTGTTTGAAACACATAGTAGGAGGGTATGAAATAAAAACCTGGTTGCAGAAGGAAAATAACCTTTTTCTAAGGTAAGTTTCTTCATCACTGTGGCTTCATACCCTCTTTCAATGAAGTCAGTTTGCAACTCGTTTTTAGTGAAAGAAATTTTACCTTCTTGATCATCGAGTTGAAAGACCTCTGAAATGGATTGTGGCGTGATTTGGACAGCTTTACCCTTTATGGAAGAGTGTATGATGGTTGCAATGTCTCCTTGTTTTTCAAGGGTTGCATTCTTCCAAAACTCCCTCTGGGTCGCCAAATAGATTGGTGCATCGACGGTGAACAAAGTTTTGTACTTTGATTTTGCCATGATGTCTATGATGGAATCAAAAACATTGGTGGTTCCTGGTTTTGTAAGAAGACCCAGGAGATTGTGGGATGGTTTATATGGAATTTCAGTGGAAAGTGCCTTTTGAGAGGCTGTTTTCGATGAAGATTTGGATGAGGGTTTTGAAGATGACTTCGATTTTGTCATTTTGAAGAAGAATGATCGAAGAAATTTGTGAAAGATGAGAAGAAAAACTGCTTTAAGAAGAGAATTTTTAAGAATTCAATTCGACAGTAAAACCCTGTTTTGGTGGTGAATGGGGGATTTTATAGGGAAGAAAGTGAATGCTGAGGTGGCAGCCGTTACAAAAGGTCTGACCAATATGTACTGTCCACGTGACAACCCCTGGTGAAAGTGAAGGACAGTACTTTTGTGAAAGTGACTGATGAAGGCAGTGGTATGAAAGCAGTGGATGATTTTCACTATCAGTGGATAACATAAACATCATCTTTTGAGTGTAAAAAGAAAGTCCATGTAAACCTAGAAAAGTCATCAACAATAACCAAACAATATCTTTTCTTTTTGAGGCTCATGACTTGAACTGGGCCAAACAAATCCATGTGTAGCATTTGCAAACACTGGGTTGTTTTGGACTCTTCAATGGACTTGTAAGAACTTTTATGCTGTTTTCCTTTTAAACAGGAAATGCAATGTTCAGGACATGAAAACAATTTTTGTGGTAGGCCTCTCACCAAACCATTTTTTGAAATTTCTGTGATTGTCTTAAGATTTGTGTGCCCCAGCCTTCTGTGCCAAAGTTCTGTCTCTTTGTTAGAGGCAGCTGAGAACAGACAGGCATCAGCTCCGGGACACTCTTTTGACATGTCAACAACATAAACATTGCCACTTCTTTGAGCAACAAGTTTAGTTTGACCAGTTTTGATTATTGCTTCAATCTTTTTGACCATTTCTGGTCCAACAATCCTACAACAGTCTTTTGTGAAGAATGACCCAAATCCCTTGTCACTCATTTGGGACACACTCAGAAGGTTGAATTTTAGATTGTCTATTAGATTGACATTTTCAAATTTTACATTTCCAGATTGCACTGTACCAGACCCCAAAACCTTCCCTTTACTATTATTCCCAAAGGATATATCACCCCCTCCATGGATTTTAAAGTCTTTGAGGAGGGCTTTACATCCTGTCATGTGCCTGGAGCCTCCACTATCTACATACCAAAGACTATCAAAGCATGCAGAAGCTCCCTGCACATGAAGTAAAAAGGTTAGTTCATTAAGGTCTCCAAAGCCAACAAGGCTTTGGATGGGGTCTCAACAGTGTCTGGGATGGATGCAGAGTGATGGACAGTGGTTAGGTCAGGGGTTTGGACTGTTTTAGGACAGTGTTTCGCTAACCACTGTTGTGGGTCCTGACCAATCACCTGCTGGTAACCAAAAGGATGCCTGTTCACTCTGGGTTTAGAAGGCCTTTTGTAGGCCTCATAAACATGTGGAATCCTTTGGTAAGACTGTTTTTCCCTGCCTTTTCTGAACTGATTGGCAGGGGGTGCATCAGTAACCTGAACATCTCTTTTGACAGATGTTTGGTTCAGCTGATTTGTGACAGCTATTTCAACTGGCACAAACAGTGGTTGTTTCTTAGTGAATTTGATAGATGTTGATGATGATGATGGACTCAAGGATGTTTTAGCCATGTACTCATTCTTTTTCACATCAAAGTTTTTGAGATACACACATGCTTGAGTTTTGTGGTTTGTTTTACCACAAACAATGCAGCTTTCTGCTGAAACAATGACACTTGTTCTGTTTAAATCATAAGCTTTCAAATGGAAACAGTCTTTTGTTAGATGATTCCTTTTCTCACAGAATTCACAAAACAAGTTGTCAATTTTTTCTTTCTTCTTTCTCTTTTCAGACTCCTTTGTAGCAGAGGTTTTAACCACTGCTGGGATGTCCTTGAGAGGTATGACTTTAGCTTTTGGAGCTTTAACACCATCAGTTGATGTAAAGTCCATTGGCTTGAAATTTTCAAGAATATCACACTCGTCAGACCAAGTGGGTTTAAACTGATATTTTTCAAGTTCTTCAAAGGTAGAAGAACTCCTTGTTCTGCCAAGTGTGATTTTGTTACCAAGTTTGTCAGTGATTTTCACTTCTTGGCCATTCTTGTTTGTGGGGATGAACTCAGTGGTTACATCAGTGTTTTCAGCAGTGTTTTGAACAGATTTTTCACAAGTAATGCATTCATCATCATATTTTCTATACCCAACCCCAAATTTCACATTACTTTCAATCTGTTTAGCAAGCATCACCTCATATCCTTTGCAGGATTCCACCCATCTTTGACAAGTAATTTGGGTGGATTCCAACTCCTTTTTGCAAACTTGGTATTTTTCTACCATAGTTTGAAGTTGGGTTTTGGTTATGCTTTGCTCTTCTTTCAGACAGCTGATTTCTTTTTCCTTTTCAGTCAATTTGTTTTTAAGTTCTTTTAAAGACTTTTCAAATTTAACCTCATCAGACAAGATTTTATCCCGAAGGTTTTCATTCACCTCTTTGATGTTAGCAAAAGCAATTATGCAATTGTCAGAACACAGTTTTTCAAGAACTTGAGGAGATACCTTGGCAGCTGCCATCATTGCACAATCACATTGATGATCTTCATCATCATCAGCTTTCACCTTCTTTTCACCAGCCTTTTCATCCTTCTCTTCTTCTTTGTCCTCTTTGGACCATAGATCTGTCATTGGTTCAATCAGAGTACCTGAACTTTCTCCCAACAGTATGTCACCAGCCACAGCAGTAACCACTGCTTCAGTCACCTCATCCACTGTTTCAATGCTCAGCTGTTCCTCCTCAGTTTCAACCCCCTCCTGTATTGACTCTAATGCCATCAAACAAAATTCCTTATTAGAAGAATCATTAGAAGCATAGAGTGCAAAATTTTCATCACTAAGATCTTCAGGCATACTGCTCCAGTCAACAACCCTTGTGTGAAAAAACTTTGTTGATCTGGTTGTACTGCTGCTGGAGCAGTGGTTTGAGGTGCAGGTTGCACTTGTGCCTGGGGGACAGGGGTTTGAACATATTGGATCTGTGGAACAGTAGTTTGGACATAATGTACTGGCACAGGGGCAGCAGCATAGTGAGCAGTGTTCACTTGAGCTGCTGGGGTATACTGGGCATAGTGCACAGTGCTTTGAGGTCTAGGATTTGAGCTAGGATGAGTAATTATGGGACCAGCAGTTTGACTCCTACATTCCCTAGCGAAATGTCCCAACCTATTACACTTGTAGCACTTGATTTTCGATTTATCCAACCCAACCCTTAGATTCCCATGCAAACCTGGGAATTTTCGCCCTGTTCTTTTGTAAAATTTGCTAGTTCTAACACTTAGCAAAGCCAGTTGGTGCAGGATGTCCATTTCCTCTAAGTCAGTGGGATCGAAATGTTGTAAATCATTTAGTTCAAAGCTTAGATTATCTGACATCTGGTTTTCGTTAGCAGTGAATGCATAACTTGCAGAGTGAGGATCAGGGTTGTTAAAATTTGCACCAGCAGTTATGTCAATGAAGTGATCATAACCCTGATCCTTACCACTGCTCCCAGATTCTTCTTGACCCAGAAGAGCAGTATTACCGAAAGTGTAATCATCAGTAACTTTTCCTGACTCTTGTAACCTCCTTTTCTGGTTCAACTCCCTTTCGTAGGTCAGGAGTCGACCGTGGAGTTGGGTCAAGGTCAGATCCTTGAACTCAGGTGAATTTCGGGTGACGAAAGCTATGGTGTCCCATTTTTCTGGCAGTGACCTGAGGAACCTGCTATTTTGAGTTGAGTTTGTAAAAGTGGTGTTAACAAGCCTCAGTTCACTGATAAGACAACTGAAACGCTCAAATTGTTGTGTTAGTGATTCACCTTTAACGTAACAAAATGTTTCATACTGTTGGTTCAGGATTTCCCTATTGTTTTCTATGACTTCTTCGGTTCCCCCAAACTGTTCCTTAAGTGCGTCCCATAATTCTTTGGCACTGTTACAGTGTAACAGCCCAGCATATATCTCATTGGGCAGCGCTGATGCTATGATGCTAAACGCTTTAGCATCTAGTTCGATCTTTTGAAAGTCGGTTTCGGTATAATTTTCAACTGGTTTTGGAACGAACTTTTTAGCATCTTCAGCGCTTGGCACTGAAGGAACATGGGGACCATAAATGACAGACCTCCAACAACCTGTGCTTTGTTGAGCGAGGATGTGACCTATCCTCCTCTGCCAGATGTTGTACTCATTTCTTTTTAGCATAGGTGGTTTAAAAAGTGATCCGATGTTGTTTTTATCATCTTGAGATTGTGACGTCATTCTTGTTGTTTTACAGACACTGAGAAATCAACTTTAATGGTGATTAATCCTTGCTCTGTTTTTCAACGGACGAACAAACGATCAGTATCAACTATTATGAGCCGAACTATTTATGTCAAAATGATTGTTAAATCAAATTAGACTGTCCAAGCTCTGATACCAATTGTTGGATCTGAGTTTGTTTCTGATTGTATTTTCGTTTGAAATTAAAGATGGAAATGAAAGTGTTGTGTAGCGGAATTAATATGGAAACAAACTTTGCATACAATCAAACGAGAGTATTGCTTTTGATCAAGACATTTTTAACAAGGAACCGAATGATTGAATTATCTTTCAACAACGATTACAAGTAATGCTTGAATACAAACTCCCCCTCAGCCAGAGCTCAGCGTTTGTTCGTGCAAAGAAGATGGTATTGCAAGAGCTAATAGAACAGTACAAAGTACTGAACTATTTATAGGCACTAGCAAACCACTGAGCATCTTTAGCTGACATCACCATGAAAGTGACATCTAACCTCCTAACAAACTCTAACCTCTGATCTATACAAATACTGATGTACTAACTACTGCTATTACAATACATTACATAAAAGACACTTAAACAGCTGCTGCATCCTTCCACTACTGTGAACCCAGCAGTGCTTGTCCGGATCAGCAGTACTAGACTTCAAGGCAGTAGATTGAATCAGCAGAGCTTTGGTCTTCCATCATTGGGCAGTAGATGCAAGGCAGCAGTTGAAGGTCAGCACTTAGTAAGATCAGCAGATAGGAGGTCAGCAAATATGAAACCACTTTCAAGGGGAGAGATTTGTATGTAAACATCTGCTTATTCTAGATCCACTGCTCTGATCCAGTTTTGGCTTTAATTATCTGTTCCTCTGATAGGGTTCAATCCCAACAAAAACAGATCATTAATGGTTTGCAAGGCCATTAATATGTGTGACGTGATGCAGGAAGGCTCAAACCTAGCAAATTTGTCTCCGGCAATAAGACATAGTCACCTCATGGGCCACCCTGGTCCACATGTGTGACACCCCAGGAAAAGCCAGTAAACACCGCAACTTAACTAGCTTCCTCAGTAACCGCGCACTAAATTTCGGGATGAAATTTTCTTAACAGGGGGAGAATGTGACAACCCTCATGATTTCATGTATCCGTACTATTTATTAATGATAATTAAAGTGCTTGGTGACTGTGTTGAATCACTTAACTGTTTCCTGATTACTGTGTCATACTTACATGTGCCTGTTAACATACTAGTCTTGTGCAGATAATTTACTAAATGGTCCTGAATATTCTCCTATGTATTAGGAATTAAAAGTGTTACAAAAATATATATATTAGACACTTTACGGAATAATTAAACACTTTAACGGAACGGTGTCTAACCGGACAACCGGACATTACCCGGGACACCAAATTTTTGTCAAATACATTGTTTATTTATTTCTTGGCTAGTCGTGATCCCCGAACACCCTAACACCCCCTAATTGTTAACTAACTAATATATGTAAGTTTATACTTGGATCCTAACTTATACCTACCAACTTGTTACAAAAACTTACACCCAACCCCCCCCCCCATGCCCAAATTCGGTCACCATAGGGACCCCACAAAAATTCACCAACATCCTACTAGATCTCATTCTAATATTTTAGTTGATATGTTGCTTGTAATCTTGAACATAATATTTGAAAGGAACTTTATAAGTAAGGTGCATTAGATCACCATGTCCTTTCATATCTTCACACAATCAACACCCCACTCCCTCACATCTCTCCTCTCTCTCTCTGCCACAACCATAACCGCCACCATCACCACCCTTTCACCACCATCTTCATCCACTCTTGACCTTCATACAAGACTAAGAGGTGACTCTAAGGAGCTTGCAACTTATGGAGCTTCAAGGAGCTTTGTTTCATGCTTTTCACCATCATTTTTCATCATCTTCTTCACTAGAATCATCCCTAGCTATAAGCTAGTAGTAAGTCCTTGTTACACCCTTGTTCATCTTGTCTTTGTAGTTAAAAGTCGTAGTATGATGGTTATGTTTGAAACACTAAATAACAAGAACCAAGAAGATGAACATAAAGCTTTATTAAAGATGAAACATGATGTAATAATGTTAGTATGAAGTTGTTTTGATTTCGTTGTTGATTACTTGATGATTTACTTGTTAATATTGATTACTAGAAATGTTGTTGATCACTAAGCATGTTAACGGAACCAATATAACTCGCATTAGAATGTTAAAAGCTGAAAACAGGAGGCTGTTTAGTGATTACAGCCAACTTCAGTTGGCTGTAACTGGACTTTAATAAAACAAAAAATGCATTTTCTGAAGTCTAGATTTATGTATTATGAAATACGGTTCTAATGGAACTGGAATCATAATTTTTGGACTTCGTTTACTATTTTTAAAGACCCGTTTTGTAACAGCAGCTAAAGCTGAGTTTTTACTGCAGTAAATGGGTGCTATATTTTTAGACATAACTTGAAATCTATGTTGAATCAGCTCATGAAATTTGTACTGTAAATGACCACTGATGTATTTGTAATTCTCCCACTGGAATTTCGTAAATCGGACTTACGATGAATTTTAAATAAATTATTCCGTGGACTGCAATCTATAAAAAGATGAATCTGATTTCAGTCCGGAAAATGATTTCTTATAAAATATTGGTGATGAATTGGATCCCGAGATTTTTACACAATAATATTTGGATCGTTTAAGACCTTCTGTAAAAAGTTGGAAACTTTTGGAATAAGTTAACTATTTTATTAAAATCCCCGAAAACAGCCCAGTTTCTAATGTAAAAGCTGAAACGACATAAGTAGTAATTTGCGTGTCTAAATGTCGGGTAGGTTATCCGAGAATGATATAACATGTTATATGTGTTATGTGCAATGTCGTATGTTTGCTTATGAGCGGGAATAGATGGGAAGTTTATATGGGCATGAACCGTTAAAGTGATGCATGTTATGTGATAGATGCGTGTAGGAACTTCGTGCTTATTTGAAGTCACTAATAACCTAAGTGGTAATCATACTAGGACGTGATTTACCGACCTTGACTGTTAGCTATTTTTGAGAGTCAAACCGAGCAACCAAAGGTGAGTTCACACCCTTACTAAGGCATGGGATTCCCGGTGGTTGGGAATGAGATTAAATAGCTAAGACGGAACTTGTACTTTCACCACTACTAGACTACTTGCCTCCGTCCTCGGATTGGGAAGGACGCCAGCGCTAAACCTACGTATTCTTATACGTACCTTCGTCCTCGGATTGGGAAGGACACCAGCGCTAAACCTAAGTACTCACTACGTACCAATGTCCTCGGATTGGGAAGGGCACCAGCGCTAAACCTACGTACTCACTACGTACCACTGTCCTCGGATCGGGAAGGACACCAGCGCTAAACCTACATATTTAATATGTACATCTGTCCTCGGATTGGGAAGGACACATATATATATACACCTAGTCTAGTGGTTTACAACATGGGGTAGCCCCCACCGTTTATGGTTTGGGAAAAGAAGAAAAAGTTGATTTAACCTGCAATTGCAACAAACTCATAGTTTTTGAAAAACTACTTTATAACGAACACCTACTGTGAACTCGCTCAACTTTGTTGTTGATTTGTTGTTACATGCCTTACAGGTCGCTAGATGCTTATGGAGCTTGCACGAGGAGGAGGTCGTTGTGGGATATGGACTGTTATGTCCCGTGCTAAATATTTAATCCTTATGAACTTATTAAACTTACGTATTGGACTTTAAACTTATGAGCTATGGAACTCATGCTTTGGACGTACGTTTTATGCTTCCGCTGTTAACTTAAAGTCGGTTACTTTCTTTTGGTCACCAATTGTATTGTGGTTGGTTTATTTACTTAATTACGTTGTTCAATATGATTGGTGGCTCGATCCTGGTCATGTCATGCCTCCAAGCGGTGATACTCCGCATGGTGGATTTTGGGGGTGTGACAACATGGGTGTGGGCTCGCTACACCCAAATAGATCTATCACTCATGTCCCTCGGTCCTACAATGAGATTAATGGTCTTAAGCGTTATACCCACCACTCACATGATCTAGCAGTACCCTTCCTTAGCTAACCATACCACATATTAACATTTGTAAACAGTTTGTAACATGTACTTCACCCCCGAAGTTATAAAACCGAAATCAATTAAAAGAAAAGGGGGACATGATCTCACGGTTTTGCGTTCTTCGTAATCAACTGTAACTCAAAGCTTCTCCTGGTGCATACGACTACCTACAACGTACTACGGTCTATTAGATGAGCGGGTCGTGCCTTGACTTAGTATTAATTAGTGTCTTTGAGTTACGTTTCATTGTGTCTTCAATATTATTCCAAGTTATATAATTGTTTGTTAAAATAATAAATGTTTTAACTTAAATTATATTTATTAAATTTTGGAATAATAGTTAAAATAATATACTTTAACTTGTTACTTTCCAAGTATTTATACATGTATATCCTTCCCAAGGATGGGTGTATTTGTATTTGTATTCTTATACTTGTATATTTTGCCAAGTATCAGAGTCGTACTCCGGAGTGTATTTATACGTACGAAAATACGTATTTTCTTGTAATTGTTAAGTATTCTTATACTTAATTTTGTATTAATTTTTCCGGAATAATATCTTAAATAAAAATACATAAATATATATATAGGGGACCGCTAAAATGAAAACCACCTCTAGTTGTAAGAACCGTGAGAACTACACCGTACGGGGCGAGGTGGGCCAATTTTTTTTTTCATAAACGTAGATGCGTGTATTATAAACACATTTGTAAAAAAAATTCAAAAAAAAAATGTCGTGTGTGTAGTTTTGAGCACCACAAGTTTGCGTTTACGGGTACCGTAAATTTGGTTTAAAATTTACGGTACCCGTAAACACAAACAAAACTACACACACGACATTTGTTTTTTTGAATTTTTTTTTACAAATGTGTTTATAATACACGCATCTACGTTTATGAAAAAAAAATTGGTCCAATTCGCCCCGTACGGTGTAGTTCCCATGGTTCTTACAACTGGAGGTGGTTTTCATTTTAGCGGACCCCTATATATATATATATATATATATATATATTTTAAGAAATGTTACTTAGAAAAATTATTTATAATTTTTCCTTAGCAAAAATATTTATAAACTTCATACAAGTCCCAAAAATAATATGTTTCCAAGTCTAACTTAGAAAATATATATAAATTTATTTTTCTCCCAAAAATAGTATATTTCCAGTTTATTTGAGAAAATATATATTTCTTCCAAAAATAATATATCTTCTATTAATTCCAAGAAAATAATTTCTATTCACCAAAAACAATATATTTTCTTCTTGTAAAAAATATGATATAAATTTGTAATAATTGTGAAAATCATATTTTTGTTCTTTTGGTGTCCAAAATATTATTTACCAAAAATATACTTGTGAATAAATTTTCCGGAATATTTTATGAGTTATATTCCTTTGTTCGGTTTCACCAATAAATTGGGTATTCTTTGTATATTTATTCCTTGGAATTTTGGTAATATTTTGGATTGAAATTTTGGTATTTTGATGAGTTATATTATTTCAAGTCCTAAAATAATATAACTAATACACATAATATACAAATATTCACACACATGGTGCCTTCTAAATATATATTTTCCTAAATACACATTTAATCACTTTTATTTATAAAAACCAACCTCCAATATTTATAAATTTTGTAACAAAATTCATGGCAAACTTTATGTAAAATTTCATGGTTTGAAGTATACTTGTAAATGTTTGTTTAGAAATATTTTTCTAAGTGTTTAATTTTTAGAAAAATTTTGCCATAGTTTCCCCTAAAAATGGAGGTTTCCATACCTTGAAGGCATATCATTTTCTTTTGTAAATCAACACAATCAATCAACAATTAACAATAAATAATAAATAATCTATACTTACCAATTTTGCCAAAAACATGCATAAACTACCACTTCATGAACTTGAAAATTTACAAAAATTTGTAGTAACTTACTAGTGTATTTAGTAAGTCTTGTTACCCTTTAAAGTGTGGTTGATTCTTTTAGAACATCATTTTTAGAGAAGTTAGTTCTTCACAACTTATAATCACATTTTCTAAAAATGTTTCTTCATGGATTTTTCTTGTCACATATGTGCTTCTACACTTTATTAACCACCAAAAATGAGGGTTATTTGTTTAAGAACCAAGATTAAGTAAAACTTTGTATTTTTAACTTGACTTCTTGAAAATCATTCTTGAAAACTTAGATCTACAAGACTTTACACCTTACTTTAATCATCATTTTACAAGAAAACAATATATTCTTTCAAGTTCATGTCTTTCATGAGGATGATCTATGAATCTTTAACACTTTCATCCTCTCATCTTGCTAGATTATGTTTTTAATCATGAACTAGCAAGATCATATGATGATCTACATCATTTACATAAGCAATCAATCATTAAGTACCACATCAACACTAAACAACATGATTTCTTTAAGATTTCTTATAATTTTAAGCTTATGTTCATGTTTCAACTTCTTGTTTCTTAGAGTTCTTCAAGATCAACATCATGTATCACCTTTTAACCACTTAAATAAGATGTAAAATGGAAAGATTAGTGTTCTTACTACTAGCTCAAGGCTAGGGATGATCAAGAGAAGAAATGAGGTGGATAAAAGCAATTGGTGAAGGTCCTTTAGCTTCCGAAAGCTCCTAGCTTCCTTATGCACCTTCTATCACCTTTGAGTATACTTGGAATTGGTTGAAGATGAATGATGATGATGGTTGTGTTGTTGTTGGGTTACGGCCGAAGCCAAGAGGGAGAGAAGGAGAAGTGTGGTGTTGTGTTGAATGAGAAATGAAAGGTTAGAACACTAAGGTCATTCTAATAATTCATGAATTCACAATTTACCAATGGTTACTATGTCTAATAAAGAAGAAACAAGATCAAATTTAATAATCTTATAAAATCTTGAGGTGGGGGCCATGTTGGCCGATTACTAGGTGGGGGGTATAGGTGTAGGTTGTAACTAGATGGTTAGTTATTAGTTATATTTCAAGTGTATAGTTAGGGGTTTAGTTATTAGATACTTATATGGTGTGTTATGATGTTCAGGGATCATAACTAGCTTGGAAATGTTAAAATAGTGCTTCTAGTGAAAATTTGGTGTTTCGGGTAGTGTTCGGTTGTTCGGTTGGTTACCGGTTCGTTAAGATGCTAAACTACGCAGTTTAGTGTGCTTTATGTTACCTTTTGTAACAGTTTCGATTCCCGACACTTAGGAAAGCATTCAGGACCATTTAACCATATTTCTGCATGATATAAGTGTGTTTAAATGCTGAATTTGCTGATTTTCTGCAGAGTTCTGCAGTTTATGTGAGTTTTAGGCACTTTCCGGCACTTAAACTATCTCTAGGAAGACAGTTTTATGATCCTTACTTTCCTACACACTATACTAGTGTAATACTTGGTTGCTGGCTCATTCTGTGTCTCAATACAATGTATGTCTATTTACTGAACTCTGTCAGCATTTTTCTGATTTGTCTGATAATTGTGCTGCGGTGTTTCGTGCATCATTCGAATTAACAAACTTTGCATGAAATAATGATATGTCATTTGCAATATATGATGCACATGTATGTATATGGCAATAGTCAGAAAGCAATTCAAGTAATTAATTGTAATTCAGAACAGTCATTAAGCACTAATCATTGTTTATTAATTGTACGGATACCCGGAATTTTGACAGTTGTCACAACAGGATTGCCAGTGGAGAGAGAAGGAAATGTAAAATTTCCAAAATACCCTTCTAGTTTAAAATGTTGGATTGATGAGGTGTCAAAAAACTATTGGTTTAGAGTGGTTCCTACGGTTCTCGCAACTCGGCTTGGTTTTCATTTGATCCGGATCCTATAGGGGAGCGCTAAAATGAAAACCACCTCCAGTTGTAAGAACCGCGAGAACCAGTTCCTAACCACTAGATCAACAAGATGGATGGATAAAATTAAAAGTAACTAAAATTAATATTAAATACATTTTGTGTTATTATGTTTTTAATATTTTAATCCAAAAGGGTAGTTTAGTAAAATTACTCTTTCTTGTCTTTTTGTCTTTATTATTTTTTATTACTTTTTTGTTTTATTATATTACTTTTTATTTTTTAAAAAGAATTTTTTTATTAAAAGCATTTTTAAATTCAAATTTTTTTACAAGACAAATTTTTTTGAGCGCCGGTTTTTGCACGTCGTTTTTACGCCCGGCTTTTTCACGCATCGTTTTTTAACGGGTCGTATTTGCACACCATTTTTTACGCTCGGCGTTTTCAAGCGTCTTTTTTAATGCGCCGTTTTTTATGTCCCGTTTTAACACGGTGTTTTTTACGTCCCTTTTTTTTCGCGACGTATTTATGTGTTGCATTCACGCCCCTTGTTTAGGCGCCGTTTTATCACACGGTTTTTTACGTTTTACAATTTACGTAGAAAAAGTTTTACGTTTTATGTTTTACGTTAAACTTTTTACGTTTTACGTAAAACTTTTTACGTTTTACGATTTACGTTAAACTTTTTACCTTTTACGTTTTACTTTAAACTTTTTACGTTTTAGGTTTTACGTTAAACTTTTTAAAAATTTTACGTTTTATGTAAAACTTTTTACGTTTTATGATTTACATAAAACTTTTTACGTTTTACGTTAAAATTTTTACGTTTTACGTTAAACTTTTTACGTTTTACGTTTTTACGTTCTACGTTTTTACGTTTTATGTTAAACTTTTTGCGTTTTACGTTTTACGTTAAACTTTTTACGTTTTACGGTAAACTTTTTACGTTTTACGTTAAACTTTTTACGTTTTACGTTTTTATGTTTTACGTTAAAAAGTTTACGGTGTGGCTCAGATTTTCCGTAAATCAAAAGGCTGCAAAGTGGGGTTGTAGGTTCAAAAACCTACCCTCCATTATCGTTGCCGCGCCATCGTCATCAAAAATCTAGGTTTTTTTTTTCATCATCGCCACCCAAATCCAACCGATCAAAACCCACATAGTTCACTTATCAAAAAATCACCAGAACATCAAAAACTCAGCCGTAAACATCAAAATAACTAGCATCATCAAAAAATCACCAGAACATCAAAAAATCAGCCGTAAACATCAAAAAATCACCAGAACATCAAAAAATCAGCCGTAAACAGGGACACAAGATAAGAACCAAAAACATCAAAATCACCAGATCAAACCCCCACCATCAGATCAAACCCCCAAAACATACCGGAGGTCTGCCGGAGCTGAATCGTTCACCACCACCGCCGGAAAAGTGACAGATCTGAAAACGGGATACGTCGCTGCCGTCTTCCGCCACTACCCACCACCTCCCACCAACGTCTTCCCCACCAACACCTCCCCACCCCCGTCCTCTTTCTCTCTCCTCGGTGAGAGAGAGAGATGAGAGAGAGAGAGAGCATATCTTACCAGAGAGAGAAACGCCCTTCAAAGGCATCCCACCGCCGGCATCCCACCGCCGCCGTCCTCTTTCTCAGCCAGAGCTGCCGGCGGCTGAACGAGTTTCAAAATCTCAGATGTTGTTTGAAATGAAGAGAGGGAAACATGGGTGGGTGATGCCGGCGGCGAGTACATCGGGGGTGAAGAAGGAGGAGATATCAAGGGGGTGCGATGGAGAGGGGAATTTTCATCTTCATCTTCATCTTCATCTTCATCAGAGATGAAGACACAAAGAGAATATGGTGAAGTTTCAAAATCTCAAATGTTGTTTGAAATGAAGAGAGAGAGAAATGGATGATATATGAGAGAGGAGAAGAAAGTCAAATGACTTTAAATGAAGAGAGAGATATATTAGACATTTGAAGGAAATGACCAAAATACCCTTTGTTCTGATTGGTTGAGAGTGGTTCTCGCGGTTCTTACAACTGGGGATGGTTCCTATTTTAGCGGCTCCTTATATATATATATATATAGTGTGAACACTAGTGAACTACTCCTAGCCCCTGATTATCAATATCCAAGTGTAAATCAATGACCAGGATTTGATGATGAAAATACACTAGTGTATTTTACGATTTGATGTTGTAAATCAATGGTAATGATTTGTTCACTCAGTTCATAAATACACTAGATTTCACTCTAGAACCCCACCCTATATATATATATATATATATATATATAGGGAGAAGATCATGCGAGAACCACCTCTTATTGCGAGAACCGCGAGAACCAATGTGAACACAACCAAAAATGCCTAAAAATAGCTAAAAAGCACACAAATTTTTTTTTTAATATTTTTTATATAAAAATCGCTACTTTTCGAAGCAAAAAAAAAAAATTTAATTTTGTTTTTTTTTTAAATTTTTTTTTGCCACTAAAAGTAGCGATTTGAGAATAAAAAATATTAAAAAAAATTAGATTTTTTTTTTAGATTTTTAAGGTTTTTTGGGGGTTTAGTTTTTAGCATTTTAGCTTTGGGGGGGGGGGGGGTAGGGGGTTGGGTTATTTTTTAGGTTTTTTGGGGGTTTTAGTTTTTAGCATTTAGCTTGGGGGGGGGGGGGTTAGTTTTTTTTTTTGGGGGGGGGGTGGGGGGGTTAGGTTTTTTTAGCTATTTTAGGTTGTGTTCACATTGGTTCTCGCGGTTCTCGCAATAAATAGAGTTCTCGCATGAGCCCCTCCCTATATATATATAGGGTAGGGTTATTATAAAAAAGGTGTGTTTTGTGAAAACTGTAGGAAGAAATCTAAACCCTTTGATCTATAATCTAATGGTTGAGATTATAATGGAAAAATTGTAAATAGTGTTTACTATTAAAATAATTAATTTTCTATATTAAGGGTATAAAGGTAAAGTTAACATTTTTAAATTCAAAAACCCGCATGCAAGTCCCCCCCCCCCCCCCGGTCTTTTTTAAACATCAATAACTTTATATACGTAATACCATGAAAACTACCAATTTTCTTATACAGAAACACCATGGAACTAAAATAAAACACCATAGAAAATAAGACACCATACAAGTATACAAAGACACCAACGAGCTAACTTTTTCTTTCTACAAGACACCATAATCAGTTTTGAATTCCTAAAATAGAACAACACCATGGAAAACAAGATTGAAAGGGAATGTAAATGGTATTTGCAATGTTACGGTGTCTTATATACGTTCATGGTATTTTACTGTAAAACACAACGCCTTAAATCACTGTACAATTAAAACAACATAGACATAACACCATGGACTAAAACATCCGATCGAAACGTAATTTTTTTCTCTATATAAGTATAGCAATATGGTACTCATATTAAAGATAAAAAAACACTCATTATTATGGTGTATTTATTTTTTAAAAGTTAAGTATAAAAGCTATTGACGTTTAAAAAAGACGGAGGAACTTGCATGTGGATTTTTAATTTTATCTTAAATTAAGTTTTTATTATTAAATTACTTAATTGCCCTTATCCTAAGTGTAAATTAATGCCCATAATTTGATGATGAAAATACACTAGTTTATTTTACGATTTGATGATGTAAATCAATGGCCAAGATTTATTCACTCAGTTCACAAATTTAGTAGTGTTCACTATAGAACCCCACCCTATATATATATATATATATATATATATATATATATATATATATATATATGATAAGGATGCGTTAGGAACCACCCTTTATTGCGAGAACTACGAGAACCAATGTGAACACAACCAAAAATACCTAAAAATCTAAAACACACACAATTTTTTTATATCTTTTTAAAAATCGCTATATTTCGTCCCTAAACAATTTTGAGTAACAATTATACATGCACATGTGCATATGTATCATTTCTTTGACAAATTTCGTAATACATTACCAGTATTAGACAATTGCACTTTCATTTACACTACCATCAGTAATACAATACTTTTTACATTACCAATATTAGAAATGCACATGTGCATCTATATGTATGAACATGATATAACATGTTTTTGGTACACTACTTTGAATACACTTTCCTTTTCATCTATCATATCATCCATAATACACTACAATTATCTCCTACTATCCATAATACACTACCATTACCTC
Source organism: Helianthus tuberosus (assembly GCA_030545235.1). Classification (NCBI taxonomy): domain Eukaryota; kingdom Viridiplantae; phylum Streptophyta; class Magnoliopsida; order Asterales; family Asteraceae; genus Helianthus; species Helianthus tuberosus. The sequence goes on along the minus strand of JARYGA010054637.1, from coordinate 427,645 downwards.
CTAGTATCCATAATACACTACCATTACCTATATGTATAATATTTTCACTTTATGCACATGTACATCAACACTCTTCATACCATACCAAACAATATATTAAATCATAAAGTGATAAATATAACCAAACCATCAACCACTAGATGATATATCATGTTCATACATATAGATTCACATGGACATTTTTAATATTGCTAATGTAAAAGTAGTGTATTACAGATGGTAATGTAAATGAAAGTGTAATTGTATAATACTGGTAATGTATTACGGATTTTTTCAAAAAAATGATACATGCACATATGTATCCATAATTGTTACTCGAATTTTTTTTATAGATGAAATATAGCGATTTTTAAAAAAATATTAAAAAAATTATGTGTTTTTTAGGTATTTTTTGTGTTCACATTGGTTCTCGTGGTTCTCGCAAGAAGAGTGGTTCTCAAATGAACCCTACCCTATACATATATATATATATATATATATATATATATGTGTGTGTGTGTGTGTGTGTGTGTATAGTGTGAGGTTCATTGTGGAACACTAAAAAAGTGGTGAGCCGGGAACACAATTTAACTTAACATGTTAAAAATCAATTTTTTTGAAATTTTTTTCGGCGCTTCTTCTTAAAAATAGTTGTAGAAGCATTTTTAATAAAAAATAAAAAACTAAAAATACAAACAAAAACAGTTAAAAACGGCTAAAAAATTATTTTTTTACAAAAAATATTTTTTATTTGAATAGTTTCTACCCATTTTTATAAGGAAGGGCGCTGAATTTTTTTAAAAAAAATTTGATTTTTAATATGTTAAGTTAACTTTATAAGATATATATTTTTTTTAACTTTTTTAAATATTTTTTATATTTTTATTAAAAATGTTTCTACATGTATTTATAAGAAAAGGCGTAGAAAAAAAATTTAGAAAAACTAATTTTTAACATGTTAAGTATAATTTTTAAAAGTGTTCCCCAGTTCTCCACTTTTTTAGTGTTCCTCAATGAACCTTCTCCTATATATATATAGGACCGCTAAAATGAGAACCACCTCGAGTTGTAAGAACCGTGAGAACTACACCGTACGGGGCGAGGTGGACCAAATTTTTTTTTTCATAAACGTAGATGCGTGTATTATAAACACATTTGCAAAAAAAAATTCAAAAAAAAATGTCGTGTGTGTAGTTTTGAGCACCACAAGTTTGTGTTTACGGGTACCTAAATCCTACCGGAAAATTTACGGTACCCGTAAACACACACTTGTGGTGCTCAAAAACTTTTTTTTTTTGAATTTTTTTTTTACAAATGTGTTTATAATACACGCATCTACGTTTGTGAAAAAAAAATTTGGTCCAACTCGCCCCGTACGGTGTAGTTCTCACGGTTCTTACAACTCGAGGTGGTTCTCATTTTAGCGGACCCCTATATATATATATATATATATATATATATATATATATATATAAACTAAAGAATAATAATTAAAATAAAAAAGTAACTACAAAGGAAACCAAAACTCTACTTTTACTCATTTGTTTTGGTTTCTTGTGTGCCCAAGTAAACAGCTGGTGCTATTTCTTTTTCATATACCTTTTTGTTGGTTGTTTAGAAAACAGTAAAATGGCTAGATGTTTCATGTGGTTTTGTATAATAACATCTCTAGTTCTCAATTTTTGAAAATTACAGGTATGATCCCTGTGATTTGCTCGTTTGTTACTCGTATAGTCCCTAAAGGGGATAGATGTTAGTTTTCTCAGTTAAGTAGGTGTGAAATGACTAAACTACCATTACTCTAAAAAATAAAACACTAAATATAAAATGGGGTCCACCAATATCCTTTGACTTTTGCAAACCTAATTTTCTTTTCCTTCTTCATGCCCCTACTTTTCTTTCTTGATAACCTACCTGCAAGTCTGCAACCATCCATGCCACAACCACCATCATACCTCCTAAAACCCACCATCATACCTGCAAAACCCTCTCAACGGTGAACAATTTCATAACTGAAAACCAAATTGAACTCATAATGCAATATGTCAGTAAATTACAAATTCAAGCTCGAAACTAAAATTAAGAGGTGATTTACTGTGATTTAGGTGATGTTCATGAATCTGACGGTGGTTGACGATGATGTTGATTGTTTTGACGGTGGTTCACGGTGGTTTTGGCGAAGGGTGTGGTGGTTGTTAATGATACATCAGACACACTCTCCGGCGAGTTTTTGGGGGCCGTGGAAGTCGTAGGTGGTGGCGACGTGTATAGTTTGTTTGGAATCATTCTACAAGCAAGGTAATGCCGACACTGGATTGAGACGCGTCAGTGATGTGTGGGTAAATAGTGGCATAAGTAGAAAGGCTTCTATGGAGAGAATGGGGTGTTGGTTTGATCAGACGGTGGGTCGTCGAACACTGCCATCCTTATTCGAAATCACCGCCCCTGTAGGTTTTTCAGAGGTGGGGGTTTGACCGACTAGTCTTCAGGCCATTGTGGAATTAATAGGCTTTGATAATTGATACTAGTAATAATCGTGGTACTCAATTTTAGGTTGCAGGTTTTGATTTCAGATTTGCAGGTTAATAGTAAGGGTAATTCTGTCATTTCACACTCACTTAACTGAGAAAACTAACGTCCATCCACTTCAGGGACTATCTGTGTAACAAACGAGCAAACCACAGGGAGCCTACATGTAATTTCTAAAAGTTGGGGACTATAGGTGTTATTTTACCAAACTACATGGAGCATCCGGGCATTTTACTCTTTAGAAAACTACTACCTAATAAATTTTGACACATGTCACTACTACAATTCATAGGCTAAATCTTTATTTAGAAAATATACTATTAAATAAGTTATTTAACAAATATTATTAGTTATCAATTTAATATTTTTTTAATTCATTTTATTACATTTATGGATTTTTCACTGAATTCATATTTCAAATTTGTCTCTGTGTTCTAGAGTTTACTAATGGAAGGAAATGAAAACAAAAAGAAAGTAAAAATATTTAGTGTTTAAGAGTTTCATTTAATGAATGAAAAGAAAACATGTCGTGTTCCCGAGTTTCATTTAAGGAAGGAAATAAAAGAAAAACTAGACTAAATTCTTTAATTTTTCTTTCCTTTCGATTTGGGAGGAAATAGTGGGAAAGACATTTTTTTATTTTCTTTCTCGTAATTTCCTTTCTCACTTTTACTTTCTTTTCTTTTTCTTAGTTAAGTTAACTCAAGATTTGATTAATTACTATTTGTCTGGTTTAGTTGTTTTTGTTTTAATGATATACTAATTCTATATGTCTAAAATTGTTTTTGTTTAACCTAAGATAGTGCTTTTATAATGTTATCAAAATTCATATTAACATTAAATACCTTTCAATATTTAATAATATTTTTTATATACTTACAACTTGTATATTATTATTAAATATTAAATTAATATTCAAAAACACGAATATCAATTAAATAGAAAGATTTTGTTAATGCATTTACTAAATTAGGTTTGTAATAAATTAATTACAACTAATTTCCTAATTGACTGATGTTTAATTCTGTTATTTAAATACTGTTTTTTAAAGGCCAGGTTATTTAAATACTATTAGATTGTTATTAATTTATTTTGGTATATATATTTTAAAAATGATATCAAATCATTAAAATTTAATGATTCTAATAACTTTTATTGATAATATCGACATTTAAGAATATTTTCCATCTCTCATCTATGTATATTATTCATTCAATTTTTAAAACATCATAAATAGTTGTTGTGACTGCTAAAACTTAGGCTAGACGGCATGGAGGGACGTCCCCTTCCGTCCCCCCCCCCCCCCCGTCCTTGTCCTCGTCCTCAGCGTTGCTCACTAGACGTTTGAGACGCATCACAAAATGACAAAATTTTGTATTCTCCCATGTTTTGACCGTTTGAAAAAATAAATTTAATTTCAAATTCATTCTCCTAAACCAAACGGCTATTTTTTAAAAGTTTACCAAATTCATTCAAAATATTATAAATATTCACCACTTTTACACCATTTTTCACACCTTTTCACCCACTACAATCTCATATATATCTCACATTTTATAAACACTCTTCCCTTTTTATATAAACTCAACATTTTTATACCCACTACCACCCCATCTCTCTCTCAAAATTTATCATGTCTTCACCTTCTTCAATTTCTTCATCTTCTTCGTCTACGTGGTATTCATCATCTTCGGGAGAGAATGACGCATTTTTCGAAAACATGATTATGTACGCGGTTCAGATCTTCATGGCGGATGATGAAGCGTCGTCCCAACGGCTAACTAGACGAGCAAAATTAAACCGAGACAAAGAAGGTACTTTACTTTTTTTTTTCCGTATGTTTATTTAAATTTGAAAATGTATTTTATAATGAATTTGATATATTTTTCATTTTAAATATATAGCCGCACACGATAAACTAGTGGCCGATTATTTTTGCCGACGAACCCGTGTACACAGACGAGATGTTTCGACGTCGGTTCCGAATGAGTCGTCGACTTTTTTTACGTATCGCAGACGACATGGCCCAGTCTGATCCGTTTTTTACACTGCGATACGACGCTAGGGGCAAAGGGGTTTTACTAATTTACAAAAATGTACATCGGCCATTCGCCAACTAGCATATGGTTACGCACCTGATGCATTAGACGAGTATTTAAGGATGTCCGAAAGAACCGCACGTCTATGTTTGCACAGGTTTTGCGAATGAGTTGTCAAATTATACAGCAAGAGATACCTGCGGAGACCAAACGCAAACGACGTTCAAAAATTATATCAAGCTTACGAACAAAGACATGGTTTTCTAGAAATGCTCGGGAGCATTGATTGCATACATTGGCCGTGGTAGAACTGCCCTACTGCCTGGCAAGGTCAGTATACTCGGGGAGATCATGGTCATCCCACTATTATTTTAGAGGCTGTTGCGTCACAGGATCTCTGGATCTGGCATGCTTTTTTTGGTCTACCTGGTTCGTTTAATGACCTTAACATCATATACCAGTCACAGATATTTGACGATGTAGTGGAGGGAACAGGTCCAGACACAAGTTTTACGGTTTCGGGTCTGGAATACAGGCAAGGTTACTACCTTGCAGATGGAATATACCCAACGTACCCGACAATCGTTAAAACTATTCCACACTCGACAGACGATAAAAGAAAAAAAATTGCGAAGTATCAAGAGGGTGCGAGAAAAGATATTGAACGGGCTTTTGGGGTTCTATAAAAAATGACATATCATTGAACATCTAGCACGTTCGGCTACACCAAAGAGGTTACGACACATTATGTACGCTTATATCATCCTTCATAATATGGTCATTAAAGACGAAGGTAGAGCGATATGCGAGTACGACGAAAACGTGTCTACCGGAAATTCTGTTACAGTTAGTTTGGAACAACAATATTTGAACATGTTCTCTCTACGTAACGAGTACACACATCATAACCTACAAGCGGACTTGGTGGAGTACATTTGGAACAACGGTCAAAACGAACCAGACGACCATACGCAAGATGAAGACTAGTAGGTTTTTAATATTTTTTTTAAGTTTATGTTTTTTTTAAGTTATTAGGATTTTTTTTTAAGTTTATGTTTTTTAAAGTTTATGTGTTTTTTAAGTTATTAGGATTTTTTTTAAAGTTTATGTAATGTTGTTTAATGTTAATGAAAATATTTTGTTATTTTATTTGTTAAATGTTAAAAAAAGGGAATGTTAAGAAAAAAAAAACACAACTAAAATGATGGGGTAGGATTATCCTCCCATTTTCATTGTTTTTGTGGGATGGACCATGCTCCCAAGGACTATGATGTGGCGCCTAGGTATGGACCATCACCATACCATGTAGCCTTATAAGAAAGTGATGATGTAGTTGTATGTTCGTATAACTACTAAAGTTTATGAGAGAGTTAATGATGCAGGTTCCTTAATCGGTGAATCATATGTTTTAATATTTATGAACTTGGTAAAATCTCATGTTTTGATGATATACGACACAAAATTTGTTCGGACATATGAAGTACGTCAAGGAATATTGTTGTATAATTTAAATTTTCATTACCAACTAGTAATAAGACCCGCGCGCGTTGCGGCGCGGGTACATCGCAAACGTCGAACGGATTAGTCCAAGCGTTATGTGATGTGTTAATCATATAATAATGTGTGTTTCGACGTATCCGACTGAACTCAATGTAACCTATAGATGTGTTGCAATTGGATTAAAATGTAAACCAAATCGAGTTTATACTGTACAATCATAACGTATTATATGCAACTCGACTAACTCGAATTTATACCATCAAGTCAAAACGTATTATATGTGACCCGATTCATATGTAGGAAACATACAAAATAAAGGCCGAAATCGTATACCAAATTTACGTCAAAATGTAAAAAAACAAAGTTTAAAAGTTGAGGGGTCGGTATAAAGCATATGTGCCAAAAACGTAAATTACCAAAGTATAGGTAAAAAATGCAAGTTACAAAAGTAGAGAGTAAAAAAAAGGAAAATTCTATATGCAAAAAATATGAATTACAAAACTATAAGCTAAAAGTGGAAATTTTGAAAGTTAAAGAGTGGTGGTTTCACCGACTTTGTACTTTAAGTAATACATAAATTAGTAAAAAGCTAGGGACTAAAAATGCCAATTGTTAAAGTAGAAGAATATTAAAGTTAGATAAGGGACTAAAATTGATTACTCCAAAAGTGGAGGGGTTGTAGCAAAGCTGAGGGGCTTCAAATGAAATATTGTAAAAGTTTAGAGGGTAGCAAAGCTGAGGGGCTTGAAATGCAAAAATGTAAAAGTTTAGGGGGGTAAGGCAAAGTCCGTGGGGCACTAAAATTGATTACTTAAAAAATGAAAGGGCCGTACCGTAGCAAAGCTGATAGGTTTGAAATGAAATATTATAAAAGTTTAGTGGGTAACAAAGCAGAGGGGCTTGAAACGCAAAATTGTAAAAGTTTAGGGGGTTTAAGGCAAAGCCGGTGGGTCACCCACTCACCCCACCGACTTTGTCTTTTAAGATATAGTAGAATAGAGTTACTTGATTTTTTATTCAATTATATAATACACGGGTGATAATAACCTATTAATTAATAAGATTCTAGAAGGTTACATTAAATAATTACATATATGATCTTTTACCCTCGTTTGCAAATATCGATAATGGCTCCACATAAAGATTTCGTTGTGTCGATTCCCACCATCGTCCGTAGTAAATTTTTATATTATAATTTGTTTTTTGGGCATGTATCATCGCAGTTAACAAAAAAAAAAAATAATTCGTTAACATTAATATTGTTGCAATGAATTTGGTCTTCGGTGATTAAAGAACTTCAAATTTTTTTTTTCTTAAATCATTAAATTATAGTTTCACAACAGAATACTATTTTTCCAGGTTACAAATCAAAAGGTTGACATATTTTTCGTGATATAAAAAATTGGAAAAAAATTTGATTTAAATTAAATGATAACAAATAAATAGAAAAAAAAAAGCCAACTTGGTTGATATCACTTTAATATATAAATAAATAAATGTCTTAAATGTGATTTGAAATTAAATATTAAACAATAAAAAATAAATAGAAAAGAGAAGGCAACTTGGTTCCTATCACCTTAAATCTATATAAATACCCTAAATTTGGGACATTTTACAGACAGCAACAACATATGGCTTCAGGTCCAATCTTGAGTGTTCTTGAACAGACCCAAGTTTCGCCACCAGCGGCCGCCGCCGTTAGCGACAAGTCGTTGTCGCTAACTTACTTCGACTTCTTGTGGCTAACTCAACCTCCTATTCACAATCTATTCTTTTATGAGCTCTCGATCACACAAACTCAATTCATTGAAAGTATTATTCCTAAAGTCAAACATTCGTTATCAATCACCCTTCAACATTTCTTTCCATTCTCCGGTAACTTGTTCGTCTATCCTACTTCCACCAAAACCCCCGAAATCCGTTATGTCGAAGGTGATTCTGTTGCGGTTACTTTTGCTGAATGCAACCTTGATTTCAACGAACTAATCGGAAACCATCCCCGAGACTGTGAGATGTTTTACCATCTTACACCTCTACTTGGTGAGCCTGATAAAACTTCGGATTTCACAAAGATCCCGTTGTTCTCCGTTCAAGTGACACTCTTTCCAAACTCCGGAATTTCAATTGGAATGACAAATCACCATTGTTTGGGTGATGCTAGCACCAGGTTTTATTTCTTAAAGGCGTGGACATCGATTGCTCGATTTGGTTCGGATGAGTCGTTCCTTGCTAATGGAACTTTACCAGTTTACGAAAGGCCGATCCAAAACCCTAAACTACATGAAAGTTATCTAAAGTTTGCGAAGGTTGAAAAGTTTAAAGATGAGTATCAACCTACAAAGCTATGTGGACCAACTGATAAAGTTAGAGGAACATTTATACTGTCTCGACCTGTGTTGAATAAGTTGAAAAACTTGGTTTCTACACAACTACAAACATTGGTATATGTATCATCGTTTACTGTTGCATGTGGTTATATATGGAGTTGCATAGCGGAAACAGGAAAGGATGGGCTGCAAATGTTTGGTTTCACCATCGATTGCAGGGCGCGTATGAATCCGGCTATCCCAGCAGCCTACTTCGGCAATTGTGTTGGAGGGTGTATCGCTTTAGAGCAAAGCAAAATGTTAAAGGGAAAAGAAGGGTTTGTTACTGCTGCAAAATTGCTTGGAGAAAGTCTTCATCAGAGGTTGACCGATAAAGATGGAGTTCTTCAAGGAATAGAGTCATTTGGGGACTTGTTTACCAATGGGTTTCCATCAACAATGATCGGGGTTGCTGGAACACCAAAGCTCAAGTTTTATGACATGGATTTTGGGTGGGGTAAGCCCATAAAGATTGAAACAGTTTCTATTGATTATAATGGATCGATATCAATGAATGCCTGCAAAGATAACAGTGATGATCTCGAGATTGGTGTTTGTCTTCCTGCTATCCAGATGGAGTCTTTTGTTCGTATTTTTAAACATGGGTTAGAAGAATACATCTAGATCTAGATATTGTAATATTTTGTTTTGTTATGTTGTTTTATGGTGTTCACATTTCCCATCAATAAATTACATTGGTCAGTTCCTAGTCGGTATAGCCGTCTTTCAAGATTCCGTCCACCAATCTTGTTTCATTATAATATAGTTATTTTTTTTAACGTGGAACATAAGAATCGTCGGGCATTCCGTACGCGGCATCCATTGGCCGAAAGGTAGCTCGCGACAGTCCAACCTGCAAGTACGGAGCCCCTAGCCCACCATGCCACCAGTTTCAGGGAAAACCCGACCTTGCACCCCGCCCGAGGGCACGACAATGCAAAGCCGGTAAAACCCGGATGGATCAGGAATCGAACTCGAGACCATACAGTCAGGAGTCTTCCTTCATTTCCGAAACATGGGTTATTATAATATAGTTATTAATGTTATGGTTGTAAACTTGAATCGGTCAAAAAAGTAGAATATTAGACATTATTAATGCAGAAAATTGAATATATCGGTCAAAAACGTAGAATTTTTTATATAATTAATGCAGAAAATATCCGAAATGAAATTAATAAATTTCCTATATATACAAACACCATGCCGAGAAATAGTGTCAGGCAACTACATGACACTTGGCCATTTCCTGTATATACAAACTGCATGACGAGAAATAGTGTCTGGCACTTGGCCATTGGTTAATTTTTTTCTAACTTGACTGTGTGCGTTTTTTTATATATACAATACGACAATTGGGTGTGGTTCAAGTTAAGGATTATATAAATTTAATTACTCATTTATTTATCAGTTTATAATTTAAATATTTTAATGAAAAAAAGAAAACAAAGACAAAATACATGTAATCTTTAAAAAATAAAGTTAAGAAATTAATACAAATATAAATTGGATAATGTAATACAATATGTAATCTTTAAAAAATAAAGTTAAGAAATTAATACAAAGATAAATTGGATAATGTAATACAATTATTTATATTTATATATTATTAGATATATCAATAATAAATAATATTAAAGATTAATCAACTATATTAATATAGTATTAATTTCATATATAAATAAATTAATTAAATGAGATAATGCCACATGACATTATATAAATATATTAAATTAGAGAATGACACATGACATTATATGTATTTCTTTATTAGGCTAGAGGGTGTGGTTGGAGCCCCCATGGGGCTTTATCATGCCACCTAAGCTCCACGTCAGCGTCATGTCACCCTATGGGTTTTATCATGTCCCCCTTTAAATTGCAGGGTGTGGATGGAGCCCCATGTCCTGATTAACTAATTATTTATTTATTTAAATATTTATTGTTTATATTAAATGGCATTTTTAATAACTAGAAAATTAAAAAAAAAACATAATTTCATTAAAAAAACATAAGATACTAGAAAAAAAACCAACATACTAAAAAAAACACAACATACTAGAAATAAAAAACTACATATATTTGGCCCGAATTTCTCTAATGGAGATTATTTGCTTGAGACCTGCCTCGAACTCGCTCATCTTTGACGGGCCATCTGATGTAGTAGACTTTCCACGTGCCTTGGCCTTACTTTTATCCCGACCAGTAGGACGAGACAGCTCTTGTGGTTCTTCAAACTCGTCAGCATCCTCGTTTAGATTAATTACTGTACGAGCATCGGACCCAGATGGTTCGGTGGTGGATGTCGATTTGGACCGTTTGGATCTAGGGCGGGTTGGGTCGAACGGTGGCACAAGATGCCACTTTGGAGATTTGCGAAGAAGCTCCCATGTGGTTACCAACGTAAACATATGCCCATGGTGCATTCTATAGTCGTTGTGGGCTTGTGTCATGACATCGACGTCGCTCGCACCACTTTTCCTTCGAGTATTATTGACGAGATTATTGTATGTATTGTTGAAGTTACTAACCTTCGTCTTCATAGCATCACACTTTCCTGAAAAAGAGTCGGCGGTTCGATACACGCAACGACCCATTGCGGCTAAAAACTACTCACGTATACGACCCCAAAATACCTTTATGTCTTGGTCGTCTCCTATAAAAAATATTATTTACAAAAGCATAAAAAATATTATTTACAAAAGCATAAAAATATTATTTACAAAAGCATAAAAAATATTAACAACAATCTTGTCCTCCGACACGTCAAGCCATGCTTTTGCCAACTCGAACTCTTCCTTAGGCGACCAAAATTCTACCTTCTTAGGGGTACGTTTTTCGGTCTCATCCTTCTTTTTATGACCTTTTTTTTATAGAAGAGGATTCGACTTGGGTTTCGGAAACGTATTCGGTTTCGCTTGTGTCTTGGGTGTCGGGTATGTTTTGAGGCATGTTTGAGGGAAAAAATGGGGGTTGACAATAATACCCGAAATATGGGGGCATCGGTTGAGTGGTGGGATGAGGAGAAGGAGGGGTGGTTGGTGGCATTGGATAACATCCAACCTCACCCGTACGCGGGTCTCGGCGATAGCGGTCCTCTTGCTTGTTGTTTTTCATATTTTGCCAAAACGGATTGGTCGGGTCCCATGGGTTGTTGGGGTTGTTAGGAAACATTGTTGAGAATTTTTAAAAATATGAAAGGAATGGTATAAAAAGTGAGGGAGAAAGTGAGAGGAATGAGATGAAAAAGTTAAAGAATAGTGGGTATTTATAGTGTTAATTTGTAAATAAAATGGAAAGTAATTTTTTTTTAATTATGACCGTTTTCAACGGTCAAATGTTAAATGCTCCTCGGTCCACGCGAATAAAGTCCGTTACCATGGTGGCGAGCCTTCAATGGCGCCCCGCCATAGCGCCTGGGGTGTGGTTCGATAGCGCCTTAGGGCGCTATAGGTGTCCAGCTGGCGAGGGTGGCGCCCCCACACCCTTCAGCCTTAGTATTAGATACGACAATAGGGTGTGGTTCCCCCTTCACCCAAATCAACATAGACGCCACATCACGCATCTTTCCACCTTATCAATTTTCTCCAAGAGTGAGGTGTGGTTCTCCATTCTTTCCACTTTCTCTTCCATCTTTTTACATTTTTTTAGTTAATCTATTTTATTTTTAAACACATTTTTATTCGTTTAATGTGTTTTATTTATAGTGAATATGAATACTTTTATGAAAATTAAAATTTGAATAAAAATTATAGAAAATGATGAATAATTTTAGCCGTCTCAAGCATTTTTCTCGTCTGATGAAGAACTTGTGGCGACTCTTTTTTAAGAGATATATATGAAGAAGAAGAAAAGAATGTATAAAAGATGGAGACTGTGGTGAGTTTTTTAAAAGATATACATGAACGAGAGAAGAATATATGAAAGATGGAGAGTGTGGTGATTTTTTGGGTATAAAATGAGGTTTATATAGTGTTTAAAATAAAAATAGTTGATTTTTTTAACGGCCAACAGAATCAATCTCGAGCGCTCTCGGGGCACCCACTGGAACAAACGGAGTACTCCGAGAGTAACCCGAGTCCACCATCAATTCCGGGGAAAACCCAATAACCCACCCGCCCGTAGACACGGTGGTAAAATTATCGATAAAACCCGTTTGGCTCAAGGATCAAACTCAGGTTTTCTTGGGACTCCTATTATCGAATCCCCTGACTCCGATTAGAGATTGAAGAGACTCGTTAACGCTTAGAGAGATCTTCCTTCTAGTCTGCAAAACAAAACACCGTTAGCCTCGTCACGGAGCGCTCGGTGTGGGGAGGGATCCGTGACCAAGCTCCGGCGTGAGAATAAGTAAACTTGCCGGGGACGAAAGGTAATTCTGACGTGATGGTGCTGCCGGAATATTTGGTGTGAATCCTAGATTCCAAGTATTCAATGCGATTTAGAGAATAATTGGAGTTAATGTGCTTGTGTGAGTTAATGCTAGGGTTATTCAATGCATACCTTAAGGTCTTGGGGTATACTCTAACTTCATTGGTGTTAAATATGACATGGCAAGTTAACATTTCTTCCAAACCACTCCCTTTCTATGTTAAGGGGTGTTAAAACCTCCTTTGGTTAACATGTTAACCTAGGTAAAAAAGAATAAGAAATTTATATATACTCTAATTTCTAACAATTCTAGGCTATGCAGGTTGTACCATATGCTTAATTGGTGTTTCTTTGTAATTTGTGGATATATTGCTTGCCACGTTAGTTCTCTTACCACTTCCTCCTTTTTACTCCTGAACTCATAAACACACATTTACACATTTAGATAGAGACAGAGAGAACGACGTTAGAGAGAAACCGATGAAAGAAGAGGAAGCCGATCACCCCAACTCGATGATGGTGATGATGGCGACGACTCCGACAACCAGATTGGCAGCGATGGCGGCTAGGGTTCCAGTTTGGGGGTTTTGAAACCGAATCGTGAAGGTGTTGAGGACGTCTGCAACCTTTAAGCACCAAGAAATGAGGGCGACACATAAGTGAGAGAGAGAGAGAGACAGTGGAAATCGTTTACGATAGTGTACCTGGTCGCTAACGACGTCGCTTCTCACTTCCGATGCATACATGACCGCCACAAGAAAAAACAGGGGCGAGAAGTGTATTCTGGTGAAGTCTGACGAGTCTCCGGAAAAGATCTGGTAAGTCTTCTATTCTACTTTCTACTGTATGTTTCAGTTTTTGTTAGATCGACCTTGAATTGTTTACATTCATATCTTAGTTGGTTTTTGAAATGTATGAGTTTGATATGGATCTTTGGTTTTCTACAAAACGTGAAACGGGTCAGCCTGTATCGATTCATCTTTAACGACATATTAACAAGTTCTTGTAGCATATACAATCATCGCTAATGCGGACACCGAAAACCAGGATATGTTGGTCTTGATTAGAGTTACAGTTCTGTTACATTTTCAATCCCTATGCCAGATGATTACTGAAGTTTATTATTATTTTTTAAAAAATGATTATTATTATTTTTTACTGATGAATGTGTTCTAATGAAATCAGATTTAGCATGTGAAAGGGAATGCAACAGGGTGAGGACTACCAGTTGGTTAAGTTAAAGATAATCAACTTCAATGTTTGTCTTCTGATGTTACTTCCTGTTTTGATGTTTAGCTTTTAAAAGTTGTTTTTCCATGTTGCAAAGCAAGAAAGAACAAGTTGTGGTGGTTGAAAGACGAGGTCCTGATGCGACGTGGTTATTGAACATTTATCATGCTCATAGGTAATGAATCTTTCTGATTACGTGTATGCTTTGTTTTAGAATTTGAATATATACGGGTTTTGGAGTTATTGTGTAATGTCTCTTTTCAATTTACATTGTTTATTTCCACGAAGATGGGGGGAGGATGTTGTTAATTTGGTTGACTAGAAGCACCAGAAGAAGGACGAGGTTGTGATTTCTTCGGTGTGTGAAACGCTAAAAGTAGATGAGGCAACAAAAGAGCATGTTTAGGCGGTTTATGCCTAAATTAACCGGTCTGGATGTTGTTGGTAAGCATCTTTCTGAACAGTTTTGAGAATTTACCTTTTTTTCCTCTTAATTGGCACCTTAAATTTGCAGCTAATATAGGGAAGACGAGCAACTCTGGCTTGGACTTTAAAGCAGAAGTGGGACCTACAGATCAAACTTCCCAAACTTAGGATCCAAATAACATTTTCAAACTAACATCTGGTTATGTCTTTAATCATGTGAGAATCTTGAAATTGTTAATAAACTCAATTGCATCTTATTGGTTACTAGCATTACTGAGATACCACCTGTCCACCTGATTGAAAGGTAATTATATTGAGTCGTGTTTATGTTTTTAATTTATGTTATTTGTTGTCGTTTTAAGATTTGTCCATGCAAAATAATTAGCTTTTATAAACCTACAGCTAACGTTTGTGACATGATTTGTAATATTCTTGATTAAAGAATATTGTTACTCTAGGTTAAGGTTGACATGGGTGAGCCACTGTTGGTAATTTCTCAGGCAAAAAGAGAACTTGCCATGTGAAGAAGGTTCTCAGGAAAAAAGAGAACTTGCCATGTGAAGAAGGTATGTTGTTATCCATTCATTTTTGTGCACAAGCATGAGACATAATACAATTTTAAATGTTAAACCGTATATAAGCATGAGACATAATACAATTTTAAATGTTTTTGGACGATCATTAGTGTTTAAGAAAGAAACTATCTTACGAAATTAACTCAATTGATGCTACTCAATGAAAACCGACTAAATATAAATATAAACATAGCCCCCGCCGCATCGCGGCGGGTTACATTTCTAGTCAATGCTATTTATTATCAATGTTTAATTTAGCTAATAAGTTAATGAAATGGTATTGTTGTTATTTATTATGTATTTAAAAAAATTATTTAATACTATAACAATTAAAAAAATGGTGGGTGAGGTTGACTTAACAAGGTTAAACCATTTCCTTATGATGAGGTGGAGTAAAGAGGGAAAAAAACGAGTGATGTGTCCCTTATATGAAGTTAAGAAAAGTTAAGGTATACCTAATGGCCTAACAGAAGATGAGGATGGCTTATATAGAAAAACAACTTATCAACTGGGTGGAGATCACAAGGTGATCTAACGGTTCCCTGTCGAACAGAAGGGATCTTTGCAGCGCCCTTACATGTGTTCCCTTTCTATCGGAGAGATGATCCCCGTCATTAATGACGCATGTACTAACCTCGTACTTCTCCTGCTTCCATACCATCTCTCTTCTTGCAGACATTAAATGGCCTTGCAGGGGAGAAGACATGATGGGCGTGCCTGTTTCCACCTCTTTTTCATGTAGCTTATTAAAGAACGGTATCTAGGCCTGTTAAGGAGCCTAACTGGAGCATTCTAGACAGGGAGCTCAGTCAAGGGGCCCTCATCGACACCTATCATTGCCCACCAGTGCCTCACTCTGCACCAAGTGGGAGTTGAACTTGTATCTCTCAAGAGAACTGCAAGCCTTCCACCACTTGATCTAGAGATCATTGGTGAATTTTTTTTATTAAGTAGCCGTTATTCGACGGACAAAAAATTCAAACCTTCGGGCGGTGTTCCCCATCAGCTCCCCGTGTGGTTTTCCAAACCCACACCCACAAGCCTAATGTTCAACTGAAAAAGCGAAATTGCAACTTGGTGCATTGGTTTGTCAGCATCACACTAAAAGAAGGTATCCGAGTTTGATTCCGTTTGTTTACCTTAGTTTTTTTTTGGTTTGGCAGAATCTAAAAGCAACACTACATACCAATTAATGGTAACTTTTTTCTTAGAATTTTGTTTCATCATCACATACGAATTAATAGTAAGTTATTTGCGGAGTTTTGTATTCCATTTCTTTTATTTTGTAACGAGTATTCCGTAACAAAGTTATTAACTTTTTTCCAAACAGAGTTCCAAATTGATATAAAATCTTACTCGAAACGGGATATTGAATAGTAATGTAAAAGTGACTGAATCACAAACATGCATGTTATTAACTTTGTCTCCAGGGGCGGATTTACAGCCAACTCGGTGTAACAACCCGACTTTTTGAAGTCAAAGTCAAAGTCAAAGGAAGAAAAGATTGCTAATTGCGATCTGTCACTCCTTGCTTAACTGCTGATGTTACTTTTGACTTGTAATCGAGAGGTTTAATCGCAGTTTAATCGCTAATCAACTTATCGCTAATCTCATTGCGATCGCATTTTGTGTTCTGGATATTGTTTTACGTGTGTGTGCTACTATGTGTTACTTGTGTGTGTTATGTTTATGTTGAGATGATTAATCGCAAACGCTATCACAATTCTATCACAACGCAATCTAATCGCAAACGCTAAACGCAAGCTAATTATGTTGATTGTATGTTAGATATAGTAGTTAGGTTATTTTTGTGACTAATGGGTAATACTATCGCATCGCTCACTTGAAACGCATCGCAACGCTTAACAACGCTAAATGAAACGTCGAAATATAACTCGTCGGACCACTCGATCAGATAACCATTCGATCGAATGGTCATTCGAACGGATGACCATCCGATCAGATGGCCATCCGATCGAGGTGCCATCCGATCCGTCACCTGTGCTCCTCTTTCTTCTTTTGGAAACCTATAAATACCCTCTGTCACATCACAAAAGTGATGTGACAGCTCTCTCGTTCGAACAGCACGCTCAAGCCCTCTTTTCTCTCGATTTCTCACGATTCTTGTAAGTTTTCCACTCAAATCTTGTACTTCTATGATCTGAACATACTTCTTCATCATTTTCACATTTGAATCTTCACTTTTAACCGTGAAATCAGTGGATTTGAGGTGTTCTAGGATGATGTCATCATGGGGTTTTCATGAACTTCAAGTTTTGGCCTCAGTCCACCAAGAACAACTCAGATCTATATGATTTCCACATGTTTTAACACTATTTTCACATAGATCTAAACATTTTCATAAGAAGAATGATTGAAAGATGGTTTCACAACTTTCTTTCAACTCTTTTACACTCAATGCCTTCAAACCGATAGAATCGGAGCTCGTTCAGGCCTTTTACTCGTTACTAGTGAAGTGTCGGTTCGAGATCTGGTTCCTATCAAAGAGACAGCCAACTCCGGGTTGAACACGAACAAACCGTCACGAACAGCCAACTGATCGGACTGGGGTAATTCCCATCCGATCCGATGGTCTGGGATTGGTGGGGTTCCTGTTGTTCAATACGTTGTCATGCCGTCTCGATCAAGCCGCAAAACTTTTCAAACTTAGCAAAACATTCAAGTTTCAAAACAATCAGATTGTTGGACAGACTGCCGTCCGATCGGATTACCATCCGATCAGATTGCCATCTGATCGAACGACAATCAGATTGGATTGCATATGTTCTTCAACACTCAAACTTTTATAAATTTCAAGGATCATCAGTTTCTAACGGATTGCCATCCGATCGGAAGACCATCCGATCGAATGACAATCCTACTGTGAACTTGTTCTCTGAGAAATGTCTAACCGACGGATCGCCATCCGATCGAACGACTGTTCACCGAGCGACCTGAAAGGTAGAGATACTTCTCTGTTTTGAAAATGCTACAACGAAAACTTCAAAGTCACATCACACACAAACACATCCATTCCAAACGAATGTCAATTCGACCGAATGGCCATCCGAACGGATGACCATCTGAATGGATTGTCATTCGATCGAATGACCATCCGTTCGGATTGTCCTCCGATCGGATGACCATTCGTCACTTGTTCCATTTCACCATTTAACACGCCGTTCATCTCGCTTATGCTATCGTTAACTGTTCAGGCTAATCTCTCAGCGCTCCCTTCAATCCAAGAGAGTGTTTAGTTATTAAGCACTATCTGTGAGTATATTGGATCCCTTTTTGCTTTAAGCACTTTTGGGTGTTACATACATTACTTATATCAAATGTCACACCCCAACCGATGGCGGAATCATCGGGGCATGGCACTGAGCGAAACAGATTGTCCAGAAGTTTCCATAACAATTATCAATACCATTTAATTTAAAATAATACGTCCCATACCGTACCTTAAACAGTACAACAATTATTACAGACAAAAACTAGGCAAATATTCTGTTCCGACAACTCAGATTTCAAAAAAGAGTTATTGTTTATCTGCTTCTAGAGACCCTTAGCTCGACCACTACAGACAACTAGTTATTGGGCTCTAAAGCTTTATTCTAGCTTCAAATTCCTACCACATATGCGTCCTAAGCACCTGTCACATACGTTAAAATAAAGTCAATACATAAAATGTAAAGGTGAGCATACAAGTTTGATAATAGCATATAGAGTTCCAATTCGTTTACGCATAACCAGCACGTACACATAGTGAAATGAAGCACGTTAGTTATCGACATAGATCCATCGATACCAATGACTGCGGGTTGACTGCCTGAGGCAGTTCGCAATACATGATTACCACCGTAATCCATGCAAGTAAAAGATCCTTAACAACCCCCGTGTGAACGGGTGCTGAGTCCAAACTATAGTACTATCGTTGCTAAGGCAGGTAGACAGCATTCCATGTGTAAACATAACAAACAAGCATTCATAAGCCACGTACAACATGCATTAACGGTTAGCGTTCAAATAGTTTGAGTAGTGTGATAGTTGTAGTCTGAATATTCGTAACGTATGTAACACCCAAAAGTGCGTAAAGCAAAAAGGGATCGAGTATACTCACAGCGATTAATGGATTGAAGGGAGCGCTTAGCGAGTACGGTTAGCCTGAATAGATTCGGTAGCATAACGATGAGTGAAATGTAAAACGGAAAATAAGTGTAGGAGGGTCGGACAGCTGGTCGATCGGACGGCTGACCGTTCGGTTGACAGTCCGCTGTCCGGTCGGTCGGTAGACCGATCGGATGGCTGTTCGAGTGGATTGTTTCTTCCTATAAGAAGTATGTGTTTGTGTATGATGGCTTGATTTTTGAAGTTTTCATTGTAGCATTTGAAGATATTGAAGTACCTTTACCTTTCAGGTCGGTCGATCGGACGGCTGTTCGATCGGCCGGCAACCCGATCGGTTAGGCATTCAAATGAATTGCAATGTTTAGTCTTTGGATCGGACAGGTGTTCGATCGGACAGGTGTTTGATCGGACAGGTCAAGTAGTCAAAGACTTTAAATGAAATGTAAAGTTTGGTACGGTGGATCGGATAGTTGATCGATCGAATAACACAACTGCTGTTCGATCGGACAACAGGTGTCACCTGATCGGACGGCTGTTCGATCGGGTGGCACTTCTAGTGCATTGAGCACGTTGAAAAATTGATTAAGTATTGAAGCATAGTATCTCATGATCCGAAGAGTAATCCGATCGAATGGCAGTTCGTTCAATACTAGTCTTCAAAATAGGTTAGTTGATTGTGTGGGACCATGTGGGATCGGCTGGCCGGTCGATCGGCTGACTATCCGATCGGCTGGCTGTCCGTTCGGGCAGCAGTCCGATCGGTCAGCTTTCTGACCTGATCAGCCTATTCGTCTAACACTTGGCTGTTCTGGTTTGTTTGTCATTATATCGAGGTATTTTGACAACGAGTCGAACCATAGAACCCTCGTTCTTACTTGTTTCCCCTGCACGGGCAGGAATCACCCAAACCCGGCCGGTGAACTTTTCGGAAAGGAGTTTAACATTTAACCCGTAACCGGTTAACCTCATGGGTAGAATACGGATCCTGAGCCATGCAACCACCGGAGTGATCTGCAAAACGCCACAGACCCCGTTTCTATCGGTTGACGGTATTGAGTGTAAAAGAGTTGAAAGAAAGTTGGAATATCCCTCTTTCAATCCTTTTTCACCGTGTATATGTTTAGATCTACTACAGATCTTTGTTTGTTTATGTGGAAATTGGTTAGATCCAAGCTATTCCTGGTGGACTAAGGCCAAATCATGAAGTTCTTCAAGAACCCATGATGACATCATCTTAGAACACTTGATTCTTGATGATTTCACGGTTAAAAGTTAAGATTTGAAAGATAGAAAGGTGTAGGAGCGTGTATAGATCAAGAAAGTACAAGAATTAGGACGAAAACTTACCGGAATCGAGAGGAATCTGTAAAAAGATGAGCTGAGCGTGCTGGTCGGTCAGAGGTTTCCAAAAGTGGAAAGAATGACAATGACAGGGGTATTTATAGGATGCCAAAAGGGGTAAGTGCTGGCCGATCGGCCAGGCAGCTCGATCGGACAGCCTGTCCGATCGGACAGCAGTCCGTTCGGCTGGCTGTTCGGTCGGCTGGGAGCCTGATCGATCAGTCGCACCTTTCGAGTGTTTCGCGCGGCGATTTTTGATATTTCGATTTCGTTTGCGTGCGGTATGATACGATAGGGTTTCCTAATCAAATTGCTTTCAGTCCAAACACTCATATCTCGCATAATCTATTTTCCACCATTTATCATAGTTCGTTTACCATTCGAGTTCGATTGCATTTCGAGTTAGATTTCGAGTTTCGATTGAGTTTGCTTGATTATCACCACACAACATAAATAAACATGCACAGGTAATATGTAAGGCACACACACACGTATAATAACAAGTAAAAATTCGTAGCTCGAGTTTCGATTTGAATTCGATTTGATTAGCATAGCTTGATGATCGATTAGTTAACTTTATCGCATTGGTACTTCCTATAATTCACAGTCGTAAGTCGATTGATTAACGATTAACACACATCGATTATTGTCATTAACAACACTTACTCCACATAATACGAATTAAATAAAGAAATCCTTGTAAGTCAAGTTGCGCGAAATCGGTCGTTTGACTTTGACCTTGACTTTGACTTATGAAAACACGGGGTCTTACAGCCTCCCCTTGTTTAGGGAATTTCGTCCTGAAATTAAGCTGGAAGTTGTACATCACCGTGAATCACGTTTGAGAACTTTCTCTTTCTAGACTTTCTCTTTAAACAGCTGCGGGTACTTAGCCTTCATGTCGCTTTCGAGTTCCCAAGTGAACTCTGCGCCTCGTTTGCCTTCCCATCGGACTTTCACGATAGGAATGCGTGAGCGTCTGAGTTGCTTGGTTTGGCGATCCATGTTTCGACAGGCTTTTCCACGAAGTGTAATGTTTCGTTCACTTGTAGATCGTCTAGAGGAACATGTAAATCGTGGTTGACGAGGCACTTTCGGAGGTGTGACACGTGGAAGGTCGGGTGGACATTACTCAGTTCCTCCGGTAGTTCGAGTCTGTAGGCGACTTTTCCGATCCTTTCCAGAATCTTAAAAGGTCCAACATATCGAGGCGCGAGTTTCCCTTTCTTGCCGAATCGGACCACACCCTTCCAAGGTGATACCTTTAGGAGTATGTGGTCACCAACGTCAAATTCCCGGGGCTTACGTTTCTTATCGGCGTAACTTTTCTGTCGATCTCGAGCTTTCACTAGGTTGTCTCGAATTTGAAAAATTTTGTCGGTCGTTTCTTGTAATAGCTCAGGACCGGTTAATTGCGAATGACCGATCTCGTGCCATACAATAGGAGATCGACATCTTCTTCCATATAATGCCTCGAATGGTGCCATTTGGATACTAGAATGGTAGCTGTTGTTATACGAGAATTCGACTAATGGCAGGTATTTATCCCAATTGCCACCGAAGTCTAAAACATACGAGCGGAGCATGTCTTCAAGAGTACGAATCGTTCTTTCGGTCTGACCGTCGGTTTGAGGGTGGAAAGCGGTACTTAGATTAAGCGATGTACCGAGTGCCGTTTGAAACGTTTCCCACAGTCGCGAGGTAAACCGAGCGTCACGATCAGAAATGATGTCACGAGGCGTCCCATGATTACAAATGATCTCGTCGGTGTAGATTCGGGCTAATCGTTCTACCTTGTAGTCTTCTCGTATCGGCAGAAAGTGAGCTGGTTTAGTCAAACGGTCGACCATAACCCAAATGCTGTCGTGACCTGATGACGTGTGCGGTAGCTTGGTTATAAAGTCCATGTCTATGCTCTCCCACTTCCACATGGGAATTGGTGGTTATTCGAGTAAGCCAGAGGGTCTTTGATGTTCAGCCTTGATTCTAGCACAAGTTAGGCATTTTCCGACGTAGAGAGCGATATCTCTTTTCATACCCGGCCAGTACTTATAACGAAGGTCCTGGTACATTTTATCAGCACCGGGATGAATAGAATACCGAGATTTGTGGGCTTCGTCCATCAAGATCTGTCGCAAATCCGTTCGTTTGGGAATCCAAATTCGGTCTAAGAAGTGGAATATCCCATTCGATTTGCTTACAAGTTGGGCTCCATCGTGGTAGATTCTTTCCTTCTTCAGGGTGCGTTCATTAAAACATGCATGTTGAGCGTCGCGGATGAGTGTTTCGAGATCGTGTTGAGCTTGAACATTACGAGTGCTAAGCAGATAACTCCGTCTGCTGAGTGTGTCGGCAACAACATTCGCCTTGCCTGGGTGATAACGGATCTCACAGTCGTAATCGTTGAGAAGTTCTACCAATCGGCGTTGACGCATATTAAGTTCCTTCTGATTAAAGATGTGTTGCAGGCTCCTATGATCGGTGAAGATCGTACACTTGGTACCATACAGGTAGTGTCGCCAGATCTTTAACGCAAAAACAACTGCGCCTAGCTCGAGATCATGGGTTGTATAGTTCTTCTCGTGGATTTTGAGCTGACGAGATGCGTAAGCTATGACCTTGTCCCGTTGCATGAGAACGCAACCAAGACCAAGGTTGGAAGCATCACAGTAGACAATGAAATCATTGTTTCCGTCGGGCAACGTGAGAACAGGAGCATTGCAAAGCATGCGCTTGAGGGTTTGGAAAGCAGTCTCTTGTTTAGTCCCCCAAACAAAAGGCTTGTCCTTATGCGTGAGAGAGGTAAGCGGTACAACGATCTTCGAGAACCCTTCGATAAATCGTCGATAGTAGCCCGCTAGTCCGAGAAAAGAGCGGGCTTCAAACGGGTTCTTAGGTGTAACCCAGCTCTTGACAGCTTCAATTTTTGCAGGATCGACGTGAATACCTTGACTATTAACAATGTGACCCAGAAACTGAACTTCCTCTAACCAAAATTCGCACTTGGAGAACTTAGCATAGAGTTGGTTCCCCTGGAGTAACTCAAGAACCAAACATAGATGTTGCGCGTGTTCGGCTTTCGATTTGGAATAGATCAAGACATCGTTGATGAATACGATGACGAAACGGTCGAGATATGGTTTACACACGCGATTCATCAGATCCATGAAAACCGCTGGTGCGTTGGTTAAACCAAAAGGCATGACAACGAATTCGTAGTGGCCGTAACGAGTACGAAACACGGTTTTTGGTATATCCTCCTCTTGAATACGTAGCTGGTGATATCCTGAACGTAGGTCGATCTTGGTGAAACACGTAGCGCCTTGTAGTTGATCAAACAAATCGTCGATGCGAGGTAGGGGATAGCGGTTCTTGATAGTCAACTTATTCAATTTCCGATAATCGATGCACATCCGGAACGACCCGTCCTTCTTTTTGACGAAAAGAACTGGCGCGCCCCAAGGAGAGGTGCTCGGGCGAATGAAGCCTTTCTCAAGTAATTCCTGGAGTTGGGTTGAGAGTTCGCGCATTTCGGACGGCGCAAGTCGATAAGGAGCTTTGGCAATAGGATTGGCTCCAGGAATGAGGTCGATACGAAATTCGATGTCACGACTTGGCGGTAGTCCGGGAAGATCCTCGGGAAAAACATTAGGAAATTCTCGAACCACAGGAACGTCTTTCACTTCCTTCTTCTCTTTCTTTTCCTTCTCCGCTGCTACAACGTTAGCCAAGAAAGCCCTGTATTCCTTGCGGAGATACTTGCTAGCTTGGACGCATGCCATAAGCTTGAGACCTTTTGAAGTAGTATCACCGTAAACACACAATGAGTCACCATTTACGAGCGAAAATCGAATCATCTTGTCGAAGCATACAACTTCAGCATGGTTTTCTCGAAGAAAGTCCATGCCTACGATGACGTCAAAACTTCCGAGTTGCATCAGAATAAGGTCAATTGGGAAGATGTGATTGTTGAGCTCGAGAGTACAATCACGAAGAACAGAATTGACAGTGACGGTTCTTCCGGTAGCGACGTCAACATCGAATGCCGAGGAGAGTTGGGAACGTTTACGACTAAGGAGTTTCTTAAATTCGAATGACACGAAGCAGTTATCGGCTCCAGTATCAAACAAACATGAAGCATAAATACCATTCACAAGGAACGTACCATTGACCACGTTGTTGTCGGCCTGGGCTTGACGCACGTTGAGGTTGAAAGTTCTGGCGCGTGCGGCCTGTTGTTGCTGCTGCTGTTGCTATTGCTGCTGAGGCTGCTGTTGTTGAGGCTCTTGTTTCACAACCCTGTTTGGGCACATGTTGGCGAAATGGTTCGGGTCGCCACATGCGAAGCAGGCTCTGGCTTTGACTGCGGGTGCCGGAGGAGCTTGTTGACCCTGTGGGGCAGTGAGTAGAGCTTGATTGGCAGGAGCTTGACGAATATGGCAGTTGCCAGTAAAATGGCCGTACACGTTGCAATGAGCACAATAACGGCAAGCAATGGCAATCGGGTGGTGGTAGGTGCAAGTAGGGCAGAGCGGATGTGGCCCAGTGTATGCACGCTTTGCAGGCGGTGCATTGGCCACAGGCGCCGCTACTTGACGCTGTTGGGCAGGTACAGCTTGAATTGGTGCAGCAGTGATCGCACAGTTCTTGTTGCTGGAGCTGTTCTTTCTCTTGTTCTTTCTCTTGTTGCTTGATGAGGTGGGTTCAGCAGTTGGTGCGGTAGCGGTAGCTTGATGCAGATGCTTCGAATTCTTATCACAGACACCAGCCTTAACCCGCTTGTCGTTGATTTCAGCGGCCAGTAGATAAGTTTCTTCGATCGTCGTAGTCTTAGCCGCTTGCACGAAATCGGCAATGCAGTCGGGCAGGGGCCGAATGTACTTCTTGATTGTCATGTCGGGAGTCTTGACTTGATCGGGACAAACAATGCTGAGCTGTGTGAAACGAGCAGTAAGACCAGCATTGTCACCATCCTTTTGCTGTATGTGCCAACATTCATCTTCTAGCTTTTGTCGTTCGTGAGGAAGGCAGAATTCTTCTAGCATAACTTCCTTGAGCTCGTCCCACGACAGACCGTAGGCTGCATCGTTTCCTCGCTTGTTCCTCTCGGCCGTCCACCAGTCTAGTGCACGGGACTGGAAAACGCCGGTAGCATTCAGAGTTCGAAGGTCATCAGGGCAACCAGTCTGTCGCAGAGTAACCTCAATGGAATCAAACCAGTGAAATAATGCAGTAGGACCTCCTTCGCCAGTGAATTCTTTTGGCCCACAAGACTTGAATTGCTTGAAACGGAAAGGCCTTGCAGCAGCTTTGGGAGCGTCGGTTCTTGATTCTTCAGATGATTTGCTGGAATTCTCGTAAACATCACTCACGGCCTTTGCTACACTTTCTGTGACGATAGAAGCAAGACATCTGTCTCTCTTTTCCTGACGAGAAAATGCATGACGGGATCCAGACGACATTGTCTGCAATAGACATCGCCACGGAACTCAACACATTGTATTCGAATCTCACCTCACACGTCTACTAACTACTAAAGCTCAGTAACACGTACTACGTAAACACATAGACCTATAACTACATTGAACACAAATCACATAAACACATAAGTATGTAGAGCACAGAATCACATTATCACATAAGCACGGAATCACAGAACATTTTCAACACATGAGGCATATAGGAGCATATAGTAACACGCATAGTATTCCGACTGCCTCAGAATACAAAACCTAGCATTCAAAGTTCGCGAGTGTTCGAATATAGCGATCGCGTTTAGTATATCGAGCAGTGTAGTATAAGCGTACAACGTAGCATAAGGTCGTCCACAATTTAGCAATTTGGTAGCATATTGAGATAGAATTGTAAGGCGAGTTATGTGTCGATCGAAGTGAAAGCAAAAATCGAGTAAATCTTCAAAAATTTAAACACATAAACAGGTAAAAGCACATAAAACACATAAAATTGACGAATCATCCGAGTCAGCAATTGCGGCTCAGAATTAAAACACATAAAATTTCGAGATGTAGATCGTCTGCGGCTAGTAGACTTCGACTAACCAAAGTAATCCAACTATTCACAAGGACCCACTGTACACGTTCGACTTCCAGGAATATGCCCTTGCCTCGATTCTTGGGCGTTGGCACACATCCCGTTGGTCTTATTGTGACTTCAGGTCGTTAGAGTCCGTCAAACTTTGGCGAGAGTTTTGTAAATGTGCGGAACAAGTCATCAAGGTTAGGGTTTCACCCCTGTCTCAACAACTTCGCCCCTGTTTTTGATAAAATAGAGGAGATTATTCATCAAAATATGGATTTCACTCCTGATTTGGCATAATTCCCCCCGTTTGTAGTTAAAATGCGGGTGGATGAAGCAACTTTAGTCGGGAGTTCGCGGTTTTCACACCTATTCTCGACTTTTACTGCCCATTCACAATTGAAAATTCGAGTGTGGTGATAGTGTAGAATAAGCGAGAATAGCGAGTGATAGTAGTGAGCTCATGCATATTCCTTACTGGCTATGCACAAGTCGGTCTGTTGGTTCCTAACAATAGTCTAGGTTTCTAAGACATCGACCCGGACTAGGTCGAGTCTTGCCTAATTCCCTATAGTTATGGCTCTGATACCAATCAGTCACACCCCAACCGATGGCGGAATCATCGGGGCATGGCACTGAGCGAAACAGATTGTCCAGAAGTTTCCATAACAATTATCAATACCATTTAATTTAATATAATACGTCCCATACCGTACCTTAAACAGTACAACAATTATTACAGACAAAAACTAGGCAAATATTTTGTTCCGACAACTCAGATTTCAAAAAAGAGCTATTGTTTATCTGCTTCTAGAGACCCTTAGCTCGACCACTACAGACAACTAGTTGTTGGGCTCTAAAGCTTTATTCTAGCTTCAAATTCCTACCACATAAAAAGGAGGGACTTCGTGATAGAGTTTTGGTCTAGTGAAATTTAACTGTCCATGAGGACGAGGAATTATATTCCTGAACCCGTACTGTCCTACCCAAGAAGGACGAGGAATCCATATTCCTTAACCCATTCCCAACCCCTGGGAATCCCATGCTTTGTAGAAAGTGTGATCTCACCTTAGGTTAGCTCGGCAGATAAACGAAAGGTCAATCGAGCTGCTAGAGGTCAACCACGTCCTAACATGGTTACCATACAAGTCAGGTCTAGGTTCAAATAGTGCACGTATGTATACACAGAGATAGCAGGTTACGAACACATGGTATACACGACATACACGTAAAGCAATATCAGATAAGTAAATAACAAAGCCCAATAATACCCAGCCCAACATGTTGTGCGTTCAGCACAGCCTTGTGCGACCCACAACATGTTGTGCGATCCAACATATACCCGGCCCAATAACATATACGGCCCAACCAATAAACATAAGTCTTGTGCGGTCCGGTTGGTCTTGTGCGACTCGGGACATCTTGTGCGACCGAGATTTGGGCCATTCGGTCCAATAATATGTTAAGTCCAAATATTGTGTAAGGCCCAAGACTTGTGCGATCGACACTTGTCTTGTGCGATCCACAACCCTTGTGCGATCATGCATAACCTGTTTGTACACTATGCTCTAAGTGATTGTTCCTATCTTGTGCGATTGGGACTTGTGCGATCAGATCAAGTCTTGTGTGACTTGATCTTGTGCGATTGGTTGTTTAATATCCGAAATCATGGCAATCAGTTATATTGTTTCCATTTATGTAGATATCGATCAACAACTAACAGTTTCCATTCATACAAATAAATCGATCAAACAAGGGTTTTAACATTAAATCTCTATGAACCCTAATCATGTTTCAAGCATAACAACATCTTAAAACCTTCAAACTATCAGACTTAAAGCTTTACAACATCA
Organism: Helianthus tuberosus; assembly: GCA_030545235.1. Lineage (NCBI taxonomy): Eukaryota > Viridiplantae > Streptophyta > Magnoliopsida > Asterales > Asteraceae > Helianthus > Helianthus tuberosus. Next base: position 399,278 of record JARYGA010054637.1, on the reverse strand, counting down.
TCATCAAACCAATCCGAAAGGCAGAAACATAACAGCCGATTAACATCTATTCGGTTCTAAATCATCAACTCTAAGACAATCTAAACATAAACTCATCACAGCCGAGTAAATATACATTCGGTTCTTGATTAATTTCATGCACTTCCAAATCATATGAACATCACCGCTCATCATACATATAACCCTAACTATCATAACAAATCATGGAATCATAATATTATCTAATAACAAGCAACATAAAACACTTACCGGTTATCAAGCTTCAAATAAGAATAATCCGAATCGAGAGAGCTTCGAATAGATGGATGTTGTTGCCGTCGGGTTCGAGAGAGAGAAGGAGAGTAGGGTTTGTAAACTTGTGTGATTAGGTGGAGTGTGGGATTTATACCATCACCCTATGTGTTGTGCGAGTTGATGGAGTGGGCCGAACCCAGCTTTGGGCTGCCCTTTATGGGTTTCGAGTACAACAAGTGTAGCCCGAATGGGCTTGTGTGATCGGCCAAGTGTTGTGTTATCGGTTTATTTTTGTGTGATAATATTACATACATACATTCACATAATCAGATAACATAATAACATAATATTCCATTGATCGTCAAAGTTCATGTAATCACATAAGATTCACATACGTTACATTAACACAAAGATAAGTTCTGAAATACGAGTTGTCACATTATCCCCAAGTTGAAAGAAATTTGTCCCGAAATTTGGTACGTACTCACTGAGGAAGCTAGTTAAGTTGCATGGTTTTCCTGGGGTGTCACATCCTCCCCCCGTTCCCGAAATTCCGCAGTAGCTTCAGCCTCAGTAGTGGTTGTACTGTTTGCGAACAATTGGGGATACTTTTGTTTCATTTGATCTTCGCGTTCCCAGGTGAACTCTGGGCCACGACGGGAGTTCCAACAAACTCGAACGAGAGGTATTCTAGTGCGCTTGAGGACCTTAACATCCCGGTCCGTGATTTCAATTGGCTCCTCGACGAATCGCAACTGATCGTCAATAGTGAGTTCCTTCAAAGGAACTATGAGGGTCTCATCTGACAGACACTTCTTCAGATTCGACACGTGGAAAATGTTGTGAACTGCACTGAGTTCTGTGGGTAGGTTCAGTTTGTAGGCCACTTTGCCTATTTTCTCGATGATGTCGAACGGTCCAACGTATCGTGGATTCAGCTTACCTCGTTTACCAAAACGAACAACACCCTTCCAGGGTGAGACTTTGAGTAGCACTCGATCCCCAACCTGGAACTCGAGTGGTTTCCTGCCCTTATCGGCGTAGCTTTTCTGACGGTCACGAGCTGCCGCCATTCGTTGTCGTATTTGAGCAATCCTTTCTGTTGTGTCTACCACGAGTTCTGGGCCAGTGATCTGACTATCCCCCACCTCTGCCCAACAAAGAGGTGATCGGCATTTATGCCCATACAATGCCTCAAATGGAGCGGCCCGAATGCTGATTAAGTCCTGTGACGATGTCTGTTGCAGACAATGTCGTCTGTGGGTAGGTTCAGTTTGTAGGCCACTTTGCCTATTTTCTCGATGATGTCGAACGGTCCAACGTATCATGGATTCAGCTTACCTCGTTTACCAAAACGAACAACACCCTTCCAGGGTGAGACTTTGAGTAGCACTCGATCCCCAACCTGGAACTCGAGTGGTTTCCTGCCCTTATCGGCGTAGCTTTTCTGACGGTCACGAGCTGCCGCCATTCGTTGTCGTATTTGAGCAATCCTTTCTGTTGTGTCTACCACGAGTTCTGGGCCAGTGATCTGACTATCCCCCACCTCTGCCCAACAAAGAGGTGATCGGCATTTACGCCCGTACAATGCCTCAAATGGAGCGGCCCGAATGCTGATTGAGTCCTGTGACGATGTCTGTTGCAGACAATGTCGTCATTTGGATCACACGCTGCTCGCTCCGCCCGACGTAACCATGAAGACAAACGCATTGCTGCACTAGTCGATAAGCAGATGGCGAAAGTCATACCGCAAATTGTTAGCGAGCTGAACGAAAATGCCAGCAAGTCTTCAGAAGAATCCAGGATAGATTCTCCTAAAGCGACTTTTAGCTTCAAGCAGTTCAAAGCCTGCGGTCCGAAAGAATTTACTGGCGAAGATGGGCCTACGGCCATGTTCCAATGGTTTGATTCAATCGAAGTCACCCTGCGCCAGAGTGGCTGTCCGGAAAATCTTCGCACTGTTAACGCCACCGGCGTCTTCTAATCCCGAGCTCTAGATTGGTGGACGGCCGAGAGAAACAAACGAGGGAACGATGTAGCTTTTGGGCTGACGTGGGACGAGTTGAAGGACATCATGATGCAAGAGTTATGCCCTCCCCATGAACTCCAAAAGCTAGAGGACGAATTCTAGCATATCAAGCAGGATGGCGGAGATAATGCTGGTTTAACTGTTCGCTTCAAGCAGCTGAGTATCATCTGTCCGGGTCAAGTTACTACCCCCGAGATTACGATCAAGAAGTATATTCGCGCCCTGCCGGATTGTGTTGCAGACTTTGTTCAGGCTGCGAAGACGACAACTATTGAGGAAACCTACCTGCTCGCCGCTGAGATTAACGTTAAGCGAGTCAGGGCTGGTTATTTCGATAAAGTCTCCAAGAATCTGCATCAAGTCACCACTGCTCCCACCACTGAAACCGCCGCATCGCAATCTTCAAAGCTCTCACGTTGCAAGAGAAGGAACAACAACTCCAGCAACAAGAACTGTGCAGTAACTGTCGCTCCACTCCAAGCAGTACCTGCTCAACCGCAACCCCAAAACCGCCAAGTAGTGGCGCCTGTGGTCAATGCACCGCCTGCCAAGCGTGCATACACTGGACCACACCCGCTCTGCCCTACTTGTACTTATCATCACCCGGTTGGTATCGCATGCCGGTTCTGTGTTCATTGCAACATGTACGGCCAGTTCACCGCTAACTACCGTACCGGTCCCCGCCAAGCTCCAGCACCAGTTCAAGCTCAAGCTCCTGCTCTACCAGCTCCGCAAGGACAGTAAGCAGCTCCTGCACCCATTGCTCATGCAAAAGCTTGCTTTACGTGTGGTGATCCCAACCACTTCGCAAACGTCTGCCCCAACAGAGGGGTTAAGCAAGAGCCACAGCAGCAGCAGCAGCCAGCCCAGCAAGCAGCCCGTGGGCGTGTCTTCAACATCAACGCCCAGCAGGCTCTGGCAGATAACAACGTGGTTAATGGTATGTTTCTCGTAAATAGTATATATGCTTCGTGTTTATTTGATACTGGAGCCGATAACTATTTTGTATCATTTGAATTCGAAAGGCTCCTAAATCATAAGTGCGTTAACCTCCCATCAACATTCGACGTAGAAGTTGCCACCGGAAGAACCGTTACTGTTAGTTCTGTTCTGCGTGACTGTACTCTCGATCTCAACGATCACGTTTTCCCGATCAATCTCATCCCGATGCAACTTGGCAGCTTTGATGTCATAGTAGGTATGGATTTCCTTCGGGAAAATCATGCTAAAATTGTTTGCTTCGATAAAATGATTCATTTCTAACTCGCGAATGGTGATCAATTGTGTGTTTATGGCGAAGTCTCTTCGAAGAAGTTGCAACTCCTGTCGTGTATCCAAGCTAGCAAGTATCTCCGCAAGGAATACCAAGCTTACTTGGCGCACATCGTAGTAGCGGAGGAAAAGGAAGGAAAGACTCGAGTGAAAGATGTTTCCGTTGTTTGTGAATTCCCCAACGTGTTTCCCGACGATTTACCTAGTTTACCTCCCACTCGTGATATCGATTTCCGAATCGACCTCATTTCTGGAGCAAATCCTGTTGCTAGAGCGCCTTATCGTCTCGCTCCCTCTGAAATGCGCGAACTCTCGATTCAGCTCCAGGAACTACTCGATAAAGGCTTCATTCGCCCTAGCACCTCTCCTTGGGGCGCGCCTGTCCTTTTCGTCAAAAAGAAGGACGGATCATTCCGGATGTGCATCGACTACAGGGAATTGAATAAGCTAACCATCAAGAATCGCTATCCCTTGCCTCGGATCGATGATTTGTTTGATCAGTTACAAGGTGCTACGTGTTTCTCGAAGATCTATCTACGCTCAGGCTATCACCAGTTACGAATTCAGGAAGAAGATATACCTAAAACCGCTTTTTGAACCCACTATGGTCACTATGAGTTTGTTGTCATGCCTTTTGGTTTAACTAATGCTCCCGCTGCCCTAATAGATCTAATGAATCGTGTGTGTAAACCCTTTCTCGACCGCTTCATCATCGTGTTCATCGATGATATCCTGATCTATTCCAAGTCAAAAACCGAACACTCGCAACATCTACATTTGGTTCTTAAGTTACTCCAGGGAAACCGTCTCTATGCCAAGTTCTCCAAGTGTGAATTCTGGCTTGAGCAGGTTCAATTCCTCGGTTACATCGTCAATAGTCAAGGAATTCATGTTGATCCTGCGAAGATCGAAGCTGTTAAGAGTTGGGTTACACCAAGGAACCCGTTTGAAGTTCGTTCTTTTCTCGGATTGGCGGGTTACTATCGCCGATTCATCGCTGACTTTTCAAAAATCACTGTGCCGCTTACCTCGCTTACGCATAAGGAAAAACCTTTTGTTTGGGGAACTTAACAAGAGGAAGCCTTTCAAACTCTCAAAGCTAGGCTTTGCAATGCTCCTGTGCTCTCACTGCCCGACGGAAACGACGATTTAATAGTCTATTGTGATGCCTCTAACCTCGGTCTTGGTTGTGTTCTCATGAAACGAGCAAGGTTATCGCGTACGCCTCTCGACAGCTCAAGATCCACGAGAAGAATTATACAACCCACGACCTCGAGCTAGGTGCAGTTATTTTTGCGTTAAAAATTTGGCGACACTACCTTTACGGTACCAAGTGTACGATATTCACCGATCATAGGAGCCTACAACACATCTTTGACCAGAAAGAGCTGAATATGCGCCAACGCCGATGGGTTGAACTTTTCAACGATTACGACTGTGAGATTCTTTACCACTCAGGAAAAGCAAACGTCATTGCCGATGCTCTCAGTCGACGAAGCTATTTGCATAGCATTCGTAATACTCAAGCCCAACATAATCTCGAAGCTCTCATCCGCGACGCCCAACATGATTGTTTTACCGAACGCACTTTAAAGAAAGAATCATCAATAATGGCGGACAACTGGTGAATAAATCGAATGGTATATTCCATTTTCTAGACCGAATTTGGATTCCCAAGCGTACCAATCTGCGACAGATTCTGCTCGACGAAGCCCACAAATCTCGGTATTCTATTCATCCCAAATCTGACAAGATGTACTAGGACATTCTCTACAAGTACTGGTGGCCGGGCATGAAGAAGGATATCGCTATCTATGTTTTGAAATGCTGGACTTGTTCCAAGGTCAAGGCTGAGCATCAACGCCCCTCTGGCTTACTCGTACAACCCGAGATCCAAATGTGGAAATGGGAGAGTATAGCTATGGACTTTATAACGAAACTTCCGCACACACCATCAGGTCACGACAGCATCTGGGTTTTCGTTGACCGTCTAAATACAAAAGGACTTTAAGGTAGAAAAATTTGCCCGAATCTACACCGACGAAATCATCTGTCGACACGGGACGCCTCGGGACGCCTCCGGACATCATCTCTGATTGCGATGGTCGGTTTACCTTGCGACTTTGGGAAACGTTTCAATTTGCTCTCGGTACTACTCTTAATCTAAGTACCGATTTCCATCCCCAAACCGACGGTCAGACTAAAAGAACGATTCGTACCCTTGAAGACATGCTTCGCTCGTGTGTCATAGATTTTAGTGGTAATTGGGACGCGCACCTACCGTTAGTCGAATTCTCGTACAATACCAGTTATCACTCTAGCATTCAAATGGCACCATTTGAGGCATTATACAGAAGAAAATGTCGATCGCCTATTGTATGGCACGAGATCGGGGACGCACAAATTACCGGTCCTGAGCTGTTACAAGAAACGACTGACAAAATCCTCCAAATTTGAGACAATCTACTGAAAGCTCGGAGTTGTCAGATAAGTTACGCCGATAGACGCCGCAAGCCCCTTGAATTTGACGTTGGCGATCACGTACTCCTAAAGGTTGCACCTTGGAAGGGGGTGATCAGATTTGGCAAGAAAGGAAAGCTCGCGCCTCGATATGTTGGACCCTTTAAGATTCTGGAAAGGATTGGCAAAGTGGCCTACAGACTCGAACTACCAGAGGAACTGGGTAACGTCCACCCGACTTTCCACGTTTCGAACCTCAAAAAGTGTCTAGCCGACTAGGAATTACATGTCCCTCTTGAAGATTTACAAAGGAACGAAACATTACACTTCGTGGAGAAGCCTGTCGAGATCATGGGCCGAGAAACCAAGGTACTTCGAAGCTCACGCATTCCCATTGTGAAGGTTCGCTGGGAAGGCAAACGCGGCGCCGAGTTCATGTTGATGCATAATGTCTATCGCCTGCGTCATCAGTCTGTGTCGTGTCATTAATATGTAATAGTTTGAAAATGTTAAGTTTATGAGTATTGGCAAGAAAGCACGTAATGGCAAGTTCATGGGGTTTGGCCAGAAAGCATGAAATGTTTCGTGAGGACTGGCAAGCCTATAAATAGGCTAGTAGTGTTTTTCATTTGCAACTTTCTAGAGAATTTTGTCACGAAGTGCTGTCCAATTCTCTCCGTACGAAAACGTTTATAATCAATGAAGAACATGCTTAAAGTGACTTTCTACTCTTCTACTCCTATTCTAACACTGATTGACGGTTTCTAGTATGATTCCGCATTTCTAGAAACTAGATCTGACTCTAATTGACTCGTTATGGACGAATCCTCGATCCTACAAGTGGTATCAGAGCTCAGGATGAGCCAGATCTGTTGATATCAGTGTTTTGAACGGTTTAGAATCACATTCTTCTACTCTTTCTTGGATTTTCAGACGAATTTACGAACAAAATGGACTGAATTTTGGATATTATGTGTAAAACATCATTTTAAACAATCATACAAAGTTATAGACCATAAATCGAACTAAAACTGATCAAAAGAGGCCAAAAACTTAAAATCGTGTGAAAATGATGTCCAAATCGTGTGAAACTGATCAGGTCGTTTGAGTTTTTGTCAAACCGCATGAAATTTTTGTCCAGCTCGCACGAGTTGGACCAAATCGTTTGAAACTTCCAAACCGTCTGACCAGACCGCACGACTTGAGTTTCTAGATCGTGTGAACTCATCAGTTCGCACGAGCTGAAATTTTTTTTAACCAATTGTTGTCACTTTGCACGGACTGATAGTCCAGTTCGTTTGAAACCTTCAGTTCGTTTGAAAGTCCAGAAAGTGTGAAAGTCCAGTTCCCTTGAAAGTCTAATTTTTCAAAACTTAAAAACTTTTCGAAACATTTTTCAAAGTATAAAAATGGACAATCAAGAGTTTTACAATGCGTTTTTCGGAGGAGGTATGACAGTTCAAACTCCAGCAAGTATAGCTCAGAATGTGAATATGGAGAACGAGCTAGGAACCATGCAAAAACCACCGAAACTACTCAACATGAAGATTATTCGGGGTGGCAGGATAGATTTCGCATGTGGGTTCAGGCGAATCACCTCGAACGTTGGATGAAAGTTGAAACGAAATATGTAGTTCCTATGAATGATGCTGGTCTTCCTAAAACACTTAACTCGTTAACTCCGACTGAACAAGAAAGCTTTAAAGCCGAAAAGAAGATGGTTAGTATATTGCAACAAGCAATTAAGGAAGATATTTTGGTATTGTTACAACATCAGAATGACGCACAATCTATTTGGAATGCTCTTAAACTCAAATTTCTTGGAAGTGCGTCAATGATCAAAAGCAAAAAGGCATTACTGAAAAAAGAATTCGACATATTTACTGCTACCAGTGGAGAATCGACGAAAGAGTTGATTGAGAGGTACTGTCACTTGGTAGTGGAGATGAAACGTTTGAGTATAGATAAATCAGATGAAGAGTGGGTTGATAAGTTGGCTGACGCACTACCACAAGAAGAGTGGGGCACGTTCTTATTGGTTTTGAAGAACAATTTGGAATACGTGGGTTTCAACTTGAGTACGTATCGAGAGAATTGAAGGTCATGAGCTTCAACTTCGAAAGATGAGAAAAATGAAATCTGCAAACGTACAGCAAGATGTTCAGCTTTATTACAAAGGAAACTCATATGCCACATCTACTCCAAGTCCGAAGATTCAAACGGCATTCAGTGCAGATTCTTCATCGGGAGTACCTCAAAGCACGCCTAACAACAACAGTTCACCGTTTTCAAATTACGAACCGAATCCTAAGGTTCAGAGTTCTCAAGAACAGGTTTCTTCTCAAAGTTCTTCAGGTTCAAACAATCAGAATTATAGTCATGGGATATTGTGCAATATCGCTGTTAATCTAAAAAACGGTCAAGATTTTACCGAGACATCAGCAAAACAGCATATAGCACTTTTAGCTTCAGTACTTGAGTCTTACGAGAGTCTAGTAGCCGGACGAATTGGTAACCCAGACATGACTAAAGAAGATTACGATCAAATTGATCCCGAGGAACTAGAACTCATCGACATAAAATGGGGTATGGCGAGCATTGTGAGAAGAGCTCAGAGGTTCATGGAAATTACCGGAAGAAGTAGTCTCGCAGGTCCTGATCCTAAACTTGGATTCGACAAATCAAAGGTGACTTGCTTCAAGTGTAAAGAAAAAGGACACTTCAAACGCGAATGTCCGAACAGAGAAGTTAGTAACCACCAGAATCCATTCACCAATGACTATTACCGACATGCCATTTATCATAAAAATAGTCAACAACCATTCAATCCACGACCTCAAATCGAGAATAGTCCATCCAAACAAACAGAAAAAGCTCGTTTGGTGAATCAAGATGACAAAAAACTTCTAGAAGGCTTTAGTTGGGATAAGTACATTCCAGGAAGTGGTCTTGCAATGATGGCTGAAATTACTGAAGAGCCGGAATCGGAAATTGAGGAATGTGTTCCTAAAGTTGGAGTGGTGAATGAAGAAAGTTTTGATCTAGAAGAGGAAGCAGCAGCGGTCTACTATTATCAGTCTAAACAGGAGGTTATTGCTAATGCATTTAAATCTATAATGCCGGCTAATGTGTTTGATTGTTTTGCAGGTTTCTTCAGTGAACCGACTAAGGGTTTTTGCCCACAGTATGAAGTTGAAAAAACTCCGGTTCAAGAGATCATTGATGTCTCAAAGGAAATGAATAAAGAGACTTTGAAAGAAATAGCAGACAAAGCTCTTATGGTCAAGCTGCAAGAGGTAGAACAAACTAAAACACCTTCTGATAACAATGAGACCAAAGATGCAACTCAAGAGTCAGTGTCAGTTGAAAAGGAGTCAATTATCGAGACTTGTGATACGTATGAGTCAGGAGAGAAGTCCGAGTTCGATGATAAATAAGAAAATGTGAAGTCTGAATCCAGAGGGAAATCTGAGTCCGAGTCCGGAGAGTTTGGTAAATCGGAAAGTAAAAATGATAAACAAGAAAATGTTTTTGAAAAGGTTGATCCAATTCTTGAAATGCCATGCGAAAACTATTTAAAACCATGCATGGATTGTCTTGAAAAAGACAAACAGTTTCAAGAGTTGAAAAGGTTTAACGACAAATTAAAATTTGATTTTAATGACGTTAAAGAAGCTTATGACACTCTGTCACGATCAATTAAAATGATTCACACTAAGAGTAAAGAAAATGATAAAATTGTTAATTTGCTCAAAGCTACGGTCATGGACAAGCAAATGTCGATTAACATGCATCTGGATAAAATCGCATCTCTAAAGAAGGAACTTGAACTGATGCGTATTGAAACAGAAAGAGTCGACAAAAATTTGATCAGTTATCTTTCATCGTCATATGTGATTGATCAGATCGTTCCTCAACAAACTGAAGTTAAACCATCTTTCAAAAATGTTCCACCCCCAATGTAGAATCATTATTCTCAGAAAAATCCAGACGGGGTGGAAGAGGCATTGAATCTCAAACTGAGAACAGAGGAGAATGAGTTACCGGAAAACATAGATGTTACATTCTCTCCGTCTGACACCGACAACGACTCACAACTGGTTAAAATAGTTGTAGACCAAGTGTTGGGTGAAGAGAGTGATAACACTGATTTCGAAACGGTTAAAACTCATTTTGAGAATTCCAGTTCAGATTCTGAAGATGATGGAAACTTTCTTTATAAGTTTATTCCAAAATCAGATAAAGTTTTGGATGACGATTCGATCATTGTGCTTTACACGATGACCGGAACTAACAAACTGTATACTGATTTTGAGTACCCGATTCAGAATGAGAACCTGGAAAAGGTTGAAAAAGTTTTTAAACTCATGGAAATTGATATCTCAGAAGTTAACAACAATTCGTTTCTATCAAAACCGAAAAAATATTTTGTTAATCAACCGACAAACAACCCGGGAAAGAAAAATGAATGGGTGGGTAACAATGGTAATAACAAGAGACATGGTAAGAATTACAAAAAGAAAGGTGTTGGTTTTGAGAAGAAAATGGCTAAGAAAGAAGTTAAGCCAAAAGAAAATTTGAGTGATGTGTTTGTGGCTGGTAATAACACAGAAGTCGAAAAGGATTATATCTTTAGTAAGAAAGCAATTGACGATTTTATTGCGGCCAAAAAGATAAGAGATGACACCAACAGATCCACTTTTGTTGAATATGACAAAAGAATCTGTTATCGATGCAATGAAATTGGTCACATGGCCAAACAATGTGTCAAAAAGATAATAAAATCAGTTTTCCATAAACCAAAACCAAAAATTTCAAAGGATGTTAAGGGAAAATCACCTATGGTATCCCCCGTGCGTATTCTTAAACGCGGTGAATCATTGAAGTCAGAGGATAAACCAAAATCAACTTTTGAGATTGGTGAATCTTCAAAATCACAAAAGACTTCAAAGATTTATCCAAAAACAAAGACTTCCCAAAGTCAATCATGGATGGAGAAACCTAAACATTCTTTTGAGGAAAAGAAAATGGAAGAAGTTTTAAAATCTAAACCGAAAATCTTTGCAACTGATGAGAAAATTGAGTTTGAATTAGACAAGTTGATTGAAGAATTCCAACTTATCAAGGAATGAGCTCTAAAATCAAAACCAAAATCTGATGTTCCAAATGTTGTTTTTAACATACCAAAACTTGACATAGTAGCTCAAGATATTGTCTTTGGTAGTATACCAAATGTTGAAAAATCTTGGGTGTCATTATTTAAGTAAACTAGGGTCATTGCCCGACGCGCGTTGCGCGATTTACATTGTGGTTAGCATATATGATTATAAAGCATTAAAACGTTTTTTTCTTTTGGATTTCTTGCGTCACATGTTTGGTTTCTAGGTTTAATCTTTGTGCTAAAATCTTTATCATGCTTCATTTCTAGGTTTTGTTAGTGGTGCCTTTTTCAGATCAGCAAAGTGTATTACTTCCTTTGAAACTTAAAAGAGTAAAAAAAAAATACTATAAAATCATATCTAAAAAATGAAATTAGATCATCAATGTCTATTTGTACATCCAACTTCTCTGTTATATCACATAGATCACATAAGATATTGCCACATAATGCGATTTCTTATAAACCTGGCAATCAACAATGTTAGTAGAATTTTGACCCGTTTCAACTTAGTTTTGCTTATGTATGGTTTGATTCATCTTTCTTTGTATAATGTTTTCTTGAAATTGTGTCTAATAACTGAACTAACTACTCAATTTAATTAAGTAACTTGTGCAACCTACATGTATATATCACCTATGGATTCAAGAATTTCGAAAACATTTCCACTAATCTAACCATATAATAAGACCCTTAAACATAAATTACAAACCCAACACGGAACAGAAGCGAACAACATATTACGAACACAAATCATAACTTCAGAGATCATGATTCAAAAGAAAATAGGTTGATTTCGTGTACCTGGTTCGCACAGAGACGGGCATAAAGAAACAAACAGCAGCGATTCATTCACTTATGCGCCCCAGTTCCATTGCAGGGGAAGCATGACTATGCGTTCTCTCATTTTCCTATAGTAGTTACTGCCTTTTTTAGACATAGCTTTTGTTCTAATTAACTTTCCATAACCTGCTTTGCACCCAAAATGGTTGATCCATGATCTTAAGAAAAGCCAATTCCCAAACACTTCAATTCAAGACAATCATTGTAACTGTTAAATTCTTAAAGAACACAACTTTATGTCAAACCAACTTAATGAACATAGAAACAAATTTTTAAACACAGCTTCAAATAATAATTTCCTTTCAAATTTTAGTAGTTAAGGATTAAAAAAAAAGGATAAAAATGAAAGATCATGTTTTTACATTGACGTAATGATTTATAGCATGATTTGTAAAATATATATATTCAAAATAAACTTTTCAAATTTATATATAGAAAATGGGAAGTTAATACGGACATGATAAATAATAAGTAAAGAACATGAATGAAAAGAAAGGTAAGCACACCTTTCTTTCACCCAACTTTGTAGTCTCTTCAACCTCTGCAACTAAACGCTCCAACCGGTGAAAAATGATGTTGAATGGTATTGTTTTTATAAGGAAAAGTTGTATTTTTTTTTATAACGGCTAGTTTTTTAACGGTCAAATTCCACTCAATCACCACTCAATCAATCGGTGACTATACACCGAATACCCCCACTCACCGAACACCTTCATCCCCACGGTATGGTTCACCGATCGGTGAATCCTATCCCCGATTGGGGTCACCGAAGCCATACCGCCCGCCGTAATATTATAGATTATATGCATTTTTTTTAATGATATGTAATAACAATTTATACCGTGGTAAAAAAAATAAAAAATTAAGTCCAAACTTTTTGTCCCAAATAATGCCCAATTATATTTTTGAGCAAATTCTAACCAGGCCCAAATTCACGATTAACCGACCCATAACCGACCAATGGTGAGCTCCAGTTATAACCATCAAAACCGATCAACCATAACCGAACGGTTACGATTATGGTTTCCCATTAACCGACATCTCGGTTATGGTTTTAGGCCAAAACCGACCCATAATTTGCACAATATAAACTAATTTGCACACCCAAAATCAAACAAATCATGCATAAACTGAAGCTCAAATTAATCAAAACAGATTAAAAAAAATACAGAGATGAAATAGGTACCGTGTATAGCATACGAGAAGCAATGTGAGCTCCAGTTGGATATTGTTCCAGCTCAATCTGCAAATTAAAAACATTCACACAAACAAACAAAAATAAATTATTTTTTGCAATAATTTAAAAGGGGAAAAGCATAGAGAACAACTAAATATGTGAAGCAGATTCAAAGTGTATGAATCTAGTACCTTTGGATTCTCGAATTGTTGAAGATTCCCTAATAAACTTTCTAATTGTTTAAGCTTCATCTTGTTCAGCTACAACTAAACGCTCCAACCCTATTCATCATTGACCCACCACCGCCACCTCCAACGCAACAACCATCGTCGCCGCCGCCACCGGCACGTCAAAGCTTATCGTAGTCGTTGGATTAAAGCTAGCCTCGTACGCCTCTGTGTGTGTGTAAAAACAGTTCGACACGTCGTATCCGCCGTTTAGCGATGGTGGTGCGACCGGAGACGATGATGGTCTCTGTTGAGAAGTGGGGGTTTTGTCGAAATTGTTGTGGGGGGAAAGGGTTAAAGGAATGTGAGGAGTTGTCCGGTGGCCGGATTTGGTGGTGCCGGAGACGGATGGTGGAGCGTTGATGGTGAGGGTTTCTTAGATGAGAAAGGGTGGAGACTGGAGAGGATGAGAAAGAAACGATGGGGTGCACTGTGTTGAGGGTATTTGTATGATGAAATTACCAAATTTCCCTAATACTATTCATAAGGTTGCTCTTTTAATATATAGGATAATGTCTTTTGATGTGTGTAGGGGCTTCTAAGGTCTATCATTTCTAAATGGATAATGGATAGCGGCACCTCAAGGCACATGACAGGAATGTTTGCATTGCTATACGACGTCAAGTAAATCAATGGAAGTTATGTCGGGTTTGGTGGAACTCAAGGTGCTCAAGAAAACAGATGATCATCAAGTTGGAAAGGGAGCAGGCTAGTACGAGGATAGGAGGCTGCTGGTCCCTGCGTCTGAAACCTGGGAGTTTATTCATTTCTGTACATAAATAAACCATATTTCAAAACCCTAAAATTTGAAAATTTTAAAAATTTACAAAATTATGTTGAGTGAATACGCCGAAACCCTCACGGCGGAACAAACATGATTAATTTCACAAAGATTGAAAAACGGTTTTGAAACTGTAAAATGTCAATGTGTTGTAAATCATGCACATGTTATATTTTCTGCAATTCAGTGCACGAAAAGCAGAAAATGGATGGCGAGACAAAGCTATCAGTATCAGGTTGTCAAATTTTCTTTAAATATTTTGAATTTTAGGGGGAGTAAGAAATTGTTTGTTAAAATAAAAAAAAATCCAAAAATACTAGAAAATTTGAAAAAGCCAAAAACATGAAAAAATAAAAATAGAGTTTTATGTGAAAAAGAGGAAATGATAGTACATCCGTGGACTAACACAACATGCTAAAGAAATGGAAAGTCAAAATGTTTTTAAACAAGTCTCACTAATGATGTGCCAGTAGGCTTCACACAATTAGTAGATTGAGTTCGAGATATAAACATAACAAATTACTTGCTTATCTCGTGGGGAACATCTCTCGGATATATAGGTACCCCCCCCCCCAAATCTTGTTTGAAAGGCTTACTAATTCTGACATACTAGGTATTTGTACGTGATGATATCTGGGGTATTATACAGTCACACTCCGACCACGTAAAACATGAAATCATGGCGGAAACGTCGGGGAGTGTTGTAACAGAATTATTGTTCCACAACCATGGTAATTAAAATTATATTTTATTCAACAACCAAAGGTGGAATACATTGTTTCAAAACAAGAACCAAAGAGTACACAATATAATTAAACTAAGTCTATCTTTATTTTAAGTCTCTAAGGCACAGGTCCGCCCTAGTGTGTCACGAACATCCTAAGCAGCAGCTCCTGAAAACACATGTGAAAATAGGTACGTCAGCATAAAAATGCCTGTGAGATACATAGGTTTTGTGAAAATAGGATTCATGACTTAAGTTTAAGAAAAAGTTGTTTAACAAAAGTCAGTCATGAACTTGTTAATTGTTTGGTTTTATAAATCTTTTGAAAAGCGATGATAAAGTAGATGATATGTAAAAGAGTAATGTGAGGTTAAATGAATAACCAAGTAAAATGAGTTTTGTATAAAATAAGTTGTTTGTAAAACAATGTCTTGAAAAGTATGTTATTTGTATAAAATGTTATATGTCCAAATTGAAATGATTCAAATAACGCTACGCTATGTAATACCATACAAGCACTTATATATAGGAAGTACCAGCGGGGTATCCACCATGCTTGTATCATATTACACACACCTCGTTACTCAAATCATTTTACCCAAACAAACCACCAATGTAAATTGCCCATGTCTAAACCATTTGTCAAATGTCTTTGTGTAAATCATGTCAAAATGTTTATGTCAAAATGTAGTCCATGAAATATGTATATCAATATCAAAATGTCTATGTCAAATATGTAATGTGTAAACAAAATGTCATGTATGGCAAGTGAAACATATATATATATATATATATATATATATATATATATATATATATATCTACTGAGCCACAGATAAAAATGCACAAAACAATGTATTGAAGCAAAACGTGGTTTAAATCAACGCTATGTCTTGTGGAAATGCATGCTATACTGAATACAAACATTTATGCGGTATTGTAAAAATGCATACATCCAAGCCTTGTGACTATGGTGATAAGCCCTTAAACAAATTAAAGGTCTATCTGTGTTATGTTTTATCGGATTCGGTCATTCCTTTCATCCAAACATACCTAGGATGTCAGGAACGGGAGTTGTCAATTCCTATGGTATCATTACCTACTAACGAGCGGCGTGATCAAAGTTAATGAATGTATATGGTCCCACTTAACAAACCAAATGTCATATCCCAAAATGTAAGCATGTGATGAAAATGTACTAAGTATGCGGCAAAACGGACATACATATCATGTGATGAAAAACAAATGCACTAAGTATGGTGAACATACATAGCATGAAAAGGTAATGTAAAACAATGTACTAAGTATGTGCTAACTGAACATACATAGCATAAAATGTCATGTAAAACGATGTACTAAGTATGCTACAAAGGACATACATAGCAAAAACACAATGAAATTATGTACTATAAGTGTACTAATGAACATAGCAAGTATATGATATGAAAGCATGGAAAGCATGAAAATAAAAGGTAGGCACATGTGTTTCACCCCAAAATGTTTAAAAAACAGTAAAAGAGGGGACTATGTACTCACTTGAGATTGCTCAATAGACTTTAGATATCCACCAAGCAAAGCTAGAAGGTTACGGAATCAAACGGCACCTAATATAGGTAACTACATTAATAAACGGACCTAATCGGAGGATCGGGTAGCATGAGGGTTCGTAAACCAAATGAGTGCAGGAACTCATGTAATATGGTTTAACAAAGCATACATACAAAAGCAAAACTTATCCTAAGTGCTTACGACCCATCACGACCCGTCGGATCGCCTAACTAGCCCTATGACAAGTAAGATATGCCTTAACATGTTTAATATTGTTGCTAAATCAGCTTAGATGTCAAAAGTTATGTTACATAGGCTTAAAATGAATTTTGGTGCGAAAAGGGTATTTTGGTAATTTACCTAAGGCATAAGAACTACTTATCATACAACTACTTAAACGACGTGACCATAAGGTATAACCTCGGAAGGTTATTCCCTATACAACTATGGTCACCAAAAGTGTTTGTTCGGATCCTAATGATCGACCAAATGGGTCGGGTTCGAAAGTATAAGCGATTAATTAGATCGCTTACTCTTACGACCCTAGACAAGCACAAATCTAAAAGTGACGAGCTAAACATGCTAGAACATGTTTAGTCAAGTTAGAAAACAGGTTTTGATATCAAAACAAACGGTTTTGATACCCTAGAGTAGTTTGGTTACAAAATACGCAAGAATACGCATTTTGGCCGAAACTACGACTCGTCACTGGGCCGATACCCTAGAGTAGTTTGGTTACAGGTATAGTCACTAGGGACTATGACCATCGTGATTACGCTCACGTTATGAAGTTCAAACGAACTTCGCATTGACCATAAACTGGTCAATGCAGAAAGTCAAACGCAGTTTGACTTTCGAGCTAAAGAACGCATAAAAGAACGAAGGAACACTTACAAAGGGTCCCCGCAAGTATTTGATCTGATTCTCTCTCAGGTAGGAAGCATATACTTCCACTTAGAGAGCATGAATCAGATTCAACTTGTGAGTTGCAACAAATGGGGTGGGGTTTATATAGGAAAGCTAGAATCGTTAGGATCGTTTATCGGGAAACGAGCTTCGATCTAGGCCGTCCAAGTGTGCCCCTTGTTTTACAAAACCATGGGAGCCCCTACATTATGCCCATTGTTTGCTAAAAACCGTTTGCAAGTGGGAAATGAAGGTATAACAGCTGGAAACAGGCTGTTTTCAACAATTCTGCCTATCTGGGAGGGCCTCGCGGCCCGCGTAAGGGACAACAGAAGCTTACGCGGCCCGCCTGGGCAGCACAGATCAGAAACAAGTTTTGCAGAATGACAGTTTCAGTCCCTGTTGGTGTTTAAAGCCATTTCTGACACTTCTAAGGCCCGTTAAGCCAACTTTAAGGCCCTAAAATGATGCTTAAACATTGTGGACATGAAACATGCTCAAAAATATGCCGGATGTCGGTTCGTTTGGTCGTACGATCGCGATGTTTGCTTAATTACGACGGAATGCGCATAAGCGCGAAAAACGATCCAAATTGCGCGACGAATGAATTTTTCTTATGCCAAACACTAAAATAAAATATTTTAATGCTTACATAAATTTTTGGATGTCCGGATGTATTCAGAACGTAAGTTATGCGCGATTATGCAAACTTGTGCACTTTTTGACGCTTTTAGTCCCTGAATGAGCATAAAGTTTATTTTAGCACACCGAACCCCTCAAAGCCTATTTCTAAGCTATGTAAAGGATATTTAGGATGTGTTTAACTTATGGCGATGTTCCAGAATGTTCGTTAGAGTTCAAATTTGCATACTTTCGCAGTTTGTCAATTTTAGTCCCTGTAAGCGAATTAACTTGATTTTGCCATACCAAAGCCTTCAAAACTTATTACTAAGTTATGTAAAGGTTATTTAAGGTATGTTAAGCATATGTTAATGTTCCGGAGTATTTTTTGCGTTAAACTGACTACGTTTACGCACCAGTTTGCGTATAACTCTCCAGAAAGCGATATAGAGTTTGAAATTGAATAAAAGTCAAAACATGAAAAATGTAAAACATAAACCAAAAAATATTGGGATCAAATAACTTTATTTCATTGATAACTAAACTGTTTACAATGATTACAAGCACAGATGTCACAGTCTCCCCTACTTGTGGAAATTTCATCCCGAAATTTGTTTAGAGGAAGCTCGTGAGAAAAGATGTGGATACTTCGCCTTCATTTGGTCTTCATGTTCCCAAGTAAACTTAGGTCCACGCTCAGATTCCCAGCGAACTTTAACCAAAGGAATGCGCTTGCGTTTAAGCCATTTGACTATTCGGTCCATGATTTCCACAGGTTTCTCAACAAAATGTAGTGTTTTATCAACACGAATTTCGTCAAGTGGTATGTGGAGGTTCTCATCAGCTAAAAACTTCTTGAGATTGGACACGTGGAAGGTTGGATGAACATTTCCAAGTTCAGGAGGTAACTCAAGTCTGTAGGCTACCTTACCGATTCTTTCGACGATCTTGAATGGTCCAACATATCTAGGTGCAAGTTTTCCTTTCTTTCCAAATCTGATCACACCTTTCCAAGGTGAGACCTTAAGTAATACACGATCACCGATTTGAAATCCTAAGGGCTTGCGTCGTTGGTCCGCGTAACTCTTTTGACGGCTTCGAGCTGTCTGAAGGTTATCACGAACTTTCTTAACCTTATCAGTTGTCTCTAGAATGAGGTTAGGTCCAGTAAGCTGAGCCTCACCTATCTCATTCCAGCAGACTGGTGAACGACATTTTCGACCATAGAGAGCCTCAAAAGGAGCCATGTTAATGCTGGAGTGATAACCGTTGTTGTTGGAGAATTCAATCAATGGAAGATGTGAATCCCAACTACCACCAAAATCGATCACACAAGCTCTAAGTATATCCTCCAAAGTCTGGATTGTTCTTTCAGATTGACCATCAGATTGCGGATGATAAGCAGTGCTCAGATTAAGTTGGGTCCCCATAGCAGATTGCATGGTTCTCCAAAAACGAGAAGAGAAACGAGCATGTTCAAAGGAACACCATGTCGAGATACGATTTCATCCACATAGATTTTAGCCAGTTTTTCAGCAGAAAAATCCTCACGGATTGGCAAGAAATGCGCTGACTTAGTAAGACGATCAACAACTACCCAGATGGCATCATGACCTTTCTTAGTGCGCGAAAGTTTAGTAATGAGATCCATAGCGATGTTTTCCCATTTCCAAACTGGGATCTCTGGTTGCTCCAAAAGACCAAAAGGATGTTGGTGTTCAGCCTTTACCTTAAGATAAGTAAGGCATTTTGAAACGTACAAGGCAATATCCTTCTTCATACCAGGCCACCAATACTGAGTACGAAGATCCTTATACATTTTGTCTGAGCCGGGATGGACAGAATAACGAGACTTATGAGCTTCATCCATAAGCAAGGTGCGAAGACCATCGTGGCTTGGGACCCACAAACGGTCCATGAAGTAGTATGATCCATTGTCTTTCAAAACAAGATCAGGCTTAATGTGATAGGGTAATTCCTTACCCATCAAACCTTGTGAAACACAAGTATGTTGAGCCTGTGAAATGCGGGCTTGAATATCAGATCGAGCTTGAATATCAGATTGAACACGAACACAATGAAGCTTGACATGTTCCTTACGACTCAAAGTGTCAGCTACGACATTCGCCTTACCAGGATGGTAGCGAATTTCGCAGTCATAGTCGTTCAGAAGCTCAACCCAACGTCTTTGCCTCATGTTGAGTTCTTTCTGATTGAAGATATGCTGAAGACTTTTGTGGTCAGTGAAAACCACACATTTTGTACCATACAAATAGTGTCTCTAGATCTTAAGAGCGAACACAACTGTACCCAACTCAAGATCATGAGTGGTGTAGTTTTTCTCATGCACCTTCAACTGCCTCGATGCATATGCTATGACTTTGTTCCTTTGCATCAGAACACAGCCAAGACCCAATTTCGATGCATCACAATAAATGACGAAATCATCATTGCCTTCAGGCAAAGTCAGAATAGGTGCGTCACAAAGCTTCTGCTTCAAGGTCTGAAATGCTTCTTCTTGTTTAGTTCCCCATTCAAAGGGCTTGTTCTTCTGAGTTAGAGCAGTTAGAGGAACTGCAATCTTCGAGAAGTTCTCTATGAAGCGGCCGTAATAACCCGCAAGACCAAGAAATGAACGAACTTCAGTAGGAGTAGTAGGCGTATCCCAATCCTTAATCACACTGATCTTGGAGGGATCTAAATGAATACCTTGTTCGTTGATGATATGTCCCAAAAATTGAACTTCTTTAAGCCAAAATTCGCATTTGGAGAATTTGGCAAAAAGTTGCTCTTTCTTTAGGAGTTCAAGAGTAAGACGAAGATGTTGCTCGTGATCAGCTTGCGTCTTAGAATAAATCAAGATGTCATCAATAAAAACGATGATGAACTTATCTAAATAAGGCTTGCAGACCCTATTCATCAAGTCCATGAAAACAGCAGGAGCATTAGTCAAACCGAATGGCATAACTGTGAGCTCATAATTCCCATAACGAGTGCGGAACACTGTCTTGGGAATATCTTCTTCATGCACACGAAGCTGATGATACCCAGAACGAAGATCAATCTTTGAGAAATAAGAAGCGCCCTGTAACTGATCAAAGAGATCATTGATGCGGGGTAGGGGATATCGATTCTTGATGGTGAGCTTGTTAAGGTCACGATAATCGATGCACATCCTGAAGGATGCATCCTTCTTTTTGACAAAAAGAACGGGAGCACCCCAAGGTGAAAAGCTAGGATGGATGAAACCTTTATCAGAAAGCTCCTGAAGCTGCTTAGACAGTTCTTGCATCTCAGAAGGTGCAAGACGATATGGAGATCTGGCAATAGGATTTGCACCTGGTACGAGATCAATACGGAACTCTACTTGGCGCGCTGGGGGTAATCCAGGTAACTCTTCAGGAAACAACTCCGGGTAATCCCGAAAAACTGGGATATCTTGAACACACTTACCTTTGCCCTTATCTGCTGTAACATGTGCCAAAAAGGCCACATAGTTCTTTCACAGATACTTCCGAGCTTGAAAACAAGACATAAGCTTGAGGTTACTAGCAGGTTTCTCACCACGAACCTGTAGGATCTCACCTGACGAAAGCGGCACACGAACGATCTTCTCAAAACAAACTACCTCTACGCGATGCTTGGCTAACCAATCCATACCCACTATAATGTCGAAACTTCCCAGTTGCATTGGCGTGAGGTCGATGGGAAAAAGATGGTCATTAAGGTTCTATTGGCAATTGCGAAGAACATAATCAAGAACAACGGGTTCACCACTGGCAACTTCTACTGTCAAAGGCTTGCCTAGTTTTGTTCTAGACACGCGAAGCAATGGTTCGAAAGATAAAGACACAAAACTCTTATCGCCCTTCAAACCTGAGACTCGGTCAATGTCGCAGATAGCTCGATTGCCTGACGGACTGTGGTAGGGTTACTACCAGTAACGGTGTCTTGTATGGAGTCAGGTAGGCCATCGATATACCGCTCGATAGCCTTCTCGAGTGGGGTAACCATTGTTGGGCATAACAAACTCAGCTCCTCATACCTATCAGTATACGCCCGGTGTTCGCCACTATCCTGTTTCAGATCATCAAACTCCCTTTCAAGGGCTCGAAGCTCATGACGAGGACAAAACTCCCTCATCATAAGATTCCTAAGTTCAGCCCATGTTTGTGCTAAAGAAACCTCAGCACCACGGTCTCTCATAACCCCGTTCCACCATGTAAGCGCCCTCTTCTGAAACACACTGGAAGCAAAATCGACTTTGCGATTATCAGGATACTGAACGTGACGAAAAGTATTCTCAATGCTCTCGAACCATTGAAGAAGCCCAGTTGCTCCCTCAGAACCATTAAACTTGAGTGGTTTAGCCGAGTTAAAACTCTTGAAATTGCATGGAGCATTTTTGTTGTTGTTGGCTTGGTTATATTGAGCAATTAAATTGGGGAACGTAGCAGCCATTTGCTGTGTGATGATTTCTGCCATTTCGGCATTTGGTAGCGGATTTTCGCGTCGAGGAGGCATTCTAAAAGAGGAAACATGAAAGGAACGAGTGAGATGATTGGGTGAAAAGAATGAGGTGAAACAAAAATCGACAAAAGCAAAGATGGTGGTCATTTGTTCGTATTCACAAAGCAAACAAACGACACACAGTGACTAATCAAAGTAAATGGGTCAAAAATAATGCTTCGCGAAGACATGCTCGCCTATAAGTGAACACTCACCCCAAGAGTTCCCAGGTAAGAATGACTGGTCCGATTATGTGGATTTGTACGAACACTCTAGCCTTAGACAGAAAACCCAGGGTACAGGCATTCACTCTTCCAGTTTGCACGTGTTCACACTATTTAGAACCCAAAACTTTGACGAGATTTTGAAAACTTGGAAGGCACAAGGCCAAAAGAATCATTCAAAAACGGATGATAAATTTTCAAAATCAATTCGAAAAATCAAAAGGGTTCAAAACCATATAACAAATCATTTAAAAACAGAGATTGCATTTTCAAAAATCGTTTTAGGAAATTGGGTTCTTGTTTTGGTGATCACCTAAGGATAGGTGAAGTGCATGTTTTAAGATCTAAACACAAGACATCTTGCGTTGGGGTCCTA
This sequence comes from Helianthus tuberosus, assembly GCA_030545235.1. Classification (NCBI taxonomy): domain Eukaryota; kingdom Viridiplantae; phylum Streptophyta; class Magnoliopsida; order Asterales; family Asteraceae; genus Helianthus; species Helianthus tuberosus. Next base: position 376,189 of record JARYGA010054637.1, on the reverse strand, counting down.
GAAAAGTTATAGTCTAGGTCAAAGCATTACTAATAACCTAATTCCCTATAACCATTGGCTCTGATACCAACTCTTCTATCACACCCCGACCACGTAAAACATCAAATCGTGGCGGAAACGTCGGGGAGTGTTGTAACAGAATTATTGTTCCACAACCATGGTAATTAAAATTATATTTTATTCAACAACCAAAGGTGGAATACATTGTTTCAAAACAAGAACCAAAGAGTACACAACATAATTGAACTAAGTCTATCTTTATTTTAAGTCTCTAAGGCACAGGTCCGCCCTAGTGTGTCACGAACATCCTAAGCAGCAGCTCCTAAAAACACATGTGAAAATAGGTACGTCAGCATAAAAATGCCTATGAGATACATAGGTTTTGTGAAAATAGGATTCATGACTTAAGTTTAAGAAAAAGTTGTTTAACAAAAGTCAGTCATGAACCTTGTTAATTGTTTGGTTTTATAAATCTTTTGAAAAGCGATGATAAAGCAGATGATATGTAAAAGAGTAATGTGAGGTTAAATGAATAACCAAGTAAAATGAGTTTTGTATAAAATAAGTTGTTTGTAAAACAATGTCTTGAAAAGTATGTTATTTGTATAAAATGTTATATGTCTAAATTGAAATGATTCAAATAACGCTACGCTATGTAATACCATACAAGCACTTATATATAGGAAGTACCAGCGGCGTATCCACCATGCTTGTATCATATTACACACGCCTCGTTACTCAAATCATTTTAACCAAACAAACCACCAATGTAAATTGCCCATGTCTAAACCATTTGTCAAATGTCTTTGTGTAAATCATGTCAAAATGTTTATGTCAAAATGTAGTCCATGAAATATGTATATCAATATCAAAATGTCTATGTCAAATGTCAAATATGTAATGTGTAAACAAAATGTCATGTATGGCAAGTGAAACATATATATATATATATCTACTGAGCCACAGATAAAAATGCACAAAACAATGTATTGAAGTAAAACGTGGTTTAAATCAATGCTATGTCTTGTGGAAATGCATGCTATACTGAATACAAACATTTATGCGGTATTGTAAAAATGCATACATCCAAGCCTTGTGACTGTGGTGATAAGCCCTTAAACAAATTAAAGGTCTATCTGTGTTATGTTTTATCGGATTCGGTCATTCCTTTCATCCAAACATACCTAGGATGTCAGGAACGGGAGTTGTCAATTCCTATGGTACCATTACCTACTAACGAGCGGCGTGATCAAAGTTAATGAATGTATATGGTCCCACTTAACAAACCAAATGTCATATCCCAAAATGTAAGCATGTGATGAAAATGTACTAAGTATGCGGCAAAACGGACATACATAGCATGTGATGAAAAATAAATGCACTAAGTATGGTGAACATACATAGCATGAAAAGGTAATGTAAAATAATGTACTAAGTATGTGCTAACCGAACATACATAGCATAAAATGTCATGTAAAACGATGTACTAAGTATGCTACAAAGGACATACATAGCAAAAACACAATGAAATAATGTACTATAAGTGTACTAATGAACATAGCAAGTATATGATATGAAAGCATGGAAAGCATGAAAATAACAAGTAGGCACATGTGTTTCACCCCAAAATGTTTGAAAAACAGTAAAAGAGGGGACTATGTACTCACTTGAGATTGCTCAATAGACTTTAGATATCCACCAAGCAAAGCTAGAAGGTTACGGAATCAAACGGCACCTAATATAGGTAACTACATTAATAAACGGACCTAATCGGAGGATCGGGTAGCATGAGGGTTCGTAAACCAAATGAGTGCAGGAACTCATGTAATATGGTTTAACAAAGCCTACATACAAATGCGAAACTTATCCTAAGTGCTTACGACCCATCACGACCCGTTTAGGTAGCTTATGCTACTTTAACGCGTCGTTCGCGTAAAACGCGTTCGGATCGCCTAACTAGCCCTATGACAAGTAAGATATGCCTTAACATGTTTAATATTGTTGCTAAATCAGCTTAGATGTCAAAAGTTATGTTACATAGGCTTAAAATGAATTTTGGTGTGAAAAGGGTATTTTGGTAATTTACCTAAGGCATAAGAACTACTTATCATACAACTACTTAAACGACGTGACCATAAGGTGTAACCTCGGAAGGTTATTCCCTATACAACTATGGTCACCTAAAGTGTTTGGTCGGATCCTAATGATTGACCAAATGGGTCGGGTTCGAAAGTATAAGCGATTGGTTAGATCGCTTACTCTTACGACCCTAGACAAACACAAATCTAAAAGTGACGAGCTAAACATGCTAGAACATGTTTAGTCAAGTTAAAAAACAGGTTTTGATATCAAAACAAACGGTTTTGATACCCTAGAGTAGTTTGGTTACAAAATACGCAAGAATACGCATTTTGGCCGAAACTACGACTCGTCACTGAGCCTAGATAACGTGGTAATCAGTAGGTATAGTCACTAGGGACTATGACCATCGTGATTACGCTCACGTTATGAAGTTCAAACGAACTTCGCATTGAGCATAAACTGGTCAATGCAGAAAGTCAAACGCAGTTTGACTTTCGAGCTAAAAAACGCATAAAAGAACGAATGAACACTTACAAAGGGTCCCCGCAAGTATTTGATCCGATTCTCTCTCAGGTAGGAAGCATATACTTCCACTTAGAGAGCATGAATCAGATTCAACTTGTGAGTTGCAATAAATGGGGTGGGGTTTATATAGGAAAGCTAGAACTGTTAGGATCGTTTATCGGGAAACGAGCTTCGATCTAGGCCGTCCAAGTGTGCCCCATGTTTTACAAAACCATGGGAGCCCCTAGATTATGCCCATTGTTTGCTAAAAACCGTTTGCAAGTGGGAAATGAAGGTATAACAGCTGGAAACAGGCTATTTTCAACAATTCTGCATATCTGGGAGGGCCTCGCGGCCCGCGTAAGGGACAACAGAAGCTTACGCGGCCCGCCTGGGCAGCACAGATCAGAAACAAGTTTTGTAGAATGACAGTTTCAGTCCCTGTTGGTGTTTAAAGCCATTTCCGACACTTCTAAGGCCCGTTAAGCCAACTTTAAGGCCCTAAAATGATGCTTAAACATTGTGGACATGAAACATGCTAAAAAATATGCCGGATATCGGTTCGTTTGGTCGTACGATTGCGATGTTTGCTTAATTACGACGGAATGCGCATAAGCGCGAAAAACGATCCAAATTGCGCGACGAATGAATTTTTCTTATGCCAAACACTAAAATAAAATATTTTAATGCTTACATAAATTTTTGGATGTCCGGATGTATTCAGAACGTAAGTTATGCGCGATTATGCAAACTTGTGCACTTTTTGACGCTTTTAGTCCCTGAATGAGTATAAAGTTTATTTTAGCACACCGAACCCCTCAAAGCCTATTTCTAAGCTATGTAAAGGATATTTAGGGTGTGTTTAACTTATGGCCATGTTCCAGAATGTTCGTTATAGTTCAAATTGGCATACTTTCGTAGTTTGTCAATTTTAGTCCCTGTAAGCGAATTAACTTGATTTTGCCATACCAAAGCCTTCAAAACTTATTACTAAGTTATGTAAAGGTTATTTAAGGTATGTTAAGCATATGTTGATGTTCCAGAGTATTTGTCGTGTTAAACTGACTACGTTTACGCACCAGTTTACGTATAACTCTCCAGAAAGCGATATAGAGTTTGAAATTGAATAAAAGTCAAAACATGAAAAATGTAAAACATAAACAAACAAATATTGGGATAAAATAACTTTATTTGATTGATAAGTGAACTGTTTACAATGATTACAAGCACAGATGTCACATATACCAGGACTTCTGATTTTGCGGGAGCAATAGCCTAGTCCTCGTATAATACTTTGCACTGCTTTATTCTTAAAGCTCACCCTCAACATAAAAAATGATGAAACATTGAAAAATGCTAATCATGTGCTGTTGAAAAGAAGATCCCCAAGGGGGACCCACCTAAAGTCGAGCCATCATCTCTCTGATTTTGCGGAAGTAATAGCCTGAGCTCTCATGGCCTCGCATTCACCCCTTACAGATATCATTAGTGTGCACTCACCTGTAAGACTGAATACAGAAGTCTGGATACGGGAGTATATTCTGAGGTGTGACACACCCGAATAAGTTAAGTTCTTAAAACACTAATTCGTATCTTGAACCAATTGAAACTTGTGTAGAAGTTTAAGTGGACAACAATACTGACAATCAGAAGTGAATTTGTTTAAGACTTAAAGTTAAATCAAGATCAACGGTGTTGGTGATAAGTTTCAGAAAAATATAAAAAGATTTTGATTTCTACTTTATTTTCGACAACCTATGTCCGAAAGCTGAGTTTCAAAATCTAAGTATGCTGATCGTGTTTTTGAAAATAAACAAGTTTATTAATTTGAAACTTGAAGTTTTTAGTCAAAAATCAAAAATAATTTGCGAAGTCTCCAAGGTCATTAAGTTGGACTTGGATGATTAACTGTGAGTAGGGGTGAGCAAAAATTGGGTCGGACCGAATTTAACCGAGAACCGACCCTAAAAAAAACCGATACCGACCCGGACCTATGCTAGTAGGTACAAAGTTCGGTTCCCAGTTTTCATATTAAATCGGTCTCGGGTCGGTTCCGGGTATGTAGGAGATAAAAACCGACTTTGACCTTGGAACCGATTTTTTATTATATGTAATTGAATTATGGGCTAAAAGCCCACTAGCCTTTGATATTATAATCGCTAACAAAACAAAATTTCTCTCATTCAAAACACAACAGGAAGTCAGGAACTGGACGGCTGCAACTGCAAGACTATAAACTTCTTAGCTGCTACTACGATCATTCATTAATCGTTGGCTGATCATTGACGAGGTACATGATTTGATAATCTGTCAATACAGAATACACAAGACATATATTAATCCACAATTGTTAATAACACGTAGTTCAAACAATAAGATAAAAAAAATCGATCGTATCATATACTTTGCAATTTCTCATGATTTTATCATGTATTCTACTTATTGTTGTTTGTACTTAGATGGTTCGAAACAGGATTAATGCAAACATCAATGTTTGGGACGAATTTGAGAAGTTTTCAGATGAGGACGGGAAGGCTAAGGCAAGATGCAAGCATTGCTCGATTGTTGTCAATGCGGACAAGGAAAAAATCGGAAAAGTGGCATTGATAAGGCATCTTAAAAGATGTGAGAAATACCCCGGTACTGATGATTAGCGAACGGTGGTGGTCCGGTGGATGAATATGGAAAATAATTTGAAGACGAAGGCTTTATGTTTTCTTTGATCATTGTACTTGTGTTTTTTTTAATTGAATTTGTTTGAAGGTTTTGGACTTATTAAAAGCGAATACAAGTTATGCTAACTAGATCAATGGCTAGGAGTACCTAAAAGCTGCAATATATATACTAAAAAAAAATGTTCAAAGAGTTCATAATAAACTATTAAGCGATAAGTCGATAAAGAGTTCATAATAAACTATTAAGTGATAAGTCGATAAAGAGTTCTTGATAAACCCAAGATCAGATTCAGTAGGATGTACATGATCTTTACCAGGAATCAAAGAGTTCATAATAAACTATTAAGCGATAAGTCGATAAAGAGTTCATAATAAACTATTAAGCGATAAGTCGATAAAGAGTTCTTGATAAACCCAAGATCAGATTCAGTAGGATGTACATGATCTTTACCAGGAATCAAAGAGTTCATAATAAACTATTAAGCGATAAGTCGATAAAGAGTTCTTGATAAACCCAAGATCAGATTCAGTAGGATGTACATGATCATTACCAGGAATCAAAGAGTTCATAATAAACTATTAAGCGATAAGTCGATAAAGCGATAAGGGGCCAGGGCGTATTTGTGATAAATTTGAATTAGTGAGATCATAATTTGATTAAGCGATAAGGTGCCAGGGCCCACAGAGTTGTAAAAAAAAGTCCAGACTGCATAAACAAATCCAAACGAATATTTATAATATACATGCAATATTTTTTAAACCTAATATCAACAAGGGGTCAGGGAAGGGACGGCTAAAGACTAGACTGCAGACCCATACAAGAACGTGCACTGAAGAAGTCCAGGTTTGCAGCCGTTTATTTTTTTAGTCCTTTTGTGGCTGGCTGTAATTATAAACTGCAGATACCAGGAAGTATAAACTTATTAACTAATCAATAATAAGTATAAACTGCAGATACCAGTCGTTTATTAATCATTTTTTTACTGACTGCATATGATCGGTCACTGTTAGTTGACTAATGATCCCCCAAAATCTGATATTGCATTTATGGACTGTTATATGTGATCAAGAACTGTTAGTTGACTCATGACCCTGCAATCTGATCAAGAATTGCAGAAATTTTGTGTTGGACTATATTTGATCAAGAATTGCAGAAATTTTTTGTGTGTGTGTGGGGGGGTGGGGGGTGTTGGACTATATTTGATCAAGAATTGCAAAAATTTTGTGATATTGCATTTATGGACTGTTATATTTGATCAAGAACTGTTAGCTGACTCATGACCCTGCAATCTGATCTAGAATTGCAGAAATTTTGTGTTGGACTATATTTGATCAAGAATAGCAGAAATTTTTTGTGTGTGTGTGTGGGGGGGGGGGGTGTTGAACTATATTTGATCAAGAATTGCAGAAATTTTGTGATATTGCATTTATGGACTGTTATATTTGATCAAGAACTGTTATTTGACTCATGACCCTGCAATCTGATTGTTAGTGATAAAGGTGTTAACTCACGACTGCACATACAACAATATTAATAACTGACACTAATACCTTTTATAACATACAAATCACTTTTATTTATGTCCGCATATGTGATACGACTGCACATACAAATGACCAGTTTTCTGTTTGATAAAGTGTAGATGGATTCATCAAATGTCGACATCGAGAATGTATCAAGCGACAACTCTCACGGAGATAGAACCGGAAAGAGGAAGTCACAAAATGTCGAAAAACAATCCGCAAAAAAGAAAATTAAAACCACAACAACGAAGAAAACGACAGGTTCTAAAACATCGGGAAAATCTACTGTTTGGATTGATTTTGAGAAGTATAAAGATGAGGACGGAAACCAACGGGCAAGATGCAAGCATTGCTCGAAAGATTTGGTTGCGGACCCGTATAAAAATGGCACATCGGCGTTCAGTAAACACAGTAGGAGATGTGAAAAGCATCCGGACCGATTAAAAAACCAAAGCAATATTTTCTTGAAAAAAGGCGATGATGGCGAGGGCGGTAGTGGTGAGGTAAAGGCATGGAAGTATTGTGCGAAAGTGAGTAGGAGAGCCATTGCAGAGATGGTGTTAATCGACGAGGTCCCGTTTTCAACTGTTGAGCATCAGGGATTTAGAAGGGTTATAGAAAGTTTTAATCCGACTTTTAAGATGCCAAGCAGGTTTACGATTGCGAGGGATATTGGGGAGATATTTTTAGAGGAAAAGGGGAAATTGAAGTCATTTTTTGCAAAGAATAGCACACGGGTGTGTCTAACCTCAGACACGTGGACTTTGAATCAGCGGGTTAACTATATGTGTGTTACAGCTCATTTTATAGATAACAATTGGGTGTTACACAAAAGGATCATCAACTTCAAGCAAATATTCAGCCACAAGGGAGACGAGATAGGTAGGTCCCTTATTCAATGTTTAAAAGAATGGGACATTGAAAATGTGCTGACCATTACATTAGATAATGCGTCAGCTAATGATGTTGCCATACAGTTTCTAAAAAAATAGGTTAAACAACCTCTTGTTCGACGGAAGATACTTGCACATCCGATGTATGGCACACATAATCAATCTGATTGTGAAAGACGGCTTACGTGATGGGTCAACATGCATAGATCGTATCAGAGATGCTATTCACTATATTAGAATGTCTCCTCAGCGAATAGACACTTTTAAAAAATGTGTTAAGGCAGAAAAGATCGAAAGCAAAGCATTCATAGGTATAGATGTTGCTACAAGATGGAACTCGACTTGGGAGATGTTAGAGAAGGCAAAAAAATTTGAGAAGGCGTTTAACAGATATGATCTGGATGAACCAAATTATAAAAATGATATGGGTGATGATGCTCATAGAGTTACTGATTGGAACTACGCGAGACAATTGGCAAGTGTGTTAGAATTGTTTCAGCGTAAAACTGCCAACGCTTCTGCTACAAAAACAGTTACCGTTAATTTATTTTTTAACGAGGTTATGGATATAGACAAGCATTTAAGGAAGATGAAAGACGGATCTGACTTGGAAGGTAAACTTATGGGAGCTAAGATGCACCTGAAGTTCGACAAGTACTGGAGAAATCTACCGACTGGCAGATCATTTAATTACATTCTATATTTTGATGCAATTTTAGATACGAGGTTAAAGGTTCGTGTTATTCAGTTTGGATTTGAGAGAATATTCAGGGCTGAAAAAAAAGACAATGAGACAGAAGATGACTTGAAGAAACGAGTTCAACTTGTAGTTAATAGTATAAAGGATGAATTGAAGCTTTTGTATGAGCATTATGCATCAAGCAGTGAAAAACAAGGTTCAGATAATTCACCAAGTCAGGATAACTTTGAACCATCATCACAAGGAGAGAGTGATTTTTTTTTCAGAATTTAAAGCGGATGGCGGTTCTATATCTTATAACACCAAGTCAGAACTTGGGAGGTACCTAGACGACGGAGAGGAGGACCATTACAAGGGATTTGATATTCTGGGTTGGTGGAAGGCTGCATCTTCAAAATACCCTGTATTAGCGAAAATGGCGAAAGGTATGTTTACTAATTAGTAGTTTATTTTTATTACTTAAAATAATACGATAGTGTTAATTAGATATTCTTCCTATCACTATAGACATATTGGCTATCCCGGTATCCAGTGTTGCTTCTGAGGAGGCGTTTAGTACAGGCGGAAGAGTTGTCGATACTTATCGAACTTCTTTATCAACTCCGATTGTCGAGGCATTAATATGTACAGAGGATTGGATTCGTGTATCAATTAAAAGGTAATTTTGACATACACCGATACACATCCTTAGTTTGTTGTTTACGTTGTATTTATCATTATATATTTTATTCATGTAGAAATTTATGATAAAGTGGAATCGGATCACATGAATATCGATGTCGATTAACGGATGGCTGGAGATGGATATGGAAAAAGGAGAAAAGGAGTTAAAGTAGTATCGGTTTCAGTTCGTTTGCTTTGGATTTGTTGGATTTCGTTTGGATTTCTTACATTTGTTTTCAATTACGTTTGAAGTTCTTAATACTTTTTGAATTTTTGGATGTTTAAGTTATGAATTTTGGGTTACAAGGTTTATTTATTCTATGTTTAGTGACGAAATTCATCAAAAACAGCCTTTGGTATCATGTTTTCAACAAATTTTTCACTCGGACATTATATCGAACACTTGGTGTGCATAGGTATTAATAAGGTTTAATAGACCTTAGATTGAAGCATAAACACCCCCATCAACTGTCAACCATCAAATTATTACAAATTCCTATCAAGTTTTCAGTAATTAAAACAAACATGTTATACGTGATGATCATGAAATTAACATTTGATTGAAATAGAAACTAGGACTGAAATAGAAACTAGGATTGAAATGTTTAAACCTGAAATGAAAGTGAATGCTAATGATTATTGAATTCTTCATTGTCGAACAGCTTCAGAATGATGTCTTTAATGCTTCACATCCTTCACAATCACAAACATACAAGAATAACCTTCTACATATGCCGCTGAATTTCAATTGGATTGTTTTCGGCTCGGTCTTGAACCCTAGAACCGATATACCCGAACAACTACAGAACCAGAACCGATACCCTGAAATAGGGTTTTATTTTGGGTATCATAATTAAGGTTTTTCGGTTACCGGGTTGGGTCGGGTCGGTTAAAGTACTTTGCTCACCCCTAACTGTGAGGGATTTGGATGCTCAAATTGGTAAAATCTGATTGTAAAGTGCTAGATTTCGTTGTTTGGATTCTTAATATCGTCAAATCTTTATAGTATTTTGATAGGGGGAGAGAATCAAGTAATCCTGGACAACTAAAAATACTTTCACTGTAAAAATATTTTAGCATGTGTTGAAAGAGCCAGGTCATCAATCCTGGACATTCAAAATGATTTTTCTCATAAATGTTTGAGATTTACAGATGAAAGTTCCAGATTACGATCCCAATAGCCGAGTCTAAGGGGGAGTCTGAAGACGAGCTCGAAGCAAGGGGGAGCTTGTAACCGGAAAGCCAGGTGTCGATCCCAAAAGCACAGAAGCTTAACGAAAGGGGGAGCCTGAAGAAAGAGTCTCTGAAAGCAAAGAAGAGGAAATAAGAGCGTGAAGAAAAAGACATAATCACTCGAGCTACTTGGAGGCAAAAGCTAGCTGAAGATGAGCAGAGAGCTGACTGAAGAATGTTTTTGTGAAGCATTTTTCAAGTCTTTATGAAGGATGTTTTGAAGACCGGTTGACTGAAGACTGCGGCAATATCCAAGGGGGAGTTCGTTGATGCATAATGTCTATCGCCTGCGTCATCAGTCTGTGTCGTGTCATTAATATGTAATAGTTTGAAAATGTTAAGTTTATGAGTATTGGCCAGAAAGCACGAAATGGCAAGTTCATGGGGTCTGGCCAGAAAGCATGAAATGGCCAGAAAGCATGAAATGTTTCGTGAGGACTGGCAAGCCTATAAATAGGCTAGTAGTGTTTTTCATTTGCAACTTTCTAGAGAATTTTGTCACGAAGTGCTGTCCAATTCTCTCCGTACGAAAACGTTTATAATCAATGAAGAACATGTTTAAAGTGACTTTCTACTCTTCTACTCATTTTCTAACACTGATTGACGGTTTCTAGTCTGATTCCGCCTTTCTAGAAACTAGATCTGACTCTGATTGACTCGTATTGGATGAATCCTCGATCCTACAGTTCACCTGGGAACTCGAAAGTGACATGAAGGCGAAGTATCCGCAACTGTTTGTTACGCCTGCTTCATAAATTATGGGACGAAATTTCCTAAGGTAGGGGAGGCTGTAACAACCCGACTTTTTGAAGTCAAAGTCAAAGTCAAAGGAAGAAAAGATTGCTAATTGTGATCTGGCACTCCTTGCTTAACTGCTGATGTTACTTTTGACTTGTAATCGATACACTATTTTATTTTCGCCTTAGTTGTATTATGTGGAGTACTTGTTAATAATCAAGGTTTAATCGCAATTTAATCGCTAATCAACTTATCGCTAATCGCATTTTGTGTTCTGGATATTGTTTTACGTGTGTGTGCTACTATGTGTTACTTGTGTGTGTTATGTTTATGTTGAGGTGAATAATCGCAAACGCTATCGCAATTCTATCACAACACAACGCAATCTAATCGCAAACGCTAAACGCAAGCTAATTATGTTGATTGTATGTTAGATATAGTAGTTAGGTTATTTGTGTGACTAATGGGTAATACTATCGCATCGCTCACTCGAAACGCATCGCAACGCTCAACAACGCAAAACGAAACGTTGAAATCTAACTCGCCGGACCACTCGATCGAATGACCATTCGATCGAATGGTCATCCGAACGGATGACCATCCGATCGGATGGCCATCCGATCGAGGTGCCATCCGATCCGTCACCTGTGCTCCTCTTTCCTCTTTTGGAAACCTATAAATACCCCCTGTCAAATCACCAAAGTGATGTGACAGCTCTCTCGTTCGAACAGCACGCTCAAGCCCTCTTTTCTCTCGATTTCTCACGATTCTTGTAAGTTTTCCACTCAAATCTTATACTTCTATGATCTAAACACACTTCTTCATCATTTTCACCTTTGAATCTTCACTTTTAACCATGAAATTAGCGGATTTGAAGTGTTCTAGGATGATGTCATCATGGGGTTTTCATGAACTTCAAGTTTTGGCCTCATTCCACCAAGAACAACTCAAATCTACATGATTTCGACATGTTTTAACACTATTTTCACATAGATCTAAACATTTTTATAAGAATAATGATTGAAAGATGGTTTCACAACTTTCTTTCAACTCTTTTACACTCAATGCCTTCAAACGTTCAGGCCTTCTACTCGTTACTAGTGAAGTGTCGGTTCGAGATCTAGTTCCTATCAAAGAGACAACTGACTCCGGGTTGAACACGAACAAACCGTCACGAACAGCCAACTGATCGGACTGGGGTGATTCCCATCCGATCCGATGGTCTGGGCTTGGTGGGGTTCATGTTGTTCAATACGTTGTCATACCGTCTTGATCAAGCCGCAAAACTTTTCAAACGTAGCAAAACATTCAAGTTTCAAAATGATCAGATTGTTGGACGGATTGTCGTCCGATCGGATTGCCATCCGATCGAACGACAATCCGATCGGATTGCATATGTTCTTCAACACTCAAACTTTTATAAATTTCAAGGATCATCAGTTTCTAACGGATTGCCATCCGATAGGAAGTCCATCCGATCGAATGACAATCCTGCTGTGAACTTGTTCTCTGAGAAATGTATAACCACGGATCGCCATCCGATCGAACGAACGTTCGACCGAGCGACCTGAAAGGTAGAGATACTTCTCTGTTTTCAAAATGCTACAACGAAAACTTCAAAGTCACATCATACACAAACACGTCCATTCCAAACGAATGTCAATCCGACCGAATGGCCATCCGAACGGATTGTCATTCGATCGAATGACCATCCGTTCGGATTATCATACGATCGGATGACCATTCGTCACTTGTTCCATTTCACCGTTTAACGCGTCGTTCATCTCGCTTATGCTATCGTTAACTGTTCAGGCTAATCTCTCAGCGCTCCTTTCAATCCAAAAGAGTGTTTGGTTATTAAGCACTATCTGGGAGTATACTCGATCCCTTTTTGCTTTAAGCACTTTTGGGTGTTACATACGTTACTTATATCAAATCACATCAATCACACCACGCAAACACTTCTATACGCTAACCGTTACTGCATGTTATACGTGTTACTCGATGAATGCTTGTATGTTATGTTTACACAATGATTGTTGCCTGACACCTTAGCAACGATAGTACTATAGTTTGGACTCAGCACCTGTCGTGGACAGGGGTTGTTAAGGGCTTTACTTCACGTGTCCCAGTGGGGATATGTGTTGCGCATTCTACAACTTGCAGTCACGTATGTGCATATTTCATTGTCGATAACTTACTAGCTTTCACTTTGCTACATGTTATATGCTGGTTATGCGTAAACGCTTTCGAATTCTACTATTTACTATTAAACTTGTATGCTCACATTTACACTATGTGTTTTGACCTCTATTTTAATGTATGTGACAGGTGTTTAGGATGCTTAACTTGTTACTTGCTGGAATCGAGCTAGGATGGAATCTAGAAACAAACTAAATAAAATCTGAGTTATCGGAATGGATATTTGTCTTTGAGAACAATGTCTGTAATAACTGTTTTTATTTTATATGTTTGTGGTATGGGACATGAACCTTTAATATATTATAATAAATAGTTGTTATTGATTCTCCTGGACAATCTGTTTCGCTCAGTGTCGTGCCCTGATGTTTCCGCCATCGGTTGGGGTGTGACACTCGGGGGTTCCTAGCAACTTGTTCGGGTCGTATTTTATAGTGTTAATTTATATAAAGACTTCTGAAGGAACCCTTTAAAGTTTTGTGAGAGAACCTTATAAACAAATCTAAAGATGGTCCACTGGTAAGTATGCGCGCATATTAAACATCAGATCTTGTGTTCGAGTTTGGTAAAAGCCAGTTTTTTGTGTTTTTTCCCTAAAAACGAGTTTAGGGTTTAGTAACTTATGACTCCCCACTATCTCTCTCTAAAGGACCAATGCCCTCACTCTCTCTCTCTCTCTCAAAACCTCTGTACGTTGGTGGGTGGTGGATTGTGGTGGGGTGTGATGGTGATGGTGGGTTAGCGGTGGTGGGAGGTGTACGGTGGTGGGTTTTGGATGGTGAAGGTGGATGTGGTGGTGGGTTGTGGATGGTGAAGGTGGATGTTATGGTGGGTTGTGGATGGTGTAGGTGGTGTTACGGGCGGTTGTAGGTGGTAGTGGCCGGAGTGGTGGTGGGTTATGGATGGTGACCGATGATGCTATGATTGAAGGTAATTTTTTTTTTGAATTTGGGCTTGAACAATTTGTGCCGATGTTGATTCATTTTAAAATGTTGGAATTACTGACTGATTTTACAGTGATATTCATTTAAAATGTTGGTTTTTTGGGGTTTTGAGGATTATTAGTATTAGAGGTTTTAGGTTGGTGAGTTGATTTGGAGACGGTGGTGGAAGATGGTAGTGATGGTGGTTGTAGATGATGAAGGGTGGTAGTAGTGGCGGTGAAGGGTGGTGATGATAAGTGGTTGTTGATTTTAGATATATATATATATATATATATATATAAGTCCACCCTATTTGAGAAACTTGAGAAGCAATTTGGACCACACATTTTCCCTAAGCAAAAAATGCAAAAAAAAAAAGGTGAAAAAAATGCATATTTTTTTTTGGAAAAATCGCAGTTTTTTCTTTAAGTATTTAATTTTTTATTTTTTTTTAAATTTTCTTTTTTTGGATTTATACACATGTGTATATTGTTAATCTTTTAACTATACATATATGTATATTGTCAATTATACATATATGTATATACATGTTTAAAATTGAAAAAAAATATGTGTTATAAACCCTAAACCTTAAACCTTAAACCCTAAACACTAAAGCTAAACCTTAATGCTAAACCATAAACCCTAAAGCTAAACCTTAATTCTAAACCCTAATGCTAAACCCTAAAGCTAAACCCTAATTCTAAACCCTAAAGCTAAACCCTAATGCTAAACCTTAATGCTAAACCCTAAAGCTAAAGCTAAAACCTAAAGCTAAATCCTTAATGCTAAACCCTAATGCAAACCCTAAAGCTAAAGCTAAACCCAAAAGTTAAAACTAAACCCTAATGCTAAACCTAAAAGCTAAACCCTAATGCTAAACCCTAAATACTATTGCTAAACCCTAATGCTAAACCCTAAACCATAAAGCTAAACTGTCACACCCCGATATTTCCACGTTTCACCGGTGGGCCCGGTAGGGGAGTATCGTGACGTAGTTGATATCATCATAGTCAAACAACACAATATATATCAATGCACAGCGGAAGCAAAAGATAAATATATTACAATCCGAATATAAAGTAATATCCAGTATTACAACGGAAAGTAAAGGATCCACATGCGGATCTTAAAACATAAACATTGTTCAACAGACTTTAGGCGCCTAGAATTTGCAAGATTCCTTATAACCGCCCTGAGCTTCCAGCCAATTACGTTCAGTACCTGCCACTTAACCCTTTTGGAAAATACGTCAGTTTTCACTGGTAAATACACTCAACCGACTCATTTTGAAAAGGTTTAATAAAAATTGATTTGAATGCACAAGGCACAACTCTTTATAACTTGGTACAATTATATTTATAATCTTGTATACAGATTTACATGTTTGTTGTACGTTCAGGGCCCGATGTAGAAACCGAGTCAGATTAACAGACACGCCACAAGTATAGGCCCACAAGAGAGTGAGATACCGTTTTTCCTTAAACAGCTGTCAGGTGTATGCCTACACCCCGTGCATAAGGCGTGGCCATTTTATAATACAATGATGTCAAGGATATCCGGGACATGGTCATTAACCCCTAAAGGTCTTTATTTCAAACAATACAGATTAAACCAGGTTACCTCAATAATTTAATCACAATAAGATTAAACATTCAATACCCGACCAAGCGGTATTATTATAATACCGTATCCCAAGCCCGTATAGGGAAAATAAGTTAAGAGTATTTACCTGAGCTAGCTCCTGTCTTAAATAGCAAGAATTTTAATAACTCAGCCGTATTCACTTAAGTAAGCGTAGGTACCATTTACCGGAAGGCTCTAGTCTGGAATGATGGTATAAATAACCAATTAGAATGCTAACAGGTCTTTAATTAAGCCTAAGTTTAGACCGGTTAGTCTTACAGAAAGATACGGTTCAAACGCACGATAAGGCGAAGACCGGATTAGAATGCGGTTTTGACCCGACAAGTTTGAAGACTTGTATAATATGGGTAATCTAAACACATTCTGGATTTTGAGACAAAAATGATATGGTTTTACCCGTTTCGGCTAATATATGCAAACTAGTCACATAAGCCGATCCGAACGCGACAAGTGCGTAACGAGTAACCAAAAGAGTCATATGCGAGTTTCCTAAGTTATTATGCTTTAATTATGTTGTGACATCAAAAATATATCTTATATTATGCCCAAAACGGATTTAGACTCACATTACGCCCCGTAGGGGTATTTTGGTCATTAAAAAGGTTATAAAAGAGTTTAAATATGAACATGAGTTTCGGGTCTGATGTAATCAGTAAAATTACTCAATTTACTAGGTTATATCAGTAGGGTATCATATATATGTGAAATCTATCCTTTATAACCAAACTATGCCTCTTAAGGGTATTTTGGTAATTTCACATAAGCTTAAAAAAAATTAAAAATGGAAACCTGAGTTTAAAACTTTAGCTTACTATAAAAATATAATAATTTACTTAAAATATCAGTAGGCATCAAACCTTATGTGTATAAAATAATTTTAATACATACCATGCGTTAAAAATGCCTAAAAAGGCGATTTGGAGCCATTTCCGGGTTTTCAAAGGAAAACTGGCATTAACCGAATCACACTTAGAACTCTAAGTTATGATCAGCCTAAAAATAAATAAAAATCTCCAAAAATCCCTAAATATTATTTTACATCAGTAGGTAAAAAGTTTTGGTATCAAAAGTGGGTTTAAATAGGCTATATGCTAATTACGCCATTTAATTACTAAAAGCTTTCAAATTACGCTAACGAGCATAACTCTTAATCTAGACCTCAAACTGATGTCAAATTTTAGGTGCAAGTTTATAAATCAGTAACTAAGGTTTCTACTCTTTTACTTTTTCAAAAATCACGTTTTAAGGTCAAAAGGGCATAATAGTCAACATTTAAACATTTAACGGAATCATGCATATGAATCGAATAACTAATGAACCAAGTTGTATAATCACAGAGGGTTATACTTATAGGTAACTTGGTCCTAATGTAGGATCGAGAAACGACCTATATGAGTCGATCAGAAGTGTTCTAGACCAAAACGAGAGGCGGAAACAGACGTTTCGGTTTCGAATCAGCTTGATTTACACTTGAAAGTAGTTTAACTATCTCTTGTATTAATATGAAAGTTTTACACGGTCTAGAGATACCTCGGCAGAGCTTCGCTACCGGAAATGCCAAAGTTACAAATGAAATAACAACATGGCCTATTTATAGGGAGACCAGGTTATCTGAGCTTCATACGAACTGGACAAACCCCAGTTCGTATGAAGTGACCACTTCGTTTGAAGTTCCACTTCGTTTGAACATTCACTTCGTTTGAACATCCACTTCGTTTGAACATTCACTTCGTTTGAACATTCATGCGAACTTGACATCATTCTTGTTAAGATCTGCAACGAATTCAAGACTCGATATAAGACGAAGTCGACAGACGCATGCACCAACAGACTCCCCCTCGAATGTTGACGAGTCTTAAGTGTCGAGTCTTCAACGTCTTCAGTCTTTATCAGTCTGAACGTGTAAGCATCTTCAAACTTTATCTCTTTCTCCTCTTCAGCATAAACAGACTCCCTTCGAACAATCTTTCCTCGGATGTTGATTGCAGTTTGACTTTCACAGAATCAGGATCATGACCTGGCTCTATACTCAGACTTCAGATTCCAGGCTATCCTGCACATCCTCTACCCAACAGTAAATTTTTCACAAATTTAACATTTTACAAAATTTATACAACCAAACTCTCCCTCAAATTTATCCAGGATGATATAACAATGTTAATCACTGATGAACCACATGTAGATAAAAATTAAAAATCTTTTCTCATTTATACACACACTCCCCCTCACCACATGCTCATCATGTTTAGCACTTGGAATTTTGAAAATCAGTTCTTCAATATCAGTTGTCGAAAATCTTTTTGAATTTTTCAAAATTTATGCTAAAACACACTGAAAATCTTTTTGAATTTTTAATGAAATGAAATGCAGTAAAGAAATATTTACAGACAATATTTTTGTGAGTTTGTGTAAGAGGATCATATCAGTTTATGAGACATATCACCAACACCGTTAAGCTTCATTTCATTTTAAGTTCTAAACGATTCACCTAGATTGTCAGTATACTGGTCCACTTAAATTCTCACACAAAGTTCAACTGCTTCGAGATACAAGATTAATATTTTAAGTACTTAAACTTAATCGCGTGTCCCACCTCAGAATATACTCCCGTATCCAGATCCCAATATTCAGTCTTACAGGTAATTATGACACAAATGATATCTGTAGGGGTTAATAAATTATGAAGAATCATGAGAGCTCAGGTCAGAACTACCGTTCAGCAGAGAGATCATGACTCAACTTTTGGGTGTGTCCCCTTTAGAGGATCTTTTTTACAACAGCATTGCTAAGCAATTTTATTGTCTTATCATATATGCTGAGGGTGATGCTATGTTTCAAGCATTGCAGAAAGTATTATTCGAGGACTAGGTCAGAACTTCCATTCAGCAGAAGTCCAAGAATAATACCCCAGATATCACTGAGTATAAAGACCTAGTATATTAGAATAAGGAATCTTTCAAACAAGCTTTCGGGGGTTACCCATATATCCGAGAGATGTTTCCCCACGATATAAGCAAGTTTGAATTTTAGGTTTTTATCTCGTTACAATCTACTAAATGTGCAAAAACCTACTGGCACATCATCAGTGAGACCGTTTATCACTTTTAACTTTCCAATTCTTTAGCATGTTGTGATCGTCCACTGATGTATTATCATTTCCTCTTCTTGACAACAAAACTCATTTTTGTTTTATCATGTTTTTGTCTTTTTCAAATTTTCAAATGTTTTTGGATTTTCTAAAAAATCTTACTCCCCCTAAAATGCAAACACATTTTAGGAAATTTGAAAACAAACTGTACAATAAAATGACAACCAATATCGAATCACCTCAATTCGCCATTCACTTGGCATAAACAATCAGAACTCCCCCTCACAACAAACCATTTTCTCATTAAGATTTCAAAACACTTAAGTTTGTTTTAATCAAAATGATTTTTCCGGAAAATAAGTTTGTTTTTACCACTTGTAAAGTTGGGGATGTGGTTCATCATTTTGTCTTCAACCACTTGTAGAAAATCAAGTACAAATTAATGTCCCTGATTTACCACTTGTACGAAAAATCCAACTAAGAAAGATAGATGCTGATTCCTGCTCCACGCTTACAAACCTGGGAGCTCCGGCAAGTCAGGTTTTTCAAGTAAAAAACACAGACACCCAAGCCTGACCAGCTTTGGGTGTAACCTTCTCAACTTCACTAGGGGTTGGGCTGTAAGTTGCCTTCTTTGATTCGTAAAATTCTTTTACCCCTTTTACTTTTCCCTCAACCATTTTCCCAAAAATGTTTTTAACATTTCCATTAAAAACTTTCTCAACATCAAATTCATTCTTATCAGAATAGAATTGATTTGAGATTTCAACTTTTCCGACTTTTGATTTAAAATTCTCAGTCCTCAATGGTGGAAAATGAACATCATCCATTGGAGGTACCGAATTTTCACCATTTTTAACAACTTGTAGCTCTTCTGACTTTGTGGAGTCAGATTCATCGCCAGATTTTACATCTGATTTCTTAACAATCCAAGCTTGATTGTCAAGATTTCCCCTTTTCTTGTAAAACCTTTTCGAACACTCACCAACTTCATATGTTGAATTTTTAAACACTTTAAACTTTTCATTTGGTGGTTCGGTTTTATCAACAACTACTTCTTTAAGTTTTTCTGAGACTCCCTGTTTTGTGTTGGTTGCCTTAGGACAGTTCCAAGCTATATGACCAACTTCTTGACACTTGTAACAGGTTCTTGTCTCTTTTCTCTGATGAGCTTCAGTTTTCTTCTTTTCAGCAAGAAATTCCTGATTTGACTGTCTCCAGAATGATCTCTTCTTTTCTTCCTCAGCAGAAGGACCTGACACAAATTTTGTATTTTTAGAAATTTTCTCATTTTTATAATTTTCTGGAGGAATAAAACCTAAACCTTTCTTGTAACACCCGAAAATTTTAAAACATAAAAAGTAACAACTCTTATGATTTATAGTCCAATAGGAAACCCTAATTAAGACACCCAAGTAATTCTGTACAAACCCTAAGATTTTCAGAATTTTCAGAATCAAGATTAGGGCCCCTAAAACTCAGGGGGGGTATTACCCACTTGATAATTATCCTAATAACTTGCGGAGGAAGTTAAATTTTCAGAAATTATCGAGTCACCTAGCCTAGTCCCACACGTGGCAACAATATAAGCCTTAAGTGTACCTTACGGACCGTAAGGTTATCAAGCTTACGGTCCGTAAGCATCCATACGGACCTCAACGTTGGGAGTGTTACGGTCCGTAAGCAACTCAATTTTCGTGTATAAATAGCAGGCCTTGGCACTCGATTCTGGGCACAAAAACTTCGATCAAACTCCAAAATTAGGCTGAGATATTGTCCGATTACTCTCCAAACACACACGAAACACTAATTAAGTATAGCAGGGTGCTGCAGAACAGGGTATTAACTCAATCGCTGCTACGATTCATTGTCCGATTGATTCAAATATCTAATGAATGTTTAAGTGCCGCCCACATTAGGGTTATACTTTATCGTTCGTCATTAATTTGACGGATTGTCGTTAATTCGATAGGTAAAGTATTATACTTTATCGTTCGTTGTTAATTCAACGGATCATCGTTAATTCGATGGGTAAAGTATTATACCTTGTCGTTCGTTGTTAATTCAACGGATCATCGTTAATTCGATAGGCAAAGTATTGCATTTTGTCATTCATTGTGAGAAT
The DNA here is from genome assembly GCA_030545235.1 of Helianthus tuberosus. NCBI lineage: Eukaryota > Viridiplantae > Streptophyta > Magnoliopsida > Asterales > Asteraceae > Helianthus > Helianthus tuberosus. The sequence goes on along the minus strand of JARYGA010054637.1, from coordinate 355,195 downwards.
TTGATCTCGTGAGTTATCGTAAATGCTGTATTAAGTTAAATACCTAGTTTGTGAGCAAATTAGGTTAAGAGAATAATCATTAGGCTAAACTCTGCCCGTATGAATCTACAATTGAAAACAAGGTAGCATCACTTGGAAAATTTAAGGTACGGATAGCTTCTTTTCTTTCGATTTATGTCCTTTTTGATATAAGTTATCAGTTCAGTACGGATAGCTTCTTTTCTTTCGATTTATGTCCTTTTTGATATAAGTTATCAGTTCAGTACGGATAGCTTCTTTTCTTTCGATTTATGTCCTTTTTGATATAAGTTATCAGTTCAGTACGGATAGCTTCTTTTCTTTCGATTTATGTCCTTTTTGATATAAGTTATCAGTTCAGTACGGATAGCTTCTTTTCTTTCGATTTATGTCCTTTTTGATATAAGTTATCAGTTCAGTACGGATAGCTTCTTTTCTTTCGATTTATGTCCTTTTTGATATAAGTTATCAGTTCAGTACGGATAGACTCCTTTCTTTCGATTTGCGTCATATCATTCTGATTTTAAAGTCCGTATTAAGATCTAAGTTATAAGTTATAAGTTCAGTACTGATAGGTTCATTTCTTTTGATTTATGTCAATTGGATACGAATAGAATCTTTTTCTTTCGATTTCTGTTAATTCTGATATATCGTACGGGTAGATTCCTTTCATTCGATTTCTGTCAATTCTGAATTCCGTATTAAGATTAAGTAAGTTATACATTCTTTACGCATAGAATCCTTTCTTTTGATTTATGTCAGTTAGGTACATATAGAATCCTTTCGATTTATGTCCGTTGGATAGAATCCTTTAGTTCGGGTTATGTCGTTTTGATCCAAGTATATTATTACTGATTTTAGATTTCCGTATTAAGATTAAGTTCTGGAATAAGTTCTAAGTTTCATACGAATAGATCCGTATTAAGATTAAGTTATAAGTCTCGTACGAATAGATTCCGTATTAAGATTAAGTTATGAAATAAGTTATAAGTTCTGTACAGATAGAATTCCTTTCTTTATATTTATGTCCGTTGGATACGGATAGAATTCCTTTCTTTATATTTAGGTCCGTTGGGTACGGATAAAATTCCTTTCTTTAGATTTAGGTCCGTTGGGTACGGATAAAATTCCTTTCTTTTGATATTGAATACAAGTTCCGTATTAAGATTAAGTTAGGAAATACATGTTGAAAGTTTCAAACGTTTTGAAAAGGTTTAAGAAATTGGTTTTCATTTCATACTCTCGTGGTTCCTTGTTAACGAGTCAAGGTTTTATCTTGTTCGTTTAATAAACCACATTTTGGGGACGAAATTGTCAAGATAGGATTGATAACCATACCTTGATGACTGGTTCCACTCTTTGATTTTAAAACTCCTCACGTCTTTGATTATTGATTCATTTGACAGTCCGTTGAATTCCTTGATTTTAGTTTTCATGTCATGCGATAGTTTTTCTGTTAAGTTGTACTCATTATCGCATGTTCCAATATATGTTCCGTTCTGTTCTGAATATAAGTTTATAAGTTCTGTTTTGTTATGAAAATAAGTTCTGTTCTGTTCTGAAAATAAGTTTTATAAGTTATGTGAATAAGACCATTTGTACTCTGTTACCCTGAGTATCGCTTCTCGTGGAGTGTCCCACGAGCATGTTGTTGCGGCATCAACAGCATGTGCTCCATCTGTGACGGAGAGATTAGTTCACAGCGTCCCTAGGTACAAGTGTGGTACAAAGCTACTAGGAGGCGTATGGATCGATCCTAGGATTTTAAGTTATAAGGAAATGGATAGAGGGTATGCCAACTCACCATTTCGTGTGATAAGTATGCAGGAGTAGCTACCTGTGTATTGTCACGTTTTCAGTTTGCTCATGGGTATATCCGTAAGATATGATTATGATTATGTTTATGCATCGTAACGTTTTCACAAAAAAGTTAACTCCGGATATTAAATAAAATAAGCTTTTATCTTCCGTTATCCGCACACTGGGCAAAACTATTCAAAATTTTGCTCAGACGTACGTTTTTCTTTGTTGTGTTTTCTTCTTTACGTCAGGTTATCAGGACAATCTGGGACAGGGGATATGGAAGAGTGCTCGAGTGTTTGGACAAGACAGTAGAAATAATTGTAATGGATTAGATATCCTTTATTAAGTTGTAAAGCCTTGTAATACATTTAAGTATAAATGGAATTATGTTTTTGATCTCTGACCTCCGTTAATGTGACACTTCGGCCCGTTCCGGGTCGGGGTGTTACAGCTATGGTATCAGAGCAAAGGCTCTTTCCTGTAGAAAACTTAAACATAAGATAAGACCTGTGAGGTAATGGGTAGACATTGGGTTAGGATTTCGACTTTTCTTTTCACTTCATGATAGTCTCGAACATAAGTATTTCGTCATCTTCATTGTTTTTACTCTAGCTTTATTTCAAGTATGACTATTGATCATAGGGGGTCGCGTTCAAGTATGATTATTAATATATATATATATATAGGTATGCAATAATTTCGAGGACGAAATTTTTTTTAAGAGGGGTAGATTTGTAACACCCGAAAATTTTAAAACATAAAAAGTAACAACTCTTATGATTTATAGTCCAATAGGAAACCCTAATTAAGACACCCAAGTAATTCTGTACAAACCCTAAGATTTTCAGAATTTTCAGAATCAAGATTAGGGCCCCTAAAACTCAGGGGGGGTATTACCCACTTGATAATTATCCTAATAACTTGCGGAGGAAGTTAAATTTTCAGAAATTATCGAGTCACCTAGCCTAGTCCCACACGTGGCAACAATATAAGCCTTAAGTGTACCTTACGGACCGTAAGGTTATCAAGCTTACGGTCCGTAAGCATCCATACGGACCTCAACGTTGGGAGTGTTACGGTCCGTAAGCAACTCAATTTTCGTGTATAAATAGCAGGCCTTGGCACTCGATTCTGGGCACAAAAACTTCGATCAAACTCCAAAATTAGGCTGAGATATTGTCCGATTACTCTCCAAACACACACGAAACACTAATTAAGTATAGCAGGGTGCTGCAGAACAGGGTATTAACTCAATCGCTGCTACGATTCATTGTCCGATTGATTCAAATATCTAATGAATGTTTAAGTGCCGCCCACATTAGGGTTATACTTTATCGTTCGTCATTAATTTGACGGATTGTCGTTAATTCGATAGGTAAAGTATTATACTTTATCGTTCGTTGTTAATTCAACGGATCATCGTTAATTCGATGGGTAAAGTATTATACCTTGTCGTTCGTTGTTAATTCAACGGATCATCGTTAATTCGATAGGCAAAGTATTGCATTTTGTCATTCATTGTGAGAATTTGATCTCGTGAGTTATCGTAAATGCTGTATTAAGTTAAATACCTAGTTTGTGAGCAAATTAGGTTAAGAGAATAATCATTAGGCTAAACTCTGCCCGTATGAATCTACAATTGAAAACAAGGTAGCATCACTTGGAAAATTTAAGGTACGGATAGCTTCTTTTCTTTCGATTTATGTCCTTTTTGATATAAGTTATCAGTTCAGTACGGATAGCTTCTTTTCTTTCGATTTATGTCCTTTTTGATATAAGTTATCAGTTCAGTACGGATAGCTTCTTTTCTTTCGATTTATGTCCTTTTTGATATAAGTTATCAGTTCAGTACGGATAGCTTCTTTTCTTTCGATTTATGTCCTTTTTGATATAAGTTATCAGTTCAGTACGGATAGCTTCTTTTCTTTCGATTTATGTCCTTTTTGATATAAGTTATCAGTTCAGTACGGATAGCTTCTTTTCTTTCGATTTATGTCCTTTTTGATATAAGTTATCAGTTCAGTACGGATAGACTCCTTTCTTTCGATTTGCGTCATATCATTCTGATTTTAAAGTCCGTATTAAGATCTAAGTTATAAGTTATAAGTTCAGTACTGATAGGTTCATTTCTTTTGATTTATGTCAATTGGATACGAATAGAATCTTTTTCTTTCGATTTCTGTTAATTCTGATATATCGTACGGGTAGATTCCTTTCATTCGATTTCTGTCAATTCTGAATTCCGTATTAAGATTAAGTAAGTTATACATTCTTTACGCATAGAATCCTTTCTTTTGATTTATGTCAGTTAGGTACATATAGAATCCTTTCGATTTATGTCCGTTGGATAGAATCCTTTAGTTCGGGTTATGTCGTTTTGATCCAAGTATATTATTACTGATTTTAGATTTCCGTATTAAGATTAAGTTCTGGAATAAGTTCTAAGTTTCATACGAATAGATCCGTATTAAGATTAAGTTATAAGTCTCGTACGAATAGATTCCGTATTAAGATTAAGTTATGAAATAAGTTATAAGTTCTGTACAGATAGAATTCCTTTCTTTATATTTATGTCCGTTGGATACGGATAGAATTCCTTTCTTTATATTTATGTCCGTTGGGTACGGATAAAATTCCTTTCTTTAGATTTAGGTCCGTTGGGTACGGATAAAATTCCTTTCTTTAGATTTAGGTCCGTTGGGTACGGATAAAATTCCTTTCTTTTGATATTGAATACAAGTTCCGTATTAAGATTAAGTTAGGAAATACATGTTGAAAGTTTCAAACGTTTTGAAAAGGTTTAAGAAATTGGTTTTCATTTCATACTCTCGTGGTTCCTTGTTAACGAGTCAAGGTTTTATCTTGTTCGTTTAATAAACCACATTTTGGGGACGAAATTGTCAAGATAGGATTGATAACCATACCTTGATGACTGGTTCCACTCTTTGATTTTAAAACTCCTCACGTCTTTGATTATTGATTCATTTGACAGTCCGTTGAATTCCTTGATTTTAGTTTTCATGTCATGCGATAGTTTTTCTGTTAAGTTGTACTCATTATCGCATGTTCCAATATATGTTCCGTTCTGTTCTGAATATAAGTTTATAAGTTCTGTTTTGTTATGAAAATAAGTTCTGTTCTGTTCTGAAAATAAGTTTTATAAGTTATGTGAATAAGACCATTTGTACTCTGTTACCCTGAGTATCGCTTCTCGTGGAGTGTCCCACGAGCATGTTGTTGCGGCATCAACAGCATGTGCTCCATCTGTGACGGAGAGATTAGTTCACAGCGTCCCTAGGTACAAGTGTGGTACAAAGCTACTAGGAGGCGTATGGATCGATCCTAGGATTTTAAGTTATAAGGAAATGGATAGAGGGTATGCCAACTCACCATTTCGTGTGATAAGTATGCAGGAGTAGCTACCTGTGTATTGTCACGTTTTCAGTTTGCTCATGGGTATATCCGTAAGATATGATTATGATTATGTTTATGCATCGTAACGTTTTCACAAAAAAGTTAACTCCGGATATTAAATAAAATAAGCTTTTATCTTCCGTTATCCGCACACTGGGCAAAACTATTCAAAATTTTGCTCAGACGTACGTTTTTCTTTGTTGTGTTTTCTTCTTTACGTCAGGTTATCAGGACAATCTGGGACAGGGGATATGGAAGAGTGCTCGAGTGTTTGGACAAGACAGTAGAAATAATTGTAATGGATTAGATATCCTTTATTAAGTTGTAAAGCCTTGTAATACATTTAAGTATAAATGGAATTATGTTTTTGATCTCTGACCTCCGTTAATGTGACACTTCGGCCCGTTCCGGGTCGGGGTGTTACATTTCTTTTTGAAATTACCATTATGGTTTGGTTTCTTTCGAAAGTCTAAACCATAATTGTAACCCATTTTCTTGTTTATCTTTTATTTTATTCTTGAGGTGTAAGGACTTAGTTTTTCAGAAAGATTTACATCTTTTATTTCAGAAATATTAATTTCTGTTAGTTTAAAAACCTTTTTGATCATTTTTGGTTTAACACCTCTTATTGGAAATTCTTTATCAAAATATAATTTGTCTGAATCATTCAAAGTGTATGCCACTTCAAATGTTTCTTCATTCAAATTAGATTTTGACAACAAAAATTCTTTACTATACACCCGTTTTCCCGACGACTTTGAATTCCTGACAAACGAACTTGAACTCCTGGACTCAGACATTGACTCAGACTCCTCATCCTTATCTAACACCTGATCGACCATCCTTTTTATTAACTCAGACTCATGATCTATGTCGGACGCTGTGAACGTGATATCAATATTGTCTGGTAATACGTCGGTTATCTCGGACTCCAACTTTATATTGACTGCCTTTTTTACTTGTTCCTCATTCGGTTTTCTAGACGAATACCCTTCCCAAATTGGAGGCGGACACTTGTTATAACAGACACTCTGTTTCTTACCAGTATCCTTTTTCTTCTTTGGCTGTTCGTCTTTAAACACTTCAAAACCTGCAACAGTTGGATAAATTCGATCAATTAAGTAATCAGAACTTGTATAACTTCTCAACAATCTTCTGATTCTTTCATTTTCAACTGTTTCACTATCCAACTCCTTCTTCCATTTTGCACATTCTTCAATGTAAAAGTTTATCTCTTTCTGCTTTGACATCATTGTTGCATTCAACATCTTCAAAGCATCTTCTTTTTCAGAATTTGTTTTCTGCAAACTAGTCACCATTCTGTTTAATACATCGTATGATTCTTTCAAATTCTTGACATCAAACAACAACTTCTCTTTCAACTTCTCAAGCTCACAAAACTTTTTATCTTTATCTTCACATTGTTTGCAAGATTCCAAACATGTAAGACACGGTTTTGTGACTTCAACAACTTTTTCGATCTCCACAATCTTCTCAACTTCAACTATCTTTTCCACTTCAACTATCTTCTCAACAATCTTGTCTTCTTTCATTTCTTTTGCAGCTTTTCTCTCTTTAAGTTTCTTCAATTTATCTGCAAAATAAAATTCAAAACTGTCAGAAGATAAATGAGTTTTTCCAACATTTATCTGTTCAAGCTCTTCATCATCATCACTGCTTTCTGAAGAAATAGATTCTTCATCTTGACTCTTCTCATCATCAGATAACACTGCTATCCATTCCTTCATTAATTCTGGTTTTTGAACAATTTGAGCAATGAAGGCTTTAAAATTTCCATTTTCATCTACAAACTTATCCCAGCTAAATCCTGGTGCCATTTTCTCATCTTCTTGATCAATGATACCAAAATAAGCTTTCCTGTTTGCATCTTCGATCATCTTCCCATGAGCAGTTTGTGAATCCTTTTGTTGATGTGGTTGATGAGAAACTTGTTGATATATGGCCTTCCGATAATAATCATGACCACCAAATGGATTCTTTGCTCCACTAGCTTCCTGATTCTTGCATTCTCTCTTGAAGTGACCTTTCTCCCTGCATCGAAAACAAGTAACTTTAGATTTATCAAAACCTAAAGCAGAAAGATGAGCATCCAAAAAATCATTTCGTCCTGTAATCATTTTAAACTTTTCAGCTCTTCTTAGAACACTCGCCAAAGCCCATTTTATATCCATAAGTTCCAACTCTTCTGCATCTATTTGGTCATAATCTTCCTTTGTTAGCATCGGGTTACCAATCTTTCCGGCTATCAAACCTTCATAAGATTCCAAAGCAGTAACCAGTAAACCCATATGATTTTTCACAACTTCTTCAGAAAAGTTTTGACCCTTTTGAAGATGTAAAGCTACATTGCACTGAATCAGATGTTCATTTCCAACATTCGTACTTTGAATACTTGGAGGATTAACATTTGAAAATCCACTAGTGTTGACTGAACTTTGACTGCCTGTTCCAGAAGAATTTCCTGCACTAAAGGCGGTTTGGATCTTTGGACTTGATTCAACAGTTTGAACATTTCCTTTATAGTATAATTTGATGTCTTGTTGATTGCTTGAACTGTTCATTCTGGCAATCTTCTGCTGTTCAAGATCCTGTGCCTCAAGCTTTTCAATAAACTGTCCGATCGACAATCTGCTAAACTGTCCAGAATTCTTCAGAATCATCAGATAAGTACCCCATTCTTTCTGTGGTAATGCGTCAGCAAGCTTTTCAACCCATTCTGCTGGAGTTTTAGTAATCTTCAACTGAGACATGGTACGCACAAGATGACAGTATCTCTCAATGAGAGTCTTTGTAGTCTCACCAGACATACTAGTAAACAACTCAAACTCCTTTTTCAGCAACGCTTCTTTACTCTGTAACATCTCTGTACTTCCTTCAAATTTCTTCTCAAGAGCTTTCCAGATCGAATATGCATTTCCATCATGCTGGAGCAAAACAAATATATCCTCTTTGATAGCTTGCTGCAACAGACTTATCATCATTTTCTCTCCTTTATAACTCTCTCTCTCTTGGTCTGAAAACTCTGAGATAATTTTATCAACATTCATAGCAGTCTGTGGTCTGATGTATGCTGTTTCAATACTTTCCCAAGCTCTTAGATGGTTTGCCTGAACCCAATTCTCAAAACGATTTTTCCATCCATGATACTCTTCAATTCCCATAAGTTTCGGGGGTTTTTGCAACGTTCCAGTTTCGTTTTCTGCGTTCATGTTTTGAGCAATGGTAGCCGGAGTAGTCGGAGATGTAGCAAATGCGTTGTAGAACTCGGAAACCATGTTTTGGTATTTGAAATATCACAAACTCAGATTCTTCAAACAAGCTGCTAAACAAATCACCTCGATCACCTCGGAAAATACCTGTATCACCTCACAACACACAAACAAAACACAATCAGTTTAAAGATTTATCAATTAACAGAATAAGACTGGTACTCGAACTGGTGACTATTCTGTGCGGACTGAAAATTGACAAACTGTGCGGACTGCTATGACCCGGATCAATTTCAAACGACCTGATTCACTACGTGCGAACTGATGGACTTTCAAACGATCGGATGAACCTTTGACAACTTTGAACTTCAAACTGTGTGGATAGAAAATTCGGACTTCGTACTAAGTGAATTTTATTTTATGCGAACTGATTTCAATGACAAACCACACGACTAGATTTAATTCAATTTACATGGAAAGAATCAAATGATATTAAACAATTAATATGTTCCACCAACTTGTTGATATGTCCGAAAATTGTAGTTGACTGTTACCTTCTTTTTTTTTTTTTATATTCACATCCACACCAATTAACAAATGATCGACATCATCTAAAAATTTACATGAATGAAATTTATAGAACCGATACACATTCACTTTATCACATATATTCAATCAGTTTGTAGACAATTGATTGGACCAAGGAATCCACCAAACCGACAAATTCAAGTTCTAAAAATTATGATTGCAAACTGAATTTATGTTCCACATGCAATTGTTTAAACCGAGATATTTACCACATTCAATTCGACATCACATGTAGCCATCAAGTTGAACTTTTATTGTTAATTGGACCCTCACTTTATTAAGCAGTGAACACTTGATTATCACAATATTATCAGACAAGATCACATGCAATATTTTCAAAACCCAATATCCCCTTTAATACCCATTGGACCGTTAATTGTGAAATCACATGAGTCGATAACCTTAGAACAATCAGCACATGATATCTGACCTATCAAACGAACTAGAACAGAACCTCAAACGAACTGAAATTTAGACGGACTGAAGTTCAGACGAACTGTGATTCAGACGAACTAAGATTCAAACGAGGTAAGTTCAGACGGACTGGACCTTTCAAGCAGAAGGAGTTCAATTCAAACGAACTAGGTCACTACGTATGACCTTTCAAACGGACAGGAACCTGATGCGAAGTAGATTACAAACGACCTGTATGCTTCTCACACGAACTGAAGCAGAATTTCAGACGATCTGAACCATTTTATCAGTATTTTGATTTACTATGATGAAATTGACAATCTAAGATTGTTCTATAACAAAAACCGATCAAGATGATATGTTTTCCGTTCAATTTTCTCCACTAAATCGTCGTAGATCTGAGATCAAAACTCCTGTTCGTGCGAGTTTGACAAATCTCAAACGAACTGACCAAATTTTTATCGAATTGAATGATTTTAAAACTGTTTTAAGATCTGATACTTTCACAGATTATCTAAACCACAGTTTTGCACGTTATATTTCAAAATCAAGCCATTTCATCCAGAAAGTCTCGTTTAAATTTTGAAAAAATGAAGAATATGAGTAGAAGTCAGAATTTTTTGATGAAAAAAAAAAACAAGCTGAATCGGTAGAACTCTTCCTCCTGAGCTCTGATACCACTTGTAGGATCGAGAAATGACCTATATGAGTCGATCAGAAGTGTTCTAGACCAAAACGAGAGGCGAAAACAGACGTTTCGGTTTCGAATCAGCTTGATTTACACTTGAAAGTAGTTTAACTATCTCTTGTATTAATATGAAAGTTTTACACGGTCTAGAGATACCTCGGCAGAGCTTCGCTACCGGAAATGCCAAAGTTACAAATGAAATAACAACATGGCCTATTTATAGGAAGACCAGGTTATCTGAGCTTCATACGAACTGGACAAACCCCAGTTCGTATGAAGTGACCACTTCGTTTGAAGTTCCACTTCGTTTGAACATTCACTTCGTTTGAACATCCACTTCTTTTGAACATCCACTTCGTTTGAACATTCACTTCGTTTGAACATTCATGCGAACTTGACATCATTCTTGTTAAGATCTGCAACGAATTCAAGATTCGATATAAGACGAAGTCGACAGACGCATGCACCAACACCTAATAAAGCTCTAAGGCATTTCTAAACTATGCTTAAACGGGTCAGAACTGAAAGTCGAAGCATAAGTCAAACTATGCGACTTTCGGTCCCGAATCGAGCCTGTACTTTTCACTTCTCTATCTTTTATATCTGGAACCCTTAATGCTTTCTTTCTTTCTTTTTGTTGCCCTCGTTTGGGGATTTATCTTCTAGATTAGAACTTCAAGGTCAAACGGATCCGTCGGGTCTGTTACACCCACATTTAGATCTGGTATTGTTATATTTTTTTTACTAAAAACCTGGCCCAAGATATCGCTTTCTTCTTTGATGGACTTCCGTCTTTTCCTCGGCCCATTATTTTCCACTTTCTCTTTTAGTTGGGCTCCAAAATTCCCTTCACTCATTGGCCCATTTTCCTAGTTAATTTTAATTTCAGCATCTTTCTTATTTGATAATTGTTTTTCTCTACCATCGTAATTGTAAGCATCTTCATTTATTGTCATCTTGTTCCCAAAGAGTGCTTCCCAATTCCCACCGAATGAATTATTCTCTTGTACATGTTCATCGATCATTTGACTTCCTTTTCCTTCCTCGGAAAATACCCATTCACTGTCCTTTTGATTTCCCGACCCTTCACCTTCTTCGTTTCCGGTTGTGTCCTTCATCGGAGTCTTTTTCACACCCTGTTCCTTCATCGGGATCTCTTGGTTTTCCGGTGACCTGTTTTCAACCACCTCGTTTAACAATAAATACCTATCCGGAATAAACTCAGGTGGCCACATCCCTGATAATTCCGTTACCCATATCGTGAATTGTAGTTCCCTATATTTTAACTTTATTTCCTCTCTGATCTCCTTTCCATTATTCACAATTATTCCCATCCTAGTTTCATTCAAGTTTCCGTTGTTTATGTTTACTCTTTCCATGAACACTTTTCCCAATAGTTTTCCAATTTTTTCACATATCTCTTTACTCCATAACATGATCGGGATGCCCGGCAGTTTAATCCATGCTAACCTCTCGATTTTTTCTGCTCCACCCTTCCATTCTTTGACATCCCTGAAGATTTCTTCCCAGCTCCTTGAAGCTAATTCTAAAGTCTTCAGCTTCCAGTTGTGATCCAAACGTAATAAGGAATTTTAACCCTTCCAAGTATCTTAGTTCCATTGTATTAGGGAAAATTACTGGAAGTACCTCCCCCACTTTTTTTAATGCCTACATACCTTTGACTTCCGCTACTACCGATCTGTTTTTCCACGTTCTAGTAATCTCCGTTTCTCCTCCTGCAATTTGTATAACTTTCCCGCGATCTTCGTTCTTTCTTCTTCCTGTCACTATCTCACTATACGTTGATTTTTCGTTCATATTTCTAATAGGATCATAATAGTTACTGTTCCTTTCCACATTACCTATCTTCTGTCCCTTGTTTGTCTCCACTTTGTTATTCCTTTGCTCTCCTATTTTTTTCTTTTTTTTTTGTTCTCCACGTCCTCCTTCCGGTTTCCTTACCTTTACAAACTTTGCAACATTTACCTTAATCCTTTTGTTTCCTATCCAAACGTTGTTTAGTGCTTGCAACAATTTTGCTTGGTCTCTTATTCTTTTGAATCTAACAAAACCGAAAACTTTTCCTGCATAGTCCCTTTGTTTTGGGATCACCGCATCACATATGCAACCACATGGCTGGCATTCAATCCATAGATCCCTTCCTGTGATCCATTCAGGCAGATTCGTTACGTAAAAAGTAGTAGTAGCGTCGTTCAGGCCTTGTTTCTGTTTCTTCTCTAGTACATCTATCCATGGCCCTTCATCTTTTTCATTTTCCCTGTTTCCTTCTTTCACCTTCCATACTTTTCCTCCCTGTCTTTGTACCACCATCTCTCACGACTAAGGATTGAAAATTATAATGGTTATTCGAAACTCTTCACGAAACTCCGATGAACCCCAGTCAGCGAATGGAAGGATCGAAGGCTGGATTAGAGGGTAAGGTCAAACCAGAATTCCTGGCGACCTATCTCGCTAAACCTGCAATTCTCCCCTTCGTCGAGCCTCCGGCACAGTTCAATTGACTGACGACTTTTTAGATTCTCTCACTCTCCGGGGAACCCCCATCAGCGAATGGAAGGATCGAAGGCTGGGTTAGAGGGTAAGGTCAAGGCAGAATAATCGGCGACCTATCTCACTAAACCTGCAAATCTCTCCTTCGTCGAGCCTCCGACACGGTTCAAACGATCGACGACTTTTTAGATTCTCTCACTCTCCGGTGAACCCCCGTTAGCGAATGGAAAGATCGAAGTCAGGGTTAGAGGGTAAGGTCAAGCCAAAATAACCGGCGACCTCTCTCGCTAAACCTGCAGATCTCCCCTTCGTCGAGCCTCCAGCAAGGTCCTATTGATCGGCGACTTTTCAGTTTCTCTCACTCTAAGTTAGTTTAAGAATTCGTACCTTGATATCATAGAACGAAACTTTGATAACTATGGCATCTCTCTTGAAGAATGTGACAATTTTAATGTAATTAAAACTAAGATTAATGGTGTGATTATTTTCATAGTGGTTGTCTGTGTTTAGCAATAGAGAATGTACTCTTTATCAATGTTAATCACAACTAGGTTTAAATAAGTTCGTCACGTTGCGGCGAATTTCTTTTGTTATTTAGTCTGTGTTTACATGTGTTTTGAAATCACTACGAGCGTGTTGCGAACGGAACTGCTGACAAGAATAAAAAGAAAATGTAGAAAAAAACATTAAAAGATAACCGCAAGAAAATCAACCAAAAAAGTTTTATGGTAACGATGTTGTTCGTATGAAACCCGTGGTCAGAGATGAGCAAATTGTTCTGGGTACCGGTAACAAATTTGCCGAACCAAAAGATCTTAAGTACCAATTCGGTACCGACTTTTAACGTTCCTGGTACTGGTTCACTACCGTTTTTTACCTTCATATACCGGTACCGTAACCGGTATTTTCGATATCAGTACCGATTCTGTATCGGTTGGCACCGAGCTCATCCCTACCCCTGAAACTAAAAAAAAAAGAAAAAAAATTAAAAGTTGAAGAAAATCAACAAAAAAAAGTTGCACGGTACCGTTGTTCGTACAGTAACCGTGATCAGGGATGAGCAAATGGTAACCGGGTAGCAGCACTGAATTTCCCGAACCAAAAGATTTTCAATATCAATTCGGTACCAACTTTTGGCGTTTTCTGTATAGTGCCGGTTTTTACCTTCATGTACTGATACCCAACAGGGCCGTTCCAGTATTTGCGATACCAGTACTGCTTCGTTACTGATTGACACCAAACTGATCCCAACCCCTAATATTAAAAAAAGATTAAAGTTAAAAAGTAAAGAAAATAACTATTATTATAATATTAAAATAATAAAAGTATTAAAAAAAACTATATATTATTGTGGGTTAAGTTATAATACAAAGTATTTAAAAATCAAAAGGGTAAGAAGCCACCAGACAGTGACAAGTCTTCTAGGAGGAATTAAATGGAAAGCGTAATTTTGTCTACAAGAGGAAAGAGAATATGCACATGCAAGTCACATGTTATTTCCCTGTCGCAACCCCCGATCCCTTATCTGTCCCGGGAACGGGCGGACGTGAGCTCAGAGTTTCGGTGGTATCAGCTGGTTAATTTGGCAGCGGAAATTACATCAGGACCGTAGTTAGGAAATGTTTATCAGAATAAAACCACCATATTTAATATTAATAATCACATGGGTAAAACCCAAGTTTCTTATTACAATACGTTTACAGGGATAAACCCTATTTTATTGAATTTAAAACATCGTCTTTTAGGTAACTTTTATAGCCACATTTTTCCCAAGCCTTCAGTGCTCTCCAGCTGGCTTTTTACTAATTGGTTGTCACATTGTGTTACCTGAAACGCGTTTTAAAAACATTTATCAGTGGGAAATACTGGTGAGTGAATCCCAGTTTAATCAAGAAATATTTTATCAATTAAAACAGTATTGAGAGCGATCACATTGTTTATTTCTACACAATTACTCATTCAGTACTGTCAATCCTGACTTGTGGGTCATATTACACATTGGCTAAGTCTTTGTCCAATGGTAACGTACTGTCATCCCCGACTTACTACTTGCAGTAGTAAATTTTGTATACAAAACCCCAACATACCGGCAGTAATTGAAGAACTACAAAGACTCAATCACCGCTTAATCACATTGTAAAGCAATTAAGGTTTTGTAAAACATTCCAAAAAGGTTAACAAAAAGAGGATAAACTCACTTTGCTATCTTAGACTTCGCGTAAGGGTTTCCTGGGAATAATCTATAATTTACACAAATGTACATAGGTTAGTATCATAACCCTTTGAAAATATTAATGATACCCTTCCCGAGACGGCATTCCAACAACTACGTCGGGCAGAACCACGACAGTTGTTACGGAACCCTAAATCAATCAGGCATCGTATCTACTACGAAACTAGGGTTATAATACTTACAACGGGGCAGAACCTTGCTAATTAGGGGGTATAATACTCGAATATTATGCCTAATATCAGAGATTTCGAGATTGAGAAAAGAAAATGAACTAGTTGAAATGAAATCCGATGCGTTCTATTTATAGTGCTGATATCTGGTTTTCTCGCGGCCCGCGTAAAGGTAAGCGAAGGCTTACGCGGCCCGCGTCGTAGCCCGGGTAGGGTTTAGGTGATCCGGGTCATCGCCTAGACTTGCCACGATGTCGACACGTGTCAGCCTCTGGTGGTGCCGTGTTATTGATCTCACGCGGCCCGCGTAAGATTGAGATGGGGTTTACGCGGCCCGCCTGGCCTTAAGAAATTAGAGGGAATCATGTTCTAAACTTCATACCACCCGCGTAAATGTTGGGGTGGGTCTACGCGGCCCGCCTCAACTTGAAATTTCAATTTTATTTATTTTAAATACTATTTAATGTATTTCGGGCTTGGTTTTCACATACAGGGTGTATTTAAAGACATATTGGGACATTTTAAAATATACTGGGGTGTCGGAAATATTATGAGAGTGTCGGTTTTATTGAGGGTTGTTACATCCTCCCCACCTTATTTTAGAGCTCGTCCTCGAGATCTACTGGAACAAGTGCGGATATTTCCTTTGCATTTCAGATTCAAGCTCCCATGTGTACTCAGGTCCTCTTTTGGAGTCCCATTTCACTTTGACCAGAACTAGTCTCTTATGCTTGAAATTCTTGACTTTCCTGTCTTCAATTTGTAGAGGCCTTTCTACAAACTTGAGTTGTTCATTTACCTCTATATCCTTAAGAGGTACTATTAGTGATTCATTAGCTAAACACTTTTTGAGATTAGATACATGAAATAAATCATGTATTCCTGCCATTTCCTCTGGCAATTGTAGCTGATAGGCTACAGGTCCTATTCTTTTAATAATCTCAAAAGGTCCAACATACCTGGGACTTAGCTTTCCCCTTTTTATGAATCTTACTACTCCTTTCCAAGGAGAGACCTTTAATAATACTTTATCTCCTACTTGAAATTCCAATGGTTTGCGTCGGTTATCAGCATAGCTCTTCTGTCGATCACGTGCTGTTTTCAGTCGTTCCTTGACTTGAATAATCTTGTCGGTTGTTTCTTGTACTATCTCAGGTCCAGATAGTTGCTTTTCCCCAATTTCTGCCCAACAGACTGGGGTTCGGCACTTTCGTCCATAAAGTGCTTCGAAAGGTGCAGCATTGATACTTGTGTGATAACTGTTATTATAAGAAAATTCTATTAAAGGTAAGTGATCATCCCAATTACCTCCAAAATCAATTACACAAGCTCTAAGCATGTCCTCCATTGTCTGAATTGTTCTTTCGCTTTGTCCATCTGTTTGTGGGTGATAAGTCGTGCTTAGATTTAACTTGGTTCCCATAGCCTTTTGGAAACTTGACCAAAAATGAGAAGTAAATCGACTATCTCTATCAGAAATAATTGATAAAGGAATTCCATGTGAAGAAACAATTTCATTTACATACAACTTAGCTAACTGTTCCATACTGAATGTTTCCTTCATTGGTAGGAAATGAGCTGACTTGGTTAACCTATCTACAATCACCCAGATTGTATCATTTCCTTTCTTAGTTTTTGGTAATTTAATAACAAAATCCATTGTTATCAATTCCCATTTCCACACTGGCATTTCTAATTGTTGTAGAAATCCTGAGGGTTTCTGGTGTTCAGCTTTGACTTGTGAACAAGTTAAACATTTAGAAACATAGGCTGCTATGTCCTTTTTCATTCCTATCCACCAGAAATTTTTCCTAAATCCTAGTACATTTTATCATTTCCTGGGTGCATCGTATACTTAGACTTATGGGCTTCTTCTAATATACGATTACGCAGGTTTCCTAATTTAGGTATCCACATTCTCTTTTCATGGAATATCCAAATTCCATCTGTTCCTTGTTCTAATTCTTTTAGCATACCTTTTAATTTTTCAGCATCATCCTTGATTACTGATTCTTGTGCTTCTCTTATCTGATCATTTAAATCTACTTGCAGATTTAATTTAAGAGAACGTACCCTTTTTGGCTTTTCATGATACTTTCGGCTTAAAGCATCTGCCACTACATTTGCTTTTCCTTCATGATACTGGATATCACATTCATAATCACTAAGCATCTCCATCCAGCGTCTTTGTCTCATATTCAATTCCTTTTGTTTGAAAATATACCTTAAACTCTTATGATCAGTGAATATGGTAAACTTACTACCATATAAGTAGTGTCTCCAAATCTTAAGAGCAAAAATTATAGCTCCTAATTCTAAGTCATGGGTTGAATAATTCTCTTCATGATTCTTAAGTTGTCTAGATGCATAGGCTATAACCTTTTGTCGTTGCATTAATACACAACCATAACCTAATTTGGAAGCGTCACAATAGACTACAAAGTCTTCAGCTCCTTCTAGTAATGCTAGTATGGGTGTATGGGTTAATCTATGTTTAAGGATTCTAAATGCTTCTTCTTGTTTTAATCCCCATTCAAACTTAACA
The DNA here is from genome assembly GCA_030545235.1 of Helianthus tuberosus. Lineage (NCBI taxonomy): Eukaryota > Viridiplantae > Streptophyta > Magnoliopsida > Asterales > Asteraceae > Helianthus > Helianthus tuberosus. Next base: position 337,581 of record JARYGA010054637.1, on the reverse strand, counting down.
GATTTACAGGTTAGCTTAGTTAAGGGAATGACTATTCTAGAAAAATCTTGAATAAATCTTCTATAATAACCAGCTAATCCTAAGAAACTTCTAACCTCGGTTGGTGACTCAGGGGTTTTCCATTTAGTAATCGCCTCGATCTTTGTTGGATCTACATGAATTCCTTCATGATTGACTAGGTGTCCAAGAAACTGTACCTGTTCTAACCAAAACTCGCATTTTGAAAATTTAGCGTAAAGCTTTTCTTTTCTTAATAAACTTAAAAGTGCATGCAAATGCTTTGCATGATCCTTTTTATTCTTAGAGTAAATGAGAATATCATCTGAGAATATCATCTATGAAGACAATTATGAATTTATCCAAATATGGCTTACATATTCGGTTCATCATGTCCATAAATGCGGCTGGGGCATTGGTTAAACCAAATGGCATGACAGTAAATTCATAATGGCCATACCTTGTTCTGAATGAGGTCTTAGGTATGTCCTCTTCCTGTACCTTTAATTGATGATATCCTGACCTTAAATCGATTTTAGAGAAAAATCGAGCTCCTTGTAGTTGATCAAACAGATCATCGATTCTTGGTAATGGGTACCTGTTCTTAATCGTGACCTTGTTTAATTCACGGTAGTCAATGCACATACGCATTGATCCGTCCTTCTTTTTAACAAACAGTATCGGCGCTCCCCATGGCGACGAACTAGGTTGTATAAATCCTTTTTCTAATAATTCATCTAATTGTTTCTTTAATTCTTGCAGGTGCCAAACGGTAAGGTGTTTTGGCAATCGGTGCTGTTCCTGGCATTAAATGGATTCTAAATTCAACTTCTCTATCTGGAGGTTGTCCTGGCAATTCTTCTGGATATACATCTGAAAACTGAGATACTACTGGAATATCTTTTAAATCCTTTCCTTTAGTGTTAGTGATTACAGAAATCAAATACACTAATGATCCTTTTCTTATGTAACTTGCAGTTTTCATCACAGAGATAAATTTTGTGGTTCTAGATGATTTATCTCCTTTAATTGTGATCGTTTTACCTTTTGGTGAATTTATTTGAATTGACTTTTGATCACATAAAATACTGGCTTTATTGGTTATTAACCAATCCATTCCTAAAACAACATCAAATCCTGCCAGATTCATGGGATAAAGGTTCGCAATAAATTTCTGATTTAAAATTTCTATTCTTGCTCCTTGCAAGATTTCAGAAATCCTAACAGTTTCTCCATTAGCTGTTTCTACTAAGCATTCTAGTGGTAGTTTAGTTAATGACTGATTTAGAAATTTTCAAAATGATGTATTAATAAAACTTTGGTTTGCACCAGAGTCAAATAATACTTTAGCAAAAATATCATTAACTAAAAACGTACCAGCTATGACATCTGGAATCATTTTGGTTTCATCTGCAGTCAGAACAAATGCTCTAGCATTTTGAGTATTCTTGTTGTTTGTAGCTGGAGCTAATTTTGGGCAATTAAGCTTGATATGACCTTGTTCTCCGCAGTTGTAACATATCCTGTTGTTAGCTTTCTTCCTGCAATTTTCTTCCTTATGTCCCGATATTTTGTAAAAGTTACAGTAAATGGAGCATCTTCCTGAATGCTTTCTTTTGCAATTCCTACAGTAGGGTATAGAGGTAGAACCTATATTTTTTCCACGATTAAAATTTCCAGAACGAAATTCTTGTGTGAGTTTCTAAGTTAGGTTCCTCCTTTGATCCTCCTCTCGGGTACGGACTAATTCATCTGTCAAGGTATTTGCTAGTTCTACAGCTTCTTCTATGGTTTGAGGTCTAGCTGCCTTGACTACATGTCTTATCTCCCCAATTAATCCCCAGATATAACGGGAGATTAATACTGGCTCTGGTGAAGCAAGAGTTGGCACTATTCTAGCATATTCGAAGAATATTTTAGTGTATCCCTTACTATCCACACCAGTCATCCTAAGGTTTAAGAATTTGTTTGCTATTTGTTCCTTTTCATTGGGTGGGCAGAATTTCCTTTCTACCTTATCCTTAAATTCTTCCCATCCCATATTGTAAGTTCTATCACTTCCTCTTGATTGGAGGATAGTGTTCCACCATTCTTGTGCAGCATTTTTAAACAGATTAGAAGCAAACAATATTTTATCTTCTTCAGCACACTTACTTATTCTTAAGACTGCTTCAGTCTTCTCTATCCAGCGTAGAGTTGCAATGGCCCCTTCGTTGCCCGAGAATTCCATTGGTTTACAAGACCAGAATTCTTTATAAGAACAACCGTAAGACACGGTTCTTCTCCTTTTGGGAATAGGCATTTGAAGTACGGGTCCATTGTTTACGCTGTTTTCAGGTTCGATGGGTCGCTTACTGCTATGCTTACTTTTATTATTCGCTTCTTGAATAGTTTGAATAATAAATGGCATTGCATCTATGATTCCTTGTGCCACTATATGTTGAACAGCACTATTATCCATTTGGTTTCCATTGTTATTGATGCTTGGATTCTCATTAACCACGTTAATGTTACTCTGGTTATCATTATTCAGATTTCCTTGATTTCCTTCATCGGCCATCTGAATTTTAAACATTTACCCCATATTAATATCACAAGATAATATTTAATATAGTTAATCATATGACACGCAATCTAGCCAAAAAACGTCGATCATTGCGACTTTTACTCTATTTCCATATACTATTATGCATCCATTACTTACTAGCACTGAAATAAAAATTACAATACCAACAGAAATAGAATCACACTAATAGTAATATGCATCCGTACACACATATTTTATTTTATTATATTATTATTACTATTACCGTCTCCTCCATCACATCTATGGATATGGATTTATCCAAAAATCCATATTGCGCTCATCGTATTTCCATACGAGACGCTCTCCCACCTGTCGCATTCTCTCAGTGCTTTCTAAAATTTCCTCCCCAAAAGTCCTAAGTTGTTGTACGTTTTCTGCACTCATTGGGGGTGCAGGTTCTAGGACTGGGTTTGGAATCTGGGGTGCGGGTTCCTGATGTGGGGGTGAAAGTGCCTGAAATCAGTAAGGATCTTCTAAGATTTCCCTAATATATTCATCATGGTAATAGGGATCTAAAGGGTCCATACCTGGATAGGCTCCTAGGTTCTGTATGGGTGTGTCTTCATGTATAGGGTAACTTTGCACAAAGTCCCTATTATCGCCCCACCAGGGGTCGTAATTTGGGTCTAGGGGGTTTGGTGCTTGTACCCTAGGGATTTCCTCTGGGTTGAAATCATGCATCTCCACTTGGTTTTCAAGGTTTTCTATCTCCATGGGTTGGTCTGGGTTTAGTGGTTGTGGGGCTACTAGTTGTTCCAGACACGGGTCAGCAGCAGTTGTAGCTAAGATGTGGAAATTAGCTAGGCTTCTATTAAGCATATCCTGTGTATGGGCATCTGTCTTTCGCTTAGCCACACCTAAAACTCTTTGCTGTTGCAACTTTCGCATTCTTTTCCTACACGCAAAAGCTTCTTTACTGAACCATCCTCGTTTCTTATGAGGGAATGGCTCTTCAGACTGAGCTTTAAAAGCAAATATTCCTTCTTCCTGATCAGCAGAATACCCAGAAAGGGCAGGCTGTGAAGAGGTACCTTCACTCCTAGGTGAATCAGACAACTGACGACTCATGTCTGAAGGTCCTTGATCACTCATACTGTAAACTAACAAATAGTCAAATAACACATAACAAATAAATACAGTTATGCATGTAATTTCGTAATTTATTTCCTAACAAAGTTTAAATTTTTAAGTGTCAGCAGAACACTTCTTTGGCTTAGACCAGTGGCTAGGCTCTGATACCACCTTCTGTCGCAACCCCCGATCCCTTATCTGTCCCAGGAACGGGCGGACGCGAGCTCAGAGTTTCGGTGGTATCAGCTGGTTAATTTAGCAACGGAAATTACATCAGGACCGTAGTTAGGAAATGTTTATCAGAGTAAAACCACCATATTTAATATTAATAATCACATGGGTAAAACCCAAGTTTCTTCTTACAATACGTTTACAGGGATAAACCCTATTTTATTGAATTTAAAACATCATCTTTTAGGCAACTTTTATAGCCACATTTTTCCCAAGCCTTCAGTGCTCTCCAGCTGGCTTTTTACTAATTGGTTGTCACATTGTGTTACCTGAAACGCGTTTTAAAAACATTTGTCAGTGGGAAATACTGGTGAGTGAATCCCAGTTTAATCAAGAAATATTTTATCAATTAAAACAGTATTGAGAGCGATCACATTGTTTATTTCTACACAATTACTCATTCAGTACTGTCAATCCTGACTTGTGGGTCATATTACACATTGGCTAACTCTTTGTCCAATGGTAACGTACTGTCATCCCCGACTTACTACTTGCAGTAGTAAATTTTGTATACAAAACCCCAACATACCGGCAGCAATTGAAGAACTACAAAGACTCAATCACCGCTTAATCACATTGTAAAACAATTAAGGTTTTGTAAAACATTCCAAAAAGGTTAACAAAAAGAGGATAAACTCACTTTGCTATCTTAGACTTCGCGTAAGGGTTTCCTGGGAATAATCTATAATTTACACAAATGTACATAGGTTAGTATCATAACCCTTTGAAAATATTAATGATACCCTTCCCGAGACGGCATTCCAACAACTACGTCGGGCAGAACCACGACAGTTGTTACGGAACCCTAAATCAATCAGGCATCGTATCTACTACGAAACTGGGGTTATAATACTTACAACGGGGCAGAACCTTGCTAATTAGGAGGTATAATACTCGAATATTATGCCTAATATCAGAGATTTCGAGATTGAGAAAAGAAAATGAACGAGTTGAAATGAAATCCGATGCGTTCTATTTATAGTGCTGATATCTGGTTTTCTCGCGGCCCGCGTAAAGGTAAGCGAAGGCTTACGCGGCCCGCTTCGTAGCTCGGGTAGGGTTTAGGAGATCCGGGTCATCGCCTAGACTTGCCACGATGTCGACACGTGTCAGCCTCTGGTGTTGCCGTGTTATTGAACTCACGCGGCCCGCGTAAGATTGAGATGGGGTTTACGCGGCCCGCCTGAACTTAAGAAATTAGAAGGAATCAGGTTCTAACCTTCATACCGCCCGCGTAAATGTTGGGGTGGGTCTACGCGGCCCACCTCAACTTGAAATTTCAATTTTATTTATTTTAAATACTATTTAATGTATCTTGGGCTTGGTTTTCACATACGGGGTGTATTTAAAGACATATTGGGACATTTTAAAATATACTGGGGTGTCAGAAATATTATGAGAGTGTCGGTTTTATTGAGGGTTGTTACATTCCCCCCCCCCCCCCCCCCAATTTTTAAACGTCCGTAACTTTTTTATACAGCATTTGTTTTTTAAAAAAATTATACCATAAAATCGAGCGTTTTTTTTTTATCTTTAATATGAGTACCATATTGTTATATTTTTCAAAAAAAAAAAAACCAGTTGCATATTACACAATGGACATTATGTAAAACACAATGTAAAGTAGATCAAAAACACAATAATAATAAGTCAATTTGCATGCACCTCGCGTTATTAATATATGTGCACCCATAATAATAAGGCAATTTGCATGCTCATCTCAGTGCCTCTTAACTTGCGCTAAAGGTTTCCACCACATTCAAATAGCAAAACGAAAGGTATCACAGGATTACGAATCACAAAAGTCGAAGAGTAGTGTCACACTATCAAATCACCATAGTATCTAGTATATCGTTTCATGCAAGCTATGAGTGTGTGACTACTAAACAAGTAATGCATAAAGTAAACAGAAGACGAACCTTGCAATCTGGAGCTGAGTGTCATGGTCGATTTCGGATCTGTTCGGTTATAGTCTGGTTTTAAAAAAACGTTTTAAAACCAAGTTCACTATAACCATTGGCTCTGATACCAAACTGTCACACCCCCAAATTACCACCAAGGGAATACCCCGCTAGGCGTGTGACATACCAATAACGAGCCACTAATCAAGTTGAACCAATCACAAGTTTCTAAATAAAAACCATCAATTATTAATGAAAAGTACCATCAATAAGTTTAGATGAAAACCAAGATGTTCAGCGGAAGCAAATAAAAGAAATCATAGTTTAACTGTTTCAAAACCAACGTGTCATATCAATAATTCCAACACATGTATCCATCCAGTTCGACCCATGACCACTCCAGCTACACCAGACAGCAAGTTCCAAAATCCAATACATCTAACGACCTGCGAGCAAGCAACAAGTGTATCAGACAACGCTGGTGAGTTTATAGCTTTACAAAAATGTTTGTTACCAAGTGTTTAGTTCAGTTCATTGAATGTAATGTAGATAATAACTCGAGTACCGTACAAGATGGCTACCAGATTGTTTTGCCCGTCCCCACTGCCCCCTATCTAAGCAATGGTCATGATTTAAGGTCATTAGTTCACGCCCGTCCTCTCAGGTACGGTGTGAGGTTGCCAAGCCTAATAGCGCTATCAACTAACACCCTGTTACCTCTCAGGTAACTATTCAGTATAAGATGGGACTTAAATGATAGGAAAGAGTGTATTATTTAACATTCCAGTTTAACTCACAAGACGTATTCCTATCAGGAATACCCAAATGATTTACCCAAAACCCATCCCTCTCAGGGATACCCAAAGACTGTCCCAACCACCGGGACGCATGCTCAAGAGATGAACTCACCTTTGACTTGCTCGGTTGAATTAATTACTCGCTTAACAAAAGTGATCAACCAAGCCCTATGATAGTTGCACATAACAGTCAGTTTGCATACAAGCCCAGTACGTATCATTCCACATTCATTCATCAGATAGTGCACATAATACAAGTAGTGGCAGTCATCATCCCGTACACTAGTCTAGTCAGTTAAGCATGTTGTGTAACCAATTCACTAAACATGTATGGCTCAATAAAACATAAAACACTACTACCGGCCCAAGCGAAATACGCAGCCCGGTTTGTTTGTGTGATTCGCACCGAAGTGTGAATCCACCATGACTTGTGTAACCTAAACTAACTTGTGACCCAACTGTTACAGGCCCGACTACACTGAGCAGGTTCTGGGCTGCTCGTCCTGAGCCCAGCCCAACACTTATACGCGGTTGCACCATCCCCCTTACCCGAAACCAATATGGCCCCTTGTGATATGATGATTTCTGTTTTATGCAGCCCAGTTATTCATTGCGGCCCAACTCAAAACAACATCATTACACATTACTTAATACGGTCCTTAAGATATAGCCCGGCCCTGCTCATCCCTGATCATGTGCGACCCAACCTGAAAGTGGCCCAACTCGCTACACGACCCAATTCTCCATACTTTTGTAACCATCTATAATCTCAAACAACCTATTATTATGTGAATATCATTACCATCCTATATGTTACTATCCTTTAGCATAAGATCAGGAAATTGAATCAATCATGTAATACCATATAGTTAAATTGCTTCATCAGTTATTCACTGGCAACATTAAAGAAAACAACCTATTACTCATCTTGTCGCATAATCAGCCAAGGGGAATAACAATCAACAAACTATCAGCATATAACATATAACATGTATTAATTTCAGCATCATCACATTGATTTTAATATGTTACGGTTGCAAGCATAACCATCATCAATGAGACTAGAATTTACTATCCAACCCTAATGTTTAAGCACATGATCAAGACCCTATGGATTAAAACTCACATGTATATACATCATAAATACCTACGGACAACAACTAACCATAACCATCATGTTACATATATCATTCTCCAACAAATAAAATTGTTTCTCATATGATTTGTAGCACTAATAGTTCACATATATACACATGTAACTCGACAGAAATATTGCAAGAACCGTAGTGATCATACTAACCCGTATCAAGATGTAAAAAGAAAGTGCCAGCCCAAGAAGATGATTTCAGTCGAAGGGGGGGGGGGTTTCGTCGACTTCAATGGGGTGTTTAGGGTTTCTTTCTTGTGTGTTACGCAGCATATGGCAAACCACATGCACATATATAGCATTTATTAAATCGGTTGGGCTTTAATCCAATTATGTTTGCTTTGGCTTCAAGGGTTTGGGCTGCAATAGTTAGGGCAACAAAGGGGGGTGCGGCCCACTTAAGATAACCTTTCAATTGGAGAAGCATTAGGGTGCGGCCCAGTTATACATGTAGTGTAGCATACACGCGGCCCAAATATAAAACATATAGCTTAACGGGATTATAATGTACGTTTGGTTTAACAGGATTATAATAGCACGGAGCGTGTAACACATCAAGGAGGAATAACGAGGAGTTAAGATCACAAAATTAAACGTTACTAACCTTGAAAGTTCGGGTTGTCACATCATCCCCAACTTGAAAGAAATTTCGTCCCGAAATTTGACAAGTAAGCACAAAGGGGTGAAGTGATAAATCAAGATTGCTGCAGGTTTTCCTCAGGTGCCACATCATCCCCAACTTGAAGAGGAATTTCGTCCCGAAATTCACCAGTAGTACCAGAATTAGATTGGTCATCAGGAAAAAGTTGAGGATACTTGAGTTTCATCTGATCCTCGCGCTCCCACGTGAACTCCGGTCCACGTCTTGAGTTCCAACGAACTCTCAAAATCGGTATACGACTTTGTTTACGCACCTTGACTTCCCGGTCCATGATCTCTATAGGTTCTTCAACAAACTGTAACTTGTCGTCAATCTGGAGCTCTTGAAACGGTACAATCAGTGTTTCATCAGACAAACACTTCTTCAATTGCGAAACATGAAAGACTTCGTGTACATTACTCAATTCGGCAGGTAACTCCAGCTTGTAAGCCACTTTACCAATCCGCTCCAGAATTTTAAATGGCCCGACGTAACGCGGATTAAGCTTGCCGCGCTTCCCAAAGCGTACAACACTCTTCCACGGCGAAACTTTCAACATAACATGATCACCTACAGCGAACTCTAACGGTTTCCTACACTTGTCAGCGTAGCTTTTCTGACGATCACGCGCTGCCGCCATACGGTTTCTGATCTGAACAATCTTTTCGAAAGTTTCAAGTACAAGTTCAGGACCCGGGATCTGGCTGTCACCTACCTCAGCCCAGCAGAGAGGAGAACGAAATTTCCACCCATACAATTGTAACACCTCGTAAAATCACGTCCAAAGATGTATTGACACGTGTAATAAACCCTAATAAAGTCAAACATTGAATTTAAGGGTCTAATTTTTCGAAAAATCGAAAAATTTGATTATGAAAGGACTGAAAGCGTTAACGTACTTAAAATAAGTTTCTGAGTAACCTTTTATGGTGATTATATTAGCAAATGAACCACTTGTTGATCAAGTGTAGCCGTTTGCGTAGTTAATTGAAAGTTTGCGCAATAAAGGGTTAAAAGCGTCAACATGTTAATTCTTACCTCTGAGTGACCTTTTAACAAACCGAGAGCTTCATGATATTTGATTATACTCTCAGGAATGCCTAATATTGGCCATTAAGGGCTTTTATGCCTATAAGTGAAGCTACGCGTAACTTTGCAAGTTTAAGGGGTTAAAAGTGTCAATATGTTTAAGTATACCTCTGAATGACCTTTCAGCGAACCCGAAGCAGCATGATGTTTAATAATACTCCCAAGAATGCCTAACATTGAGAGGATCTTGAGCTTCTTGAGAACCTCCTTCGGTCCATTGGACCTTTGTAAGTGTCCTTTCGTGACTAGTTTGTTTTATTTAGCGTTTATAGCCGAAAAGTCAAGCGTTTTCGATAAACGCTTTGACTTTTAAACGGTTAAGCCATTTTTTGCAACGAACATGGCTACGTGATCATAATTAGGTAGGTATTAAACCCTCAAAAGGTCACCTCCTAATTACCACGTTTGCTTAGTTAATTGTCGGGTCAAACTTCTTAATAAAAAGTCAAACGCGTCAGTTTTTACTAATAAATTCATAACTAATAATACAGAAGTTATGGAACATGTTTTAACACTTAAATAACTTGGTAATTAATATAAGAACATCTTAAGCCTGTGGATCCACCTTACAATCTGTTTGTAATAATTGATGTTACTTTTGAATCGGTTTGTAATATATTTACTTTAGACTTCCGCTGTGCATTGAACTGTGATTATTTGACTATGATGATATCAACTACGTCACGATACTCCCCACCGGGCCCACCGGTAATACGTGGAAATATCGTGGTGTGACAGGTTGGTATCAGACCTAACATTGAGTGAATTAAACACTAACCTTTTGTGTTTAATCTCTATGATACAGTAGGAATACTCTCAACCCTAATCTGAAAACTATTGTTCTCGATTTTATGTATTTTGAATATGCCGCTAAGCAAAGAAGCCGTAATAGAAATTCTCCACATCCGAAGCCTAGAAATGCCAAAGCTTCGTACCACGGCTAGGATAAACGTGCAACCAAGGAAAAAAAACATCCAGAAGTAAAGTGAAGAAGAAGAAGGAACTCCTTATAAGGACATATTTATCTTCTAGTCCCTTCATGGACAACATTATTTCTTCCAAGTCCTGTTTAGGGCAATTCTGTGCTTCTTTTAAAATCATTGGAATATTTTATCTAAATTTCATTTATCATTATATATGAATATAATATATGAAATAAATCAAATTATTATTCTTTTTCGTAATTGATCTACCAGTATATATAGTAAAAAGAATCTTAAAGGGTATAACCTAGCTTGAATGTCATTAAAGACCTAGCTATGATGGTAAAACATGTTTAAAAGAGACTCAGATTCTTGTTAACATCTGAAAACATGTTAACACTCCTTACAACAGTGATACGATAAAATCACACTTGTCATCTTTATATTGGGAATTTCCAACCCCTTATCTAGCCTAGTGATTTAGAAATCATGGCTTAAATCATCAAATAAAGATGATCATATTATAAACATCCATTAGTGATGAAGTGCCTACGGGCTAAACTTGTTGTCCGATAAGACAACGATAGTGGTGGTCTTTGACCCCCTGTCTAAAAATGTTGGACTACGTCCAAGCATAATAGTCTGTATGATCAATGCGATCTTGACTAATATCATCAGATAAGATGATCATATCATAAACTTCCCTAAAGTGATGAAATGCCTATGGGCCATATCTATTGTCCTAAAAGATAAAAGACAGTTGTAGTCTTTGACTCTCTGTCAAGAAAGGTAATGAACTATGTTCAAACCTTAATGCCTCGATTCTCTAAAATCGTGGTTTATAAAATTAAAACTGTCCTTGTGATTAGGCCTGTTGTGCCACTTTAATATCCTTAATGTTTTATATACTAGGATAAATTATAATGAAAATACTAATATAATTAACAAATTAACCAATATGGTTTATATTACCATGGTTAATGAATCGTCAAAAATGATGATTCCATAATAACCTCTGAATAAATCATTGTCAATATTTATGTAGCAATCAAGCTACATGGCTGGATCAGATGAGGTTAACAGCCACCCGAAGGAGAACAATGATACTACCAGAGTTAATATAACTGGTGCGGAACTGTAGGCATTAATAGATAATGTTGTTACTCGAGCTCTTGACAGACAGTATAATGAATCAAGTGGTACACACTCTAAGACTCTATCTGTGGCTCGTAGTAAGCCCCCTTCTAAAACACACGAGTCAAAGGAGGATGATGTTCATCACTCATCAAATCAGAGGAGTGTTCCGTCTAGACAGGTTGTGCTTAACCAAGAGCCACATGTTAAAACCTGTACATATAAATATTTTGTCTCCTGTAAGCCCAGAGACTTCACAGGAGAAAAGGGAGCCATTGACTGCATGACGTAGCTCGATGAGATGGACATCGTTGTTGATATTAGCGGATGTGCAGAGCAAGACATTGTGAAGTTCGTTTCACAGTCTTTTAAAGGAGAAGCTCTAGCTTGGTGGAGGTCACTAATCCAAGCTACTGGGAAGATCCCGTTGTATAATCTGACATGGGATCAGTTTGTTGCTATTATCAAAGAAAATTACTGTCCTCAACATGAAGTTGAGAAAACTGAGACTGATTTCTTGACATTGGTCATGAAGAACCTAGACTGTCAGGCATACCTTACGAGCTTCAACACTATGTCTCGATTGGTTCCTTACTTAGTTACACCGGAACCGTAACGTATAGCTCGTTTTATCGGAGGTTTAGCTCCTAAAATTAAGGCAAGTGTGAAAGCGTTAAGACCTACTACATTCAGGTCAGCGGCAGATCTGTCGCTATCTCTCACACTCGATGTGGTCAGAAACAAAGTTGCCAAAGCCTCCGAAGATGGAAAGCGTAAAAGGGAGGATGAGAATTCTCATCGCTCCGATAAGAAGAAAAAGGGGAACTCTGATCATAAGAAGAGTTCCGGGCTTATGAAGGACAACCCGCAGTCGGGTGAAAAGACCAGATGCAAAACCTATAGGAAATACCACCTCGGGAAATGCAGATTTGAATCTCAGCCTCTACCTTGTGGAATCTGCAAGTCCAAGGAGCATAAAACCTTGGAATGCAAGAAGTTAAATGACGCAACCTGTTACGGTTGCAACGAAAAGGGGTACATCAAGACTAACTGCCCTCGGAATCAGAAGAAGCATGAAGAGGCCAAGAAAAACAAACGCGTGAGTCTTTCAAATGAACACCTAGGAGATGGTGCAGAATGATGACGACATAACAGGTACCTTTCCTTATCAATGATGTGTATGCAAGAATTGTTTGATTATGGCGCATAAAAGTCTATTGTGGACCATAAATGTTGAAAACGGTTATATCCGCCTGATTAGGACTGTAGACGTATAACCCGAGGTAGAATTGGCCGATGATACATTAGAAAATACTTCAACAACTTTAGATGGATGCTTTGCATCCACTAAGAATCGCCCTTATCCAATGTCCTTATGACAAGCTTTCAAACTATCCAAAATCATCAATATGATCAAGACAGATGTGACATTTGATCCCTTGTCAAAAAGGTGATGGACTAGGTCCAAACCTTAATTGCCATTTATGGTCTTTTATGGCCTAGGCTAAGTATAATTGATATATATACATATCTATATAACGTTCATTGAGAATGTTCGTACAATATTAGGCTGTATGGTTTAATGATACCATGGTTAGTATATGTTAGGTCATCAGGATGATGAATAGCGGTTGTTGGATTGCAACTAAGTAATTATTTTATTTGGTGTTAGGAACCAAATATCGAGTATGACAAACTCGGATAAGACAGCCGCCGATCGTGTTATGGGTGATACGACACATGCTAATGATGCTACAATTGTGAACCTAAGAATTTCCAAAGATGTTCTCCAAACTATGATAGACGCAGCTGTTGGAAAAGCTGTGAGGAAGGCCGTGAAAAAGTTCAAGGAGCCCAATGCTACTTGCTCCAAATCTCATCCAAGACCACATTTCCTTACTCACGAGAAGGATCTCGTTCATGCCTCTAATGCAAAGGATGAACTAAAAAGAAAAAGGGAGGAAGATAACTCCCAGAATTCTAAGAAAAAGAACAAACAAAAGCCCAACAAGAAACCTGTATGCAAGACCTGCAAGAAGCGCCATTATAGGAAGTGCAGGTTCAAATCAAAATCCCAATCGCAGCCTAGGGCTTGTGGGATCTGCAAATCTAGTGAGCATAGAACATTAGAATGCCAGAAGATAGGAAACGCGACTTGTTACAACTGTAACGAGAAAGGGCATATCAAGTCAAATTGCCCAAAATATGCAAAGAAGCTTGAAGAAGTTAAGAAGACCAACGCAAGGGTCTTTCAGATGGGTGCAAAAGAGGCCATACAAGATGACAACGTTATAACCTGTACGTCCCTATCAATGATGTATATGAAAGGGTATTGTTTGATTCAGATAAGTCATTTATGAATAATAAATTTTGTAAGTTATTAAATCTGCCTATTAGAACCCTAAGCATAAAATATGAGGTAGAATAAGTGCTAAGAGTTCTGTTTCGAATAGGATACCCATAAATCCTTCATAAATGATAAGTATAGCAAACTTTTAAAATCTTTCATAAGAACCTCGGATAATTAAGTGTAAGGTAAGACTTACAGACAAAAATCATAGGAATCATTTCTTCTGTTTCTGTCAGAAATCTTCAGTCATAAAATTCTAAAAGTACCCTCTCTCCAGATGAAATACGTCAGCATATGTAGTTGATATCTCCTTGATCTCTATCGATTGCGAGTACCAGGCGGTATGACAAAAGCGCCATATGAGGATTGGTGTATCTTAAAATGTTCCATAGATTGCTTCCATGCCTGATCAGTATGGAGGTTTAATGCATGGAACCACTGAGATATCCCAATGGTCATATTGTAATAAAGTCATCTAATGGTATTCAAAGGAGATATCCAGAAGGGAGATGTCCAAGTAAATGTCGCTGATTAGGGAATCTGTGGACTCGTAATATAAGTGTGTCACTTATCTGACACAGGCAATGATAGATGAACTGGGGCCTGAGATTTGGAAAATCTCTGTAATCTCCTTATGTCTTGATTATCTTCTACAAAGACTACCCTGTCTACCTCCTGAGACAAGTAGAGTTAAGATTAACATCCCGCTTAGGGCTGCAGTATTGTGAAATCTCCTTATTGATTAGTACCACCAATTATGGAATAATTGAAACCCTGATTAAGTAAGTTTTAAGATATAGGTTCATAAAGCCTAACTCAATATTCGAAGAATTCGGTTTTGTTAATCAAGAAAGACGGTTCATTATGCTTATGCATTGATTACCGCAACCCTAATATGCAACAACTAAGAATCGTCATCAGCCGCCCAGAATCGTCGATCTGTTCGACTAGCTGTAAGAATTAGCTATTCCTTAAAATTAGTTTTAAGCAATGTTGGAAAAACCATCTCACCTTAAATAAGCTTTCTATAATAGTTGTTATGTAAGTATCAAGGCGGCTCCTTTGGAGACCTTGTATAAATGAAATGTCATAAGTTCGTTGTTGGACAAAAGTTTGGTAAGTCCAATTATCAAAATCTGAAGGATTGCCTTAGAAACAACGAATAAGATTATACAACCCGTAATCATCCGAAAGTTGCCAGTAATCGGCGGAAAATCAAGGATTGATAAAAGTCGCAACCCTCTTAAGTTCTTAATAAGGAATAGGGTTCAATTGAAGGTATCACCCTAAGAAGGGTGTGCATAATTTTTAATTTATCGGGCTAATTAAGTTCTTATATATAGATTCATTCGAGGAAATCGAATATATCAAGGTTGGTAACCTATAAGCTAAAATTTACCTGAGGAACTTGATGGAAATCAATGTGTTCGATATGTTTCGTCGATAAGACAAGAAGCATTATCACATAATGATATGCGGATTAATAAAAACTTGTGTTCGTTAAAGAAAACAGTATCGATTAAGAATCGATAGAATTAGAAACTCCGAAAGAAGACGCGTACCTATTTTAAGGGTCAACTTGGATGCCTTAGAGGCCCAAACATGCTATGGAGGTTAAGTCCATGATACATCAGAAAGTACTTCCATTACTTTAGCAAATCTCGAGGTCGAGATTTCTTTTAAGGGGGTGAGGATGTAACACCTCGTAAAATCACGTCCAATGATGTATTGACACGTGTAATAAACCCTAATAAAGTCAAACATTGAATTTAAGGGACTAATTTTTTGAAAAATCGAAAACTTTGATTATGAAAGGACTGAAAGCGTTAACGTACTTAAAATAAGTTTCTGAGTAACCTTTTATGGTGATTATATTCACAAATGAACCACTTGTGGATCAAGTGTAGCCGTTTGCGTAGTTAATTGAAAGTTTGCGCAATAAAGGGTTAAAAGCGTCAACATGTTAATTCTTACCTCTGAGTGACCTTTTAACAAACTGAGAGCTTCATAATATTTGATTATACTCTCAGGAATGCCTAATATTGGCCATTAAGGGCTTTTATGCCTATAAGTGAAGCTACGCGCAACTTTGCAATTTTAAGGGGTTAAAAGTGTCAATATGTGTAAGTATACCTCTGAATGACCTTTCAGCGAACCCGAAGCAGCATGATGTTTAATAATACTCCCAAGAATGCCTAACATGGATTAGATAAGGCTTTGATGCTATTAAACGATGATACGCGCAAGTTTGCGCATTAGAGGGACTATTTGCGTCAAACTGCAAAAGTCTATCGATTCGTATGATATCGAACCTTTCGGAATATGATCATAAGTTAAACATGCCCTAAATATCCTTTACATAGCTTAGATATAGGCTTAGAGGTGTTTGGTGCGCAAAAATAAACTTATTTGATCAACAGGGACTAAAAGCGTCAAAAAGTGCATAAGTTTGCATTTTCGCGCATATCTTACGTTCTGAATATATCCGGACATCCAAAAATTTATTTAATCATTAAAATATTTTATTTTAGTGATTGGCATGATAAAATTCCATTCGTCGTGTAATTTGGATCGTTTTTCGCGTCCGTTCGTGTTTCGTCGTAATTAGCCGATCAACGCAACCGTACGACCAAACGAACCGACATCCGACATATTTTTGAGCATGTTTTATGTTCCCAATGTTTAGACATCATTGTAGAGCCGTGAGAATGGCTTAACGGGCTTTAAACAGGTCAAATATGGGCTTAAACACATACAGGGACCAAAACTGCAACTTCTGAAAGTTGTTTGATCTGTGCAGGCCGTAGGCTACGCCCCCTGCAGCGTAGCCTACGCCCAGGTCTGGGCAGATTCTTATTTTCAGTATTCTGGTCGTTTTTCAAGGGCTTTTATGTAAAATCCTCAATACCATGAGCTGGATTTCAACCCCCATTGTATTTAGAAACCATGGGCACACATGGAGGGCCAAGATTTAAGCACGGTTATCGAGGAACGATCCTAACGGTTCTCAAAAACCTATAAATACCCTTCCCCACTTTCATTTCCAACTCACACTTCCTTCAATCTGCTTGTTCTCTGAATTTTGAGAGGATCTTGAGCTTCTTGAGAACCTCCTTCAGTCCATTGGACCTTTGTAAGTGTCCTTTCGTGACTAGTTTGTTTTATTTAGCGTTTATAGCCGAAAAGTCAAGCGTTTTCGATAAACGCTTT
This sequence comes from Helianthus tuberosus, assembly GCA_030545235.1. Lineage (NCBI taxonomy): Eukaryota > Viridiplantae > Streptophyta > Magnoliopsida > Asterales > Asteraceae > Helianthus > Helianthus tuberosus. Next base: position 320,504 of record JARYGA010054637.1, on the reverse strand, counting down.
GACTTTTAAACGGTCAAGCCATTGTTCGCAACGAACATGGCTACGTGATCGTAATTAGGTAGGTATTAAACCTTCAAAAGGGCACCTCCTAATTACCATGTTTGCTTAGTTAATTGTCGGGTCAAACTTATTAATAAAAATTCAAACGAGTCAGTTTTTACTAATAAATTCATAACTAATGATACAGAAGTTATGGAACATGTTTTAACACTTAAATAACTTGGTAATTAATATAAGAACATGTTAAGCATGTTCAACCCGACAATTCTGAGCTTAGGCTCGGTTCGGAACCGAAAGTCGCAAAAGTAGACTTTTGCTTTGACTTTCAGTTCTGACCCGATTTAGCTTAGTTTAGTTATGCCTTAGGATTCCTTTAGGACCATGTTATAGGTTAGTATAACCCTCTGAGGTTATACAACTTGGTTCCATAGTAATCCTAGTTCATTGCATGTTTCCGTTAAATGCTTAAAAGTTGACCATTATGCCCTTTTGACCTAAAACGAGATTTTTGAAAATGTGAGTGAACAAAAACCTTTATTACTGTTTTATAAACATGTCCTAAAAATTTGACATCAGTTTGAGGTCTAGATTAAGAGTTATGCTCAATAGCGTAATTAGAAAGATTTTTATTAATTAAACGGCGTAATTAGCATAAAGCCTATCTAAACCCAATTTTTGACACCAAACCTTTTACCCACTAATATAATATAATATTTTGGGATTTTTGAAAATTTTTATTTATTTTTAAACTGATCATGGCATAGGGTTCATGACTTGATTCGGTATTTGTCGGTTTTGCCCTTTTGGCTTATAAAATGAGTTTTTCATAACATTTTGACACCAAACTTTTTGCTACTGATTTTATATGATAAATAAAATATTTTGAACTTTATAAACTGATTAAAAACTCAGTTTTCCTATTTTAACCCGAAAATCGCTTAAAATCGACTTTTACGCGTTTTAAACACATAGTATAAGTTATAACTATTTTTGGCATATAAGACTTAATACCTACTGATGTTTTAAGTAGATTTTTATAATTTAACAGTAAGCAAAAGTTTTGAACTCAGATTTCCAAATTTGATCTTTAAAGCTTATGTGAAATTACCAAAATGCCCCTACGGTACATAGTTTGGTTATAGAAGATAAATTTCACATATATGCAACACCCTACTGATATAACTTATTAAATTAAGTATTTTTACTGATTATATCAGACCTGAACCTCAGATTAATATTTAATCTCTTTTATAACCTTTAAAATGACCAAAATACCCCTACGGGGCTTAATTTGTGTTTAAATTCGTTTTGGGCATATTGGAAGGTATCCTACTGATATCACAACATATTTAAAGCATATAACTTATGAAACCTGTATATGACTCTCTTGGTTACCCGTCATGCATTTTTCACGTTCGGTACGGTTTATGTAACTAGTTTGCATAAATTAACCGAAACGGGTCAAACCTTATAATTTTTATTTCAAAATCCATAATGTGTTTAGTTTACCCATATTATACAAGTCTCCATACTTGTCGGGTCTAAATCACATTTAAATCCGGTCTTCACTTAATCTTGCGTTTTGAACCGTAAACCTTTCCTGAAAACTAACCGGTCTAAGTTTCAACTTAAATAAGACCCGTTAGGAATCTAATAGGTTAATAAAACTGGAAGGTCCTCGATCCTTCTCTCATCAGATTGCGAATCGGTAACAAGAGCTAAAATAGCAGGGTAGCCCTTACGCAGACACTTCTGAGCCTTCATCGCTGAGATAATACTAACCATAGCACCACTACGATGACCCTGAACCGATAAAGATTCTCCACTAGGGAGAGGGATACGCACGATTTTCTTTTACAGAGAATTTCTGCTTGATACTTGGACAACCAATCCATACCAACGACCACATCAAAACTTCCAAGAGTGACAGGGAGTAAGTCAATGTCGAACATTTGACCCATGAGATCAAGTTTACAACCAAAAAGAACATGAGAAGCTTCAATCGACTTACCATCAGCTAATTCTACTACGTGCTTATTTACAAGAGGTGTGGGAGTCAACCCTAACTAACGACTGAACCCCAAAGACACATAACTCCAATCGGCACCAGAGTCGAATAAAACAGAAGCAAAAAGATCGTTCACAGAAAACGTACCGGTCACAACGTTGCCATCATTGCGAGCTTCCCCAGCACTAATAGTGAATACTCTTCCACGTGCCCTGATGCGTGTGAAGTGTTATATATATTAGGTGTATATTTTAAGCCCCTTTAACACTTATTTTTAGCAAAGTTTTAAATTTATAAAACACGATATTTTACTAACACTAAACACACATATGAGCAAGTGCACCCATCGTGAGCGTAGTATAGTGTTGGCAAGATACCGAGGTCGTCCAATGACACAAGAGCTTTTAGTACCGGTTTATCCTCAACGTCTAATCAAATCAAAAGGTTTAGAAAAATGTTTTAAACTAAGAAAAATAAAAACTAACTAAAATGCTGAAAATAAAAATAAAAGGAAAAACAGATAGACAAAATGAATCACTTGGTTCCGACTCGTATCTAGTGTAACCTTTGATTATTCACGCACTTTTGCACTTATTTAAGAGATTATCTTAGTTATTGTAGTAGGCCCCTCTTTTGAAGGTGACGTTACCCTCACCCCAGTAGTTTGAGTCAGCAAGGATACAATCCTAAAAGGGTGGATTATTGAAAGATAATTAATTAAGTTATTAATGCAAATTATGGTAGGCCCCTCTTTTGGAGATGACGTTACCCTCGACTAAGTAGTCTGAGTCAGCAGGGATACAGTCCTAAATAGCCGGGTTATAGTATTAATAGTAGTTAACTTATGAGGGGATCAAAGAGTTTGGACCCCCGCCATCCAATACCGTTAAGTATTGAAGGAGGTCCTACTAAATTTGACCCAGGTCCATTGCAGGACCTCTAAACGCTGAACAATGGCAAGACCTTTACCAAACCGTTCCCTTAACCCCCGACCAGGTAGCCAACATACCTCCATATAGACCGTGGAGATATGAATGGTGAAAATCTTTTATTTTATATAGACAGTAAAATAATGCCAAGACACCACGAACAAACGATAAGGAAAGATCACCTTCAACATAAGCAACTAGTTATTAAAGTCATTAATACAAAACCAAGTAAAAAGTGCGAAAAGATTAGAAATAAAAAGTATTACACTAAACACTTGTCTACACCAAGTGATGTAAGAGACTTAGGCAAACATGGCCTTGATTGTCAAGAACTCTTACGATCAATCTTGGATCCCGAGACGACTCACACACTCTATGATGGACAATGGATGATGGTGGTGGATGATGGTGTTATGGTGGTGGTGGGTGGTGGGTGAAGTGTGAGAGAGGTGGTGTGCCAAGGGATGGTTTGAGCTTGAGCCAAGCACTCCTATTTATAGGCTGAACAGAAGCTCGGGCACGGCCCCGTGTCCAGTGGGCACGGCCCCGTGTCCACATCCTTCTCTTTCTTCATTTAATGCAGCTTTGTCTTATTAGTTGACCACGCCCCCGTGTCCGCTGAGGATGACCCCGTGTGCAGAAGAATCTTTGTACTATGAAGATTTACCTGGATTGTGCGAATCTTATAGTTGACCACGGCCCCGTGTCCGCTGAGCACGGCCCCGTGGTGGGCAATAGAAGCTTCTACCACTTTGTCTTTTCTGCTGACACTTGGGCACGCCCCCGTGCTGGCTGAGCACGGGGCGTGTTCAGTCTTCTGTTGTCTTGTTTTGCTTGGAAAGATGATGTCGTGTGGTCGGGCATGTCACGTCTTGTTCCTTTTCTTGTATTTATGTTAGATTTTGATGTCTTTTTGCTTCTTTTGTTAATTTGAGCTCATTTAATCCTGAAAATACAAAAGAAAGACAAAAGCACACTTTTTCCAACATTAGTACTAAAAAAGGGTTAGTTTTATGCCACAATTGATGAAATTTATATGTTGCATTTTGCACACATCAAATACCCCCACACTTGAATCTTTGCTTGTCCTCAAGCAAAACTCTTTAATATGTGGCTATTACACTCCCAAATGGAATGGGTAGAGAAGAAGGTTTTTGGGCTTGTCATAGAGTGTCGGGATTTCCAAGATTCTTTATTTAGTTTTATTTTTATTTATTTACAATCCTATTCGTCATGATTTATTTAAAACTTTTCATAAGATAAATTACTTATTAGGGCCTAACATGTCTCTTTAAAATTTTATTTATATACAAGTTCACATACCTCACGGGGATCACTCAACACTCGGCCGAAAATGTATTTTGTGGATCAAGCTTCTGAATCTCATTACGAGGACAGTACACTTCTCGCATCAACTCCTTAAAATCATCCCAAGTCGTTGCATTAGCCATCTTGATGCCCAACATCTGCACCTGGGTATTCCACCAAGTTAAGGCACCATCCTCCAAAGTGCCTGTAGCATACTTTACACGGTCCCCCACGGGACAATTACACATAGCGAACACTGAATCAGCTTTCTCGAACCATCGAAGTAGCCCCACAGCCCCTTCAGTCCCACTAAAGGTCTGTGGCTTACAATCCATAAATATCTTAAACGTGCAAGCAGGCAGATTGTTTTGATTCTGATTCGCTGGCTGACCTAATGGACGAAAGAAAATACAACACAAGGGTAAGAGTTGTGTACGCGACACAAGAATAAAGATAATTTGTCACATATCATACCAGCTTGGTAGGCTGCTAATGCCTCAGCCACACGGGTGTTGATCAGATTTGTCAACTCAGCCCGAGTCATAGCAATGTGTCCACGTCCATGGCCTCGTCCACTCATGATTATATATAAGGAGAGGGAACAAGTTTAAGGATCGAGCTAAGGCATGAGTCAAATATCACGTTGACATCTACAAACTACATAGTTTACACCAAACAATAGGGCAGAACCCCTCGCGCACTCGTTAAGCCTCACTGGGACTCACATGCACCTCACGTTACTATTATGTGTGCACCCATAATAATAAGTAAATTTACATGTTCATCTTAGTGCCTCTTAACTTGCGCTAAAGGTTTCCCCCACATTCAAATAGCAAAACGAAAGGTATCACAGGATTACGAATCACAAAAGTCGAAGAGTAGTGTCACACTATCAAATCACCATAGTTTCTAAATAAAAACCATCAATTATTAATGAAAAGAACCATCAATAAGTTTAAATGAAAACCAACATGTTCAGCGGAAGCAAATAAAAGAAATCATAGTTTAACTGTTTCAAAACCAACGTGTCATATCAATAATTCCAACACATGTATCCATCCAGTTCGACCCATGACCACTCCAGCTACACCAGACAGCAAGTTCTAAAATCCAAGACATCTAACGACCTGCGAGCATGCAACAAGTGTATCAGACAACGCTGGTGAGTTCATACCTTTACGAAAACGTTTGTTACCAAGTGTTTAGTTCAGTTCATTGAATGTAATGTAGATAATAACTCGAGTATCGTACAAGATGGCTACCAGATTGTTTGGCCCGTCCCCACTGCCCCCTATCTAAGCAATGGTCACGATTTAAGGTCATTAGTTCACGCCCGTCCTCTCAGGTACGGTGTGAGGTTGCCAAGCCTAATAGCGCTATCAACTAACACCCCGTTACCTCTCAGTTAACTATTCGGTATAAGATGGGACTTAAATGATAGGAAAGAATGTATTATCTAACATTCCAGTTTAACTCACAAGACGTATTCCTCTCAGGAATACCCAATTGATTTACCCAAAACCCATCCCTTTCAGGGATACCCAAAGACTGTCCCAACCACCGGGACGCATGCTCAAGAGATGAACTCACCTTTGACTTGCTCGGTTGAATTAATTACTCTCTTAACAAAAGTGATCAACCAAGCCCTATGATAGTTGCACATAACAGTCAGTTTGCATATAAGCCCAGTACGTATCATTCCACATTCATTCATCAGATAGTGCACATAATACAAGTAGTGGCAGTCATCATCCCGTACACTAGTCTAGTCAGTTAAGCATGTTGTGTAACCAATTCACAAAACATGTATGGCTCAATAAAACATAAAACACTACTACCGGCCCAAGCGAAATACGCAGCCCGGTTTGTTTGCGTGATTCGCACCGAAGTGTGAATCCACCATGACTTGTGTAACCTAAACTAACTTGTGACCCAACTGTTACAGGCCCGACTACACTGAGCAGGTTCTGGGCTGCTCGTCCTGAGCCCAGCCCAACACTTATACGCGGCTGCACCATCCCCCTTACCCGAAACCAATGTGGCCCCTTGTGATATGATGATTTCTGTTTTATGCAGCCCAGTTATTCATTGCGGCCCAACTTAAAACATCATTACACATTACTTAATAAAGTCCTCAAGATATAGCCCGGCCCTGCTCAACCCTGATCATGTGCGGCCCAACCTGAAGGTGGCCCAACTCGCTACACGACTCAATTCTCCATACTTATGTAACCATCTATAATCTCAAACAATCTATTATTATGTGAATATCATTACCATCCTATATGTTACTATCCTTTAACATAAGATAAGGAAATTGAATCAATCATGTAATACCATATAGTTAAATTGCTTCATCAATTATTCACTGGCAACATTAAAGAAAACAACCTATTACTCATCTTGTCGCATAATCAGCCAAGGGGAATAACAATCAACAAACTATCAGCATATAACATATACTAATTTCAGCATCATCACAGCGATTTTAATATGTTACGATTGCAAGCATAACCATTATCAATGAGACTAGAATTTACTATCCAACCCTAATGTTCAAGCACATGATCAAGACCCTACGGATTAAAACTCACATGTATATACATCATAAATACCTACGGACAACAACTAACCATAACCATCATGTTACATATATCATTCTCCAACAAATAAAATTGTTTCTCATATGATTTGTAGCACTAATAGTTCACATATATACACATGTAACTCGATAGAAATATTGCAAGAACCGTAGTGATCATACTAACCCATATCAAGATGTAAAAAGGAAGTGCCAGGCCAAGAATATGATTTCAGTCGAAGGGGGGAGGGGTTTCGTCGACTTCAAGGGGTGTTTAGGGTTTCTTTCTTGTGTGTTACGCAGCATATGGCAAACCACATGCACATATATAGCATTTATTAAATCGGTTGGGCTTTAATCCAATTATGTTTGCTTTGGCTTCAAGGGTTTGGGCTGCAATAGTTAGGGCAACAAAGGGGGGTGGTGCGGCCCACTTAAGATAACCTTTCAATTGGAGAAGCATTAGGGTGCGGCCCAGTTATACATGTAGTGTGGCATAAACGCGGCCCAAATATAAAACATATAGCTTAACGGGATTATAATGTACGTTTGGTTTAACCGGATTATAATAGCACGGAGCGTGTAACACATCAAGGAGGAATAACGAGGAGTTAAGATCACAAAATTAAACGTTACTAACCTTGAAAGTTCGGGTTGTCACACAATAAACTAAAATATATCTAACACATAGATCTCAGATCTCTCTTTATGTCTCTCTCTCAACCCGTTCTTCCCCAACAAAACTCACCAACACCTATCACCAGCACAACTCTAACTATACTCTCTCTAGCAGAAGAAAACTCCTGCATGTCCCAAAGTGTAAGAATTGCAATAATTGATGCTGAAGTCCACTCAGGCTTGACACCAGGAACATTAGCTAAATACAGCCGAATTCGACCATCGACGACACCCAACTCTCCACCTGAAGAATCAATGACCTCGCCATCAACGCATTCCGCCTCTTCCAAACAAGCTCCACCATCGACGACCACCACAAGACCACAATCCCGTCGCTCTAATTTGAAACCCTAGGCTGTGGTGATGGTTAGGGTTTGGGAGAAGATGCGGCGGTGGGAGTGGTTGTGACAGTCTAATCGTCGGTACCTGGGGTAATGCCTTTGTGACCATGTTCATCAGCTTATTCATGTTATGTTGGACTTTTATTTTTGACTTTTTGTTATCTTGCAGGAGGCAATTGCAGGATACTACCGTTTTATATGGAATTTATTTTATGCAGAGTACATCATTTTCCCTTTCATCTAATTATTCTTTTTTTCTGATTTTTATTTTTTAAGGTTTGGTTATATAATGAAATATATTTACATTATATATTGTAATATACAACCATTAATGGCTTAAAGTATATCCTCACCACAGACGTAAGTGTGGACTTCTATTGAGGGCAATTTTATTACTTCACGCTTTGGGATTTGTTCAATTTGGATGAAATTGAGGTTGAAATGATGAGAAATTGAGTGACTGGAGTGGACGTAAGTGGTGGGTGAGTTAAGGATGTTGATATGGAGACGATTTATGGGATTGAAAAGATTTTGATGAAGAAAGTAAGGAATTTGTAGGTTGGAAACAGAGAAATTGTGATGATTGGAGGTTGGTGGTGTGGTGGTGGAGGTGGAGAGAGTTTATTTGTTTAAATATATTTGAAATATATTAGTAAAATTACTAACATACCCTCCTGTGCAAAATATATGCCATAATTAACTGAAATTTTTAACCTGATTAGTGTTAAAGGACGTACGGTGTAATGAGTTTTCCAAATAAAGGACTGTGACTGTAATTATTAAAGTTAAAGGGTATCCATTGCAATTTGATACAAACATAAAGGACGAAAAGTATAATTTACCTAGGTGTAAAATGGTATAGTTCTCCTATACCTAATGTGCCAATTTACACACGGAGTTTTAAAACTTATTCAAACATAGCAACTCCTATAACTCCATGTTTGACCATACGTATAAGTCCATGTGTAAACTAGTCCGGTTCTCTTATAACACCATGTTTTAAAACTAGTTCAAGCATAATAACTGTAATAACTCCAAGATCAATCCAAGCTTGTTTTAGAATAAATTGACCATCATACAAGAAATCGAGTGAGGCTATGCAATCCACAGAAATTGCCCCCTCCATAAGGATAATGGGAAATACAAACCCCTAAGACAACGAAAAATGTTATACATTTCCTTCGAGTGGCCATGTCGTTAGACTATGTACTAGGCTCTCTAAAAGGTAAAGTACACCCTTTCGTATATGCCGTTCCGCTAAAATAATAAAATGGGATCTTGAAAATGGCACATAAGGCCTTTTAGCCAAAAATACCACCATGCCATGTGATGCAACACATCGCTTCCAAGCATTTTTAAGAATTTTAGCAATTATAGAATATCACTACCAAGAAATAAGAAATTTGTTAAGATCTATGAGAACCACATAATACATTTAACGTGATGCCTTAAATGTGACACGTAAAGTATTTACCTAACATGCACATTTTCTCTCTCCCGCTACCTTTATTATATCCAATGCATTACGCAAAACTGTATTATAAGATTTTGTAGTTCTTTACATATATATTGTTGGTTCTTTAAAGAACACATCCAATATATTGAACTACAAAGAACATGTCATCACTATTTTAGTCACTATTTTGAACGAAATATTGTGTGTGTTCTGTTTTTTATATTTATGTATGTTACGTAGTTTGTTTGGATTGGCATGTCAAATTCTGGGTATATATCGATTAACATTTTTTTTAACGACTCCATGTGAGACTTAAACCCAAGATCTCATACTTATGTATTTTAAAAGGCGTTATCTTGACCACGAGGTCCTTGTTTTTATTGATACATATAATTTATTGAAAAGAACATCTTGAATGAACCCATGGGTCAAGTTTTGAAATGAAAAGAAGTGAGAGAGGATGAAAGGATATTTAAGGGAATTTTGAAATGAACAGAAATGAGGGGGGATGAATGGACATTCAAGGGAACTAGCCATTTATTCGTGTGATGCAGTGATAGTGGCGATTTACAATAGGATAACATTAAGTGAAAGCCAAACTAAATAGTTGGTGGAACAACGGTCTCCACAAACACCGCACCCTTAAAACCACGGAACCAAGTAACGGGATAAAAACATTCGAAGGGCTTCATGTCCATTTCAATTGTAAACAGCTTCCTTAATTTAGTCATCACAAACCAATTACCATTTGTCACATAATGTGTTATATCGCACCATAATGACAATGATATTGGGGGGGTCGGAGGACATGATAACACCTTAATCCCGTAATCCCCTTGTAGCGTCCATAGGTCAATTGTCATCTCAAACATGCCAGTGCTAACAAACATGTGAAGCTCATTTTTTTACATTCACTAAAACTCCTTGAACCATTCCTGTAGAAGTAACGGGTGGAAAGCCTATATCCTTGAACTGCTTTGAGTAAACATCAAAACAAATCACCACATTTCTACCTCCAAGCCAACATTCGCAAACAGTGAAATATAGAGTACCACCACAAAATTTGCCAGCTGACTAATCAAAATGGGGGCTTAGGTACTCTTGTCTTGTTATGAAAGGAATATTTCTCCAAGAGTCTACTTCCCTAGAATAAACATAGACACCAAGTACACCACACCTACGCTTTATATGCAAGAACTTGTAATCATCATCAGCGTCAACGTACAAACCAATGAAATCAAGATTATTTGTATAGAATCCATGAGAATCAGGTGTTGACAAACGCTTGAAAGCAGTAGTTGTTGGATTCAAAAGAAGCAACTCGTATGTATAATTCAAGCAAACACACAGCAATCCATTCAAATGTGAGTATTGAGACATCAATATTTTGGTGATCGAATGGAAATGTAATTATGGAGCTTGGCCCATAATCATTGGATTGAAAAATGATCGGATGAACATAGTATGCTAGTTCGTCAATTAAGAGAACTCTCAGGTTAGATGAAATTAATGAGCTAGAACAATGTACCCTTACGAAATCTTGTCTTAACAGTAACAACATACCATTCCTTACAAATACTCTTAGAACGACCTACATCCTTCGCTGTCACCCTTGTTAATATCTCAAACACGATTGTATCAACAGGAAGGTCAATCGTGGTTATACCTTCGTTTAACACAAATAATGATAATTTAGTTGTCCAATCTAACAAGATTATAGTTTGATGGAAAATAGGTGTAACCATTACTTGTAAATCAAGTAACAACATAATATATGATTAGACAAAGTAAAGTATACTTCTACAATAGGAAGGATACAAAAAGGCAATTAGGACCTTACTTCAATATGAGGGAAACAAAAAACACCAACATGGACTTTAATATTCCACAACTAAATATATAACAACACCAAATATTTTTAACATAAACACAGACTTGGATAACGATCCATAATTTAAATATCTCGTGCCTCGACCATATCTGGTTCGTACGTAATCGTACTCAACTCCGTAGACTTCAAAATAGTAACTGAAATAACAAATAAAATATAACTTTTATTAAATTAGATAAGCCACTAAATGTAACTAATTTTTAGAAAGTTCATGTGAAAAGCATAACATACTATCTGGTAGGTGAACCAACTTCACACGCGATACATATATGATATACTTTTGTTGTACGGCTCGAATGCTACGTATAACATAGGAAGGCTTCAAGGCAGACAAAAACATTTGTATTGTGTGACCACTGTATATAACGATTTTGGGTTGAAGTTCTTTTAATAATAATATTTTCTTACATAAATAATAACTTACGTCTTATCTTGAAGAGAAAGTTCAAAAGAACATCGATCGCGTTTACCTTCTATTATATATGCATATATAACCAAATCGTATACACTATATTATATATACATATATAAACTTTTATACATTTAATAAAAAAATATAGACAGGGATTTTGTATGTACCAACAATAAATTTTTAAGGTCTTCTGTCATGCTTCAGTTCTATAATGGAAGGGACCAATGGATATAAAGAAGCACCTCTTGGAATTGTAAGCATAAGTGGAGAAAGCTTTGTATATTCGTTGATCACGATTTTTTTCTCGGAACAAACTAACACGTAATTATGGTACTTTGGTTACTCATGATAGTTGAGCTTCTCAATTTGCAAATGATTCAAGGAAAAAAACCACCCATCAATGTCGCATCGTTATATATGTATATCAAATGTTGTGGGACGATCGCACATTTTTTTTGTCTCTAAAAAACAAAAAACAAAAATTAGTGGTGGATAAAACGCTTACTCGTATAACGCAAAGCAAATTAAAATATAGTCCTTACGTTTTGATCAAGAAAAATAACCACTAATTTCTTTTCACCGACTTCATGCCAAATAAATTCCACCATAACAAAGATTAGATTATACTATGCTCTATCATTTCTCAATGATGAGAACTCTTTAACGGAAAAATGATCAGACATATCCTATTAAGTGTTCAATGTTAGTTAACTAAAAAAAATGAAAACTCCATATGTTTAGATTCATATCAATTTGATTTTTATGTCAAGTAGGTAAGTGTGTGTTTGAGGGGGGGGGGGGGGGGGGCGGGGGGGATAACTATTATTTCTGTTGTTTTAATTTAATAATTAAGTTAAAGATTTACACACACAATTTAAATTTAAACTAATACATAATTAAAACTGAAACATCTAAGTAATTAATATTCAAACTAATTCGAGAAAAAAACTAAATGGAAATAAAATTAACTAAACGATAATAAAACACTAGATAAACCACATAATATATCATTATCATTGCGGTGGAGGCAGCCATCATCAAAGTTGTCTTAAGGTTCCCAATCCATTTCTTCATACAAGGGTGGTTCGTATTCCGCCCCAGGGTCACGTTCGTACCCCTCAGCCCAGCTCGGTAGTTCTTGTGTTTGACTGGGATTTTCCACATGAGAGGGGTTTGAAGGTGGAGGATGGTTTGGCACTATACGAGTGCTTGCCACCGGACGCTGATGCCCCTCCCCAATTCGCAGTCCACCAAATTGTAGCTGAGCAAGGTATAGTCATACGCCCAATTCAACTATTTTTCCAAAAAAAATGGATCATCATCTTGAGGGTTTGTCTTCGAAGGAAGGTTTCTCGCTGAAGGAGGGTTTATCACTGGGGGGAGGTTTGAAGTTGGAACACGGTAGACGACCGGACGAAAAGAGTTTGCCACTTCAGGGTTTGAAGTTAGAGGGTTTGAAACCAGAAGGTTTAAATGGTGACCGGATGATCGTCCATGGTTTGAAGGTCCTTGTGGTTCAACTGGAAATGGATAACCACCGCCCATAGCTCTGAATTGATTTTGGTTGGAAGACGAATAAAAATTATAGTCATCATAAAAAAACAATCGTTAGATATCGAACTATTTTATAGTCTTTTTTTCTAGTTTATTTTATAATGTATAGAAGACAAAAATGCATCGATCAACACATATATAAATATCATTCCAAAAGAGTTTTTTTTATATTTAATAGGAACTTAAAGTACAATGTTTAAAGAAACAGTGTTTATCACATCTATTTTTTATTTTTAGTTTGAGTTATCCAAAAACGACCCATTTATCACTTGTGTACAACTCATTTCCGATGATTTTAACATAACACAACACAAACCTCTGTTTAGATGGTCGGACTGATTTTTTTTTTCAGGTTTTGCTGGATCCAATAACAGTCAACAATAATCCAAACAGTTTGGATTATTGACTGTTTGGATTATTGATTGTTTGGATTATTGTTGACTGTTTGGATTATTGTTGACTGTTTGGATTACTGTTTGGATTATTGTTGACTGTTTGGATTATTGACTGTTCGGATTATTGTTAACTGTTTGGATTATTGTTGACTGTTTGGATTATTGGACCCAGCAAAACCTGGAAAAAAAAAATCAGTCCGACCCTCTAAATAGAGGTTTGTGTTGTGTTGTGTTAAAATCATTGGAAATGAGTTGTACACAAGTGATAAATGGGTCAGGTTTTGGATAACTCAAACTAAAAATAAAAAATAAATGTGATAAACACTGTTTCTTTAAACATTATACTTTAAGTTCCTATTAAATATAAAAAAAACTCTTTTAGAATGATATTTATATATGTGTTAATCGATGCATTTTTGTCTTCTATACATTAAAAAATAAACTAGATAAAAAGGCTACAAAATAATTCGATATCTAACGATTGTTTTTTTTATGATGACTATAATTTTTATTCGTCTTCCAACAAAAATCAATACAGAGGTATGGGCGGTGGTTATCCATTTCCAGTTGAACCACAAGAACCGTCAAACCATGGACGATCATCTGGTCACCATTTAAACCTTCCGGTTTCAAACCCTCTAACTTCAAACCCTGAAGTGGCAAACCCTTTTCGTCCGGTCGTCTACCGTGTTCCAACTTCAAACCCTCCCCCGGTGATAAACCCTCCTTCGGTGAGAAACCTTCCATCGGAGACAAACCCTCAAGATGATGATCCATTTTTTTATGGATGAAGAGTTGAATTGGGCGTATGACTATACCTTTGCTCAGCTACAATTTGGTGGACTGCGAATTGGGGAGGGGCATCAGCGTCCGGTGGCAAGCACTCGTATAGTGCCAAACCATCCCCCACCTTCAAACCACTCATATTAAAAATCTCAGTCAAACACAATAACTACCGAGCTGGGCTGAGAGGTACGAAACTGACCATGGGGCAGAATACGAACCACCCTTGGATGAAGAAATGGTTTGGGAACCTTAAGACAGCTTTGATGATGGCTTCCTCCACCGCAATAATAATGATATATTATGTGGTTTGTCTAATGTTTTATTATGGTTTAGTTACTTTTATTTCTATGTAGTTTTTTTTTCTCGAATTAATTTATTAATTACGCAGATGTTTCAGTTTTAATTATGTATTAGTTTAATTTATATTTGTTGTTTAATTATAATCGTGTTTTAGTTTAAATTTAAATTGGGTGGTTAAATCTTTAACTTAATTATTAAACTAAAACAATATAAAACATAATTATCCCCCCCCCCCCCCCCAAATACACACACACTTATCTACTTGACTTAAAAATCAAATTGATACGAATCTAAACATATAGAGTTTTCATTTTTTTTTTAGTTAATTAACATTGAACACTTAATAGAATATGTCTGATCATTTTTCTGTTGAAGAATTCCCATCATTGAGAAATGATAGAACATGGTATAATCTTATCTTTGTTATGGTGGAATTTATTTGACATGACGTCGATGAAAAGCGACTAGTGGTTATTTTTCTTGATCAACACGTAATGATATTATTTTAATTTGCTTTGTGTGATACGAGTAAGTGTTTTATCCCCCACCAAATTTGTTTTGCTTTTTAGA
This sequence comes from Helianthus tuberosus, assembly GCA_030545235.1. NCBI lineage: Eukaryota > Viridiplantae > Streptophyta > Magnoliopsida > Asterales > Asteraceae > Helianthus > Helianthus tuberosus. The sequence goes on along the minus strand of JARYGA010054637.1, from coordinate 305,295 downwards.
GATAAAAAATTGTTGTGACCGTCCAACAACAATTTGATACATATATATAATGACGCGACATTTATGGGTGGTTTTTTTTTCCTTGAATCGTTTCCAAATTGAGAATCTCAACTATCATGAATACCCAAAGTACCAGAATTACGTGTTAGTTTGTTCCGAGAAAAAAATCATGATCAACGAATATACAAAGCTTTCTCCACTTATGCTTACGATTCTAAGAGGTGCTTCTTTATATCCATTGGTCCCTTCCATTATAGAACTGAAGAATGACATAAGACCTCAAAAATTTACTGTTGGTACATATAAAATCTATGTCTATATTTTTTTATTAAATATATAAAAGCTTTTATATATATATATATATATATATATAATATAGTGTATACGATTTGGTTGTTGATGTGGTTGGGAGAATAATAGAAGGTAAACGCGATCGATGTTCTTTTGAACTTTCTCTTCAAGATAAGATGTAAGTTATTATTTATGTAAGAAAAAATTATTATTAAAAAAACTTTAACTCAAAATCGTTATATACAGTGGTCACACAATACAAATGTTTTTGTCCACCTCGAAGCCTTCCGATATTATTTGTACCATTCGAGTCGTACAACAAAAGTCTATCATATATGTATCGCATGTGAAGTTGGTTCATCCACTAGATAGTATGATACGCTTTACACATGAACTTTCTAAAAATTAGTTACATTTAATGGCTCATCTAATTTAATAAAAGTTATATTTTATTTGTTATTTCAGTTGATATTTTGAAGTCTACAGAGTTGAGTACGATTACGTACGAACCAGATATGGTCGAGGCACGAGATATTTAAATTATGGATCGTTATCCAAGTCTGTGTTTATGTTAGAAACATTTGGTGTTGTTATATGTTTAGTTGTGGAATATTAAAGTCCATGTTGATGTTTTGTGTTTTGATTTTTGTTTCCCTCATATTGAAGTAATGTCCTAATTGCCTTTTTGTTTCCTTCCTATTGTAGAAGTATACTTTACTTTGTCTAATCTTATATTATGTTGTTACAAGTATGTTATATTACTTGATTTACACGTAATGGTTACAACTATTTTCCACCAAACTATAATCTTGTTAGATTGGACAACTAAATAATCATTATTTGTGTTAAACGAAGGTATAACCATGGTTGACTTTCCTGTTGATACAATCGTGTTTGAGATATAAACGAGGGTAACAGCGAAGGATGTAGGTTTCGTTCTAAGAGTGTTTGTAAGGAATGGTATGCGTTACTGTCAAGACAAGATTTCGTAAGGGTGCATTGTTCTCGCTCATTAATTTCATCTAACCAGAGAGTTCTCTTAATTGACGATCTAGCATGCTTTGTTCATCCGATCATCTTCCAATCCAATGATTATGGGCCAAGCTCTATAGTTACATTTCCATTCGATGACCAAAATAAAGATGTCTGAATACTTTCACATTTGAATGGATTGTTGTGTGTTTGCTTGAATCATACATACGAGTTGCTTCTTAGGAATCCAACTACTGCTTTCAAGGGTTTGTCAACACCTGATTCTCATGGATTCTATACAAATAATCTTAATGTCGTTGGTTTGTACGTTGACGCTGATGATGATTACAAGGTCTTGCATATAAGTGTAGGTGTGGTGTACTTGATGTCTATGTTTATTCTAGGGAAGTAGACTTTTGGAGAAATATTCCTATCATAACAAGACAAGAGTACCTAAGCCCCCATTTTGACTGGTCAGCTGGCACATTTTGTGGCGGTACTCTATATTTCACTATTTGCGAATGTTGGCTTGGAGGTAGAAATGTGGTAATTTGTTTTGATGTTAACTCGGAGCAGTTCAAAGAGGTAGGCTTTCCACCCGTTCCTTCTATAGGAATGGTTCAAGGAGTTTTAGTGAATGTAAAAAATGAGCTTCATATGTTTGCTAGCACTGGCATGTTTGAGATAACAATTGACCTATGGACGCTACAAGGGGATTACTGGATTAAGGTGTTATCATGTCCACCGATCCCCCCAATATCATTGTCATTGTGGTGCGATATAACACATTATGTGACAAATGGTAATTGGTTTGTGATGACTAAATTAGGGAAGTTGTTTACAATTGAAATGGACATGAAACCCTTTGAATGTTTTATCCCGTTACTTGGTTCTGTGGTTTTAAGTGTGCGGTGTTTGTGGAGACCGTTGTTCCACCAACTATTTAGTTTGGCTTTCACTTAATGTTATCCTATAGTAAATCACCACTCCCGTCGCATCGCGCGGGTAAATGGCTAGTTCCCTTTAATGTCCATTCATCCCCCCTCACTTCTGTTCATTTCAAAATTCCCTTAAAAATCCTTTCATCCCCTCTCACTTCTAGGGTCTGTTTGGTATGTGGTAATGGAATGGACGGAGGAATGGAATGGACGAGGTAATGGAATGGATGAAGTAATGGAATTGATCATTACCTTTCCATGTCTTGTTTGGTTACCATGTGAGAATAGAATGAACCATTACTTTTTGTTGTTTGGTATGCAAGAAAAGACGAAAGAATAAAATCGGATGGCGGTGGTCAGTGATAGGCGGTAATGGTGGGTGGTGATAGGTGACAGTTGTAGCGGCGGCGATGGTTGGCGGTGGTGGTGGGTGGAGACGGCGGCAGGTGGTGACAGCGGTGATGGTGGTGGGTGATGGCGGAGGTGGATGGCGGCGGTGGCGAATGTGGTGGCGGCGATGATCAGAGGTGGTAGCGGCGGCGACGAAGGTCGTATGTGGTAACGGCTGTGAGTGGTGGCGGTTGATAGCGGCGGTGGATGATGGCGGCGATCGGAGGTGCCTGCAGCAATGGTGGGTGGTGGCGACGGAGGTGGTGGCGGCAGCGGCGGTAGTGAGTGGCGACGATGGTGGGTGACGACGGTGGATGATGGTGGTGATGGGTGGTGGGAACGGTGGTGGGTTGTGGTGTTGTTAATGAATGGTGAAGAGGGAATGGAATGGAAAAAAAAAACAGGAAGGATGGATGGAATGATTTTGAAGGAATGGAATGCATTTTGGAATGGACGATTCCATTCCATCTACGAACCAAACACTCTTTTCTTCATTCCCTCATAATGGTCTATTCCATTCCACCTCTTATTCCTGTAAACCAAACGCTACCCTATTCGTTTCAAAACTTGACCCATGGGTTCATCCAAAATTCTTTCAAGATGTTCTTTTCAAAAAATTATATGTATCAATAAAAATAGGGGTGGCAAAATGGGTGGGTTGGGCAGGTTTGGGTAATAGGTTAGGATGGGTATGGGTTAGTATGGGTTTGAGTTATGATGGGTTTATTACGAAATGGGTTAGGATGAGTTTAGGTTAAAATATATTTGGGCATGTTAGGCTAAAAATATAAATAGATAAATAAAAACAAAAAAAATAAAAAAGAATTTAAAATATCAAAAAATTTTAAAAAAATCAAAAAAAAATTTTAAAAAAGGTTCAGTGTTTTTTGAGGATTGTACGTCACAATGAACTTCATTTGATACCGGGTACCGGTACCGTACCATTTGAGTTCAAAATCAAAATGTTTAACGCTTTAAGTCCCTATACGCTCTTTTTATAACCATTTGAGTCATTTTAAGTCCAAATTTTAACCTTTTGAGTCCAATTTTTTTAACAAAAATAAAAATTGGACTCAACCGTTATTAATACTAGGGGTGTTCAAGATCGAATTATCCGGTTTTCGGATATCCGAAAAGTTCGGATATTGGATTTTAATATCCGAACCCGTATCCGAAATTTCGGATATCCGAAATTTCGGATACAGATTCGGATAATAAAACAGATATCCGAACTAAAAAAGACAAAAAAAAAATGTTTCCTACATTCAAATACAATCAGCCTATATGGTTTTCAACATCATTTCTTTAATCTATATAATCTTATGATGTTGAAAATGGCAACGAGACCAAATTATTTGATATATAATAATCTTGAAAACAATATGGCAACAAAATCAAATTGATTTCAGATCTGGAATCCATTAAAAATTCAAATGTATTTGTGATTACATTTCAGATCTAGATTCAGTACTGAAGATCGCGTAGCGACAACGAGAGGAGGAGTTGAATCGGTGTGCGAGGACAATTGGCTGCTGCCTGCTGGTGCGATGTGAAACTTACGAGGGTGTTCGACTTCCTAATGTAGAAGATGATGGTTGATGAAGGCCTATAGAGTGGAGATGATTAGTATGGTGCGATGATTATTAAGATGGAAGGTTACAGACCATGAAAGCTTTAATGGAGGGCAGGGGAGGAAGTGGAGGCGTGGTGTGGTGTGGAAAAGGAATGGGTAGGGTAGGGTTTTCTAGATATATTATATGTATTTAGTATTTAAAAAATAACATTATTTAATATTTCGGATATCGGATAATCCGATTATCCGAAATTTTTAAAAACTCACATCCGAATCCGAAATGTCGGATTATCCGATTTTCGGATATCCGAAATTTCGGATATCCGAAATTTCGGATATTTCGGATACGGGTTTTCGGATTCGGTTTCGGATTCAGATTTTTTTGAACACCCCTAATTAATACAACTACGTGAAAAGCCGGCAATAAACAGATAATTAAGTCAACATTATTTCCTAATATGTGTTACTGATAGATTTTATTTATAAAGCCCATGAGTTATAAAAATTAAAACTATGGTGCGGTAATCAAGGCATCATCTTGCTAAAGGTCTATTTTGGGTATAATACATGACTACTTTTTGCTGTTTAAATAAAAGTCACCTTCACCCTATTGTAATCCCAGAAAGTTAAAATAAAATTTCAATTTCTGCACGACTGTACAACAAATCAACGAGCGGGAAAATAATATGATTCAATCTGTATTTTACCAACAAAACCAATCGTGGCCCACATGTTATTTTTTAAAGTTACATATCTTGATCCATTTAACAATTCTTGTTAACCCAACTTAACCCATCTACTACAAAAATAATACCCATCCTAACCCAAAATTGAATGTATGGGTTGATTTTGCCACCCCTAATTACATAAGTATGAGATCTTGGGTTTAAGTCTCACATGGAGACAATCGTTCAAAAAAATGTTAATCGACATATACCCAGAGTTTAACATGTTAATTCATGGCAGAGGAACACAATGATAGATTTTTCCAAAATATAACTAATGTAAATGATAAGTGATATGCCTGAAGTTCTACTACAACTGGTTCCTCAGTTAAAATCCTCGATATACCCCTCCAACACACATATGCCCCAAAATTTACAACTATTTCCAACATTTTAATTAAAACCCCAAATGTGATTGAACCAAGGCTAGTGGAAGAGAAAAATATTACCTGCTCGGGGCTGAAGTAAAAGTTGAAGCGATGAGTTGAGCAACAAGGATCCGAGCATTGACGATGGGTCGTCTGGTTTTGCGGTGTTGGTTCGTCGGTTACTCAGCCGTGATTCCTGAGTGGTTGGATTCGGTCGTATTATGACCATATGGTTGGGGAATGGAGGATCAAAATCAAGCCAAGGAGACGACTCAGTTAGAAAAAAAAATAAAAAAAAAAACATTCTCAGTTAGAAAAAAAAAAAAAAAAAAAAAAAAACAAACAAACAAACATTCGACAACCCCAACATTCATATAATGGTCAACAGGTTTTTTGAAATAGTATGGGGTTATTCTACCATTAACAGATCTATGAATCTTGCTTCATTTTAGTTATATGTTTGATTGACGATATATTAAATTACCAAAAAAGGGCTGGTTAATCAAGCAACGTCTTTTAAATGGGTAGAGCAATTCTGGTTCTACAACCACATTGTCAAAGTCTCATCACAAAACGTTCAGTTACTAGTTCAATCCTTTATTCAGTGTGAAGTAGTTTTGTATCAAAAACACTCATTTTATGAAATAGTATGGGGTTATACAATCAGAATCACCTTTAGATTGTAAATGCGACCTGTTGTTGGAGTGTGGAAGAAGAGGGGCCGTCGGAGCAACAGCGCCGCCGTGGACCTTCCGGTGTTACTTGAAGCTGATGTTAACCTTAAATGATAACAGAGACGCTGGTAACCTAATTATAACAGCGACACTGATGTTACTTGAAGCTGCTGATGTCCAAGATGTTGGTAGATATAGGGGGTGGTAGATGGGGGAGTAATTGAAGATTAATGATAACATATATGGAGTAGTTGTCTAGTGTAGTCATTGGTAACCTTAATTGATGAACAGAGTTGGAGATTAATGATAACAGAGATGGAGTAAGGGTTTGATTTGATCGGTTGAAAGAAGGAGAGAAAGTTGGAGAGATACGTACAGAAAGGTGACTTAATTGTTGGGGTAGTTGAGGATGAATGAGGATGTTGGAGGCAGATGTAGGTTGTTTTTTGGAGGGTTTTTTTTTTATTGGTGAACTTCAAACACACAGCCAATTAACACCTGTAAGACGCAGGCCCGTCACCACTCATTATCAGGATTATGTTGTTTTAACCGGGCCCACGTCTGGTCGAGATGGGCGTTACGCTGTCCCCAAGAAAATTTCCAGCCTCCTGCCACATGACAAGAGTTGCACCCTCCACAAGAGCCGACCCTCTGAAGTAAATGCACTATAGTAGAAAACTCGGGCGGAATCAAGGGTCGAACCTGAGTCCTTCCCTATCATTTCCAATACATCAACCAGCTAGGCTGGAATTATTTGCTTTGTTGTGGAGGGGTTAATGGGGAATTTGTCCCTAAAAGGATTTTTGGGTTTTGAGAAATAAGAATTTGTGACTTCTCGAAAACGTGTTTATCAAATGGAAACTAAAAGTCTTTTTAAAAGTCTTTCTCTATTTGTCAAACACTATTTTTTAACTTGTTAACTTTTAAGAAGTCAATAAGTTAAAAGTTGATGCAAAATAAGGAATCCCAGAGGAAACCCTAATGTGACCTAATCTCTCTCAACTGCCGCCGACATCATCCAGAATTCCAGATCCACCGCTCCACCGGCGTCATTCACCGTCATCCACCGCTCCACTGGCGTCCTTCACCGGCATCCACCGTCTTCGCCGGCCTCCCATGTCCGCCTGCATCCACCGCCGGCCATCCACCACGCACAGCCACTCCGACAGTTCAAAGTAAGCCACTCCGACAGTTTAACTATTAATAATTTCAGTTTTTTTTTTTCAAAATCCGTCAAAGCAGAACCACATATTAAGAAATTTGAGCAGCCCCTTGATTATTTTTTAACAAGCCAGATATTAACTATTAAGGTTATGAACAAATAAAACTACAAGTAAAAACTAGTTAGAATCACAGATTGATTTTTTAGAATCACAGATTAAGAAATTCGAGCAGCCCTTTGATTATTTTTTAGAATCACAGTTTGATAATTTTGGTAATTTTTTGTTTATACTTTATGTTTTGAATTTGATGCAGCCCCTTGATTATAGTTTCTTGTATGTTTTCTAACAGATTAAGAAATTCAATATAAGTGATTCTCAAAAGAAGGTGGGAAAGAAGAAAGATAAGAAGTCCAGTGTATGGATTTTTGTTTTAAACTTGTTAAGTATTTGATGTTTATGGATTATTTAAGTTGTTTGTGAACTTTTGACGAGTTTTGTTTCACTAAACAGGTTCTAAATATGTGATTATTCTAGTGTTCGTTAACATGTACTAACAGGTAATTTTCGTGTATATCGTGTCGTGTTCGTGTTTGAAAAAAAGGACACGAAACCTTATCGTGTTCGTGTTCGTGTATGGCGTTTCGTGTATCGTGTCATATCGTGTCGTATCTTATCGGGTACGGGTATACACGATATGCCAGCCCTAACATAGATATCTAATTGTAAAACTGGAAATGTGCGGGAAATCTAAATTTTTTTGTGGGGAACAGATAGATGTGTGTTTAGGATTTCACGTGGGAAACTAAAATATATATAAGTTGTAAAAAGTTTTTATTAAAATTAAGTTTATATATTTTACTTATAGATATAAAATTTAAAATTAAGATTTAGATATTTTATTTAAATATATATAATATTTTAATAAATATTTGTTATTTTGCTATGTAAAATATATAATATTTATAAATGATGAATATACTATTGTTTTATTATTTTCTTATGGTTTGTTTAGCTTACTGTTTTATTTTTTTAATGGTTTTTAAACAAGTCGACCTTGTACCCCCTAGCTCAGCTTATCTCGTTATTGGCTTGGTTCGAAAGGATCTAAACCCAAGACAAGGTAGGTTCGATTTATGGCTCATTGGCTTGCTCGTTTAACGCCCTTAATTTGAAGCCCAAATTATATGCACATATAAATATGCATATACCTATATATATATATATATATATATATATATAGGGAGCCGCTAGAATGAGAACCACCACGAGTTATGAGAACCACGAGAACCGCGCCCCGCGGGTGGCCGTCGGCGACGAAATTTTTTTTACACCTAGATCCGTATATTTTAGCGGGGGGTTTAAATTTTCGGTTCAAACGGCGCGCCCGAGGGGGTAGTTTTTTACGCCCAAAGTTTGGTAAAAAAAAAAAAGAAAAATTAAAAAAACCCAAACTTTGGGCGTAAAAAACTACCCCCTCGGGCGCGCCGTTTGAACCGAAAATTTAAACCCCCCGCTAAAATATACGGATCTAGGTGTAAAAAAAATTTCGTCGCCGACGGCCACCCGCGGGGCGCGGTTCTCGTGGTTCTCATAACTCGTGGTGGTTCTCATTCTAGCGATCCCCTATATATATATATATATATGTAACCTAAAACAATGGTCTTTAACTAGTAAATACTATTTAATTAGCAAAAATATTGTTTTACTTATTGTTTTTTTGATTTTATGTATGTAAAATATACAAAACAAAGGTATATTTTTGGAAATAAAGGAGTTAGCTCGACGAGCCACAATCTGGCTCGAGCGTTTGACAAGTCAAGCCCGAGCCAAACATTTAGCTCATTAAGATAAACAAGCCATCTCGACTTGGCTCGCTTTTTAAATGAGCCAAGCCTGAACCAACCCTCCCTCGGCTCGTTTACATCCCTACTTCATCCAAACATGCAATGATTGACGAATTTTGAATATGATTAACCTTTTTTTATCATCATTATCTATTACCCAAAGTATACCAATGTCATGGTAATTTTTAATGGGTCATGAAACCTTAAAATGTTAGATTGAGTTGTCATGAGTCATGCTAGATATATTGAGCAGTAACATATCATACATGTTTTAATTTAGGGATATTGGATTTTAATAATCCAAAGTTTCACCCGTTTGCCACTAATAATCCCAACTTCAAAAATTCCCTGTAACAATCCCAACTTGTATGATTTTGGCCCCCAATGATCCTTTGCTAACTGGGTTATAACCCAGTTAGTTTTTTGCTGACTGGGCTGCTGACGTGGCACCATCACCACCTCCTCCTCCTCCACTGCCACCACCATCTCCTCCAGCCACCACCATCATCTCCGACCACCACCATCACCCACCACCATCACCTCCGACTACCTCCACCCACAGTCTTCCAGCACCGGAAAAACACTATCACCTCCGATTCACCATATCCACCGAACACCCCACCCTTCCAACCTCCGGCCACCACCATTAAACTGCCATCTACAACTCCAACCGCCTCACCGGAAAAACGTGATACCTAGATATGGTGGAAATTTTGAAGTTTTGAGCGGCGGAGAAGGTCATTAGAGGTTGGAGATGACAAGTGGTGGTCTCCTTTGGTGGTTTCAGGGGTAAAGAAGGTCGTCGGAATAAGTTGCAGGTCACCGGAGTTGCGTAGATGGTGGAAATTTTAAACTTTTGAGAAGCGGAGAAGATTATAGGAAGTCGGAGATGATTGGTGGTGGTCTCGTTTGGTGGTTTCAGGAGTAAAACGGGTCGCCGGAATAAGTTGCAGGTCACCAGAGTTTGGTATTTTGAACTTTTGAGCAGCGAAGAAGATTACAGGAGGTCGGAGATGATTGGTGGTGGTCTCGTTTGGTGGTTTCAGGGGTAAAACGGGTCGTCGGAATAAGTTGCAGGTCACCGGAGTTGGGTAGATGATGGAGGTGGTCGGAGATGATAGTGGTTTCCGGTGGCAGATGATGGAGGTGGTCGGAGATGATGGTGGTGACTGGAGGAGATGGTGGTGGCAGTGGAGGAGGAGGAGGAGGAGGTGGAGGTGGTGATGGTGCCACGTCAGCAGCCCAACATTTAAGTTTTTAAACACGTCAGCTGCCACGTCACCTGCCACGTCACATTTAACTAACCCAGTTAGACAAGGATCATTGGTGGCCAAAATCTTACAAGTTGGGACTGTTGTAGGCAATTTTTGAAGTTGCGATTATTACCGGCCAATTAGTGAAACTTGGGATTATTAAAATCCAATACCCCTTTAATTTAATAGTAACATATTGGAACTCAACATTGATAATTCGTTAAATGGACTGTGATTGGCTTTATATGTCATGTTAGACTAGAGGGTATGGAGAGGCACATCCCCATGAGGATGGGCCGCCACGTAGGCGCCACATCACCGGCTCATGGAGGATGGGCCTCCTCCCAATTTGAGGGGGGTGGAGGATGTTGGTACACTTTATGTGGACACGACTCGGTTCGGTTCGACTCGGTTCGTTTCGGTTCGGGTCGACTCGGTTAAGTCCGGCTCAAGTCCGACATCACGACATTCCTCCGTCGTGCGCCCCAGAGTTCGACACGCGAAGCACGGAACGCCGGAAGCAATTCCCGCAAAACATATCACCATGACATCACCTTAGTGATGTCATGATGATGTCATTGTTTTGTCCTATGTTGATACTAAATGGAAATTATCAATCAGAAACAAGTCTGGGCCGTAAACTTCAATTTGGGCCGTGACTGTATGTTGGACTTTGGACTTGGATTGGGCTTCTACATCTATCGACGAAACATATTAGAATGTATATGTATGTCGACGAAACAGGTGTGTTTCGTCGACTTTATGTGTTTCGCCGAAGTCCTTTATGTTTCGTCATTTCTGGTCTGTGTTTTAGTATAAATACCCATCTCTGTTTCATTGTGAACCAGAGATGAGAAAATACATGTAAAGAAACTCTGTCAAAATTCCGTCTAAACTGTGTTTGTATCAGTTTGTATTCGGTTCTCATCCCGTTAATCAATAGAGTGTGTATCATTGATTAATCCGTTGTTATTATTGCTTTACGTGTTTGATTTGGCATAGTTACGTGGATTCCGCACGCGTAACCGTGTTTGCTATAAACAAGTGATTTGGTTCGTTATCGATCCTCAGATTACGGGACCTACAATTGGTATCAGAGCGATTGGCTCTAATCCTTGTTTAAAATCAAACATTGTTCGGTTTTTATCAAGTTTTTGTGTGTGTTTTTTTCTGAAAATTTATTCTTGAAAAATCATTTTTCTGAAAAATATTCATAAAATCTGTTTGTTTGTTGTTATTTGCTAAGAGTTTTATCAAAAACCTTGTTAGATTTATTGCTTATACTTTGAACCGGGTTTTTAGTGAAAGTCTTGTGCTTTATCGTGTTTTCGGAAATTTGTCCGGTCACCGGAAAACTCATAAGTTTACCGGGAAACTCTTTGTTCTTGTGTGTGTTCTTCATATCTTCATAGAGTTCTTTATAAAATTGTTCATTTGATCTTGTTGTGTTTAAATCAAAGTGTTACTCATTAAAATACATTAAGTGGACTTTTGTGTTTGTAACATTGGAACTCTAACTCAGAAAAAGCATACCTTGTGTCAGTTTAGATATTTTAAATATCTTAAACAGCTGTAAAAACAGCTGTCTGAGACTCAGTTTTGACGAAACACACAGCCGACGAATCACATCTGTTTCGTCGCAACAACCTTGACGAATCAAAATTCTGTTTCGCCACAACATCTTTGACGAAACAAATTCTGTTTCGCCACAACATCTTTGACGAAACAAATTCTGTTTCGCCACAAATCACAATTATCACAAGTCTGTTTCGTCGTCATTCATTCAGACGAAACAAACCTGTTTCGTGATTTCTGTTTCGTCGAAAACAGATCTGTTTTAAACAGAGGACTTATATCAGCTTGCTTACTGTTTATTTTCAAGAATTTGTGCAGGTACTAACATACATACACAAATCATGAGCTGCACGAATCCGTGGGATTGGAGTACGGATCCACTACCAGATCTAAAACAGATGTCGATGGCCGAATATATGAATCGTACCATACCTCAACAACATCAGTCAGTAAGTGCAAGTCAATGGGAAAAGGTGTTGAATCATCAAAGCATACAGAATCTTTTGGTAGCGAGAGGAGAAGAATGTGCAGCTACTAGAAAGATACGTCATGATCTGTTGAAGAAGAAACTCGAATCATTTCATTTCTTAGAGAATGAAACCCTAAATGATATAATTACTCGTTATTATCATTTGATGAAGGAAATGTATTATGGTGGTGTTCTTACATCTCAACAGGAAATTGTAGCAAGGTTTGCTGATGCTCTACCTCCAAAGTGGAGCCCATTTATTGAACTTTTAAAGCATACGGGCGTTCTAAATGCTGTCAAGGTTAATATCTATGAATTCATTCAGAAGTTGGAGCACAAGAACGAAGAAGAAATTCGGAAAGCAATACAAATTCCTGCTCCACAATCAGCTCCTCCTCCGGTCTTCGATCCAAGTTCCTATTTTCCTAAACCTACTGTCGATTGTGGTTCGGCCATACAGTTGGGAAACAGTGATCAAACAAGAACTGCGCTTTATGCCGAAATCATCAAGAATGTCAGCGATGGTGAATCTTCGGGAAATGATGACAGTTCAGGATATAGTGGCAGCACTGATGAAGATAGTTCAGGTGTGAGTGATAGTTTGTCGAATGGTGCCAAGGAGATGAAATGTCAAAATTCTGACTTGATAAAGAAAGCTGATGCTACATCAAAAGAAATGGAGAAGATTCTCACTGAAGATGGATCTTTCTCTTCTCAGACTGCCTTTATGGCTAATGTCACAGCTTCTACAAGTCAGGTACAATCTGAAACTCCTAGAATATGTAGTGATTGTGCTTATATGAAACAGGAATGTGAGAGAGTGAAACATGAATGTGCTAATGCTAAACATGCTTTTGAAGAATTAAAACATGAATGTGCAGAATTGAAACTTGAATGTGACACAATTCATAGTCACAATCAACATTTGGTTGTTGATATGTCAAAGTGCAAAGAGGCAAACATGGCTTTAGTTCGAAATGAAAAGGAATTTAAATCTGTAATTGAAACCTTAAAGAAAAGTGTTTCCGAAACTACCAAAGTTGTTTATCATAAACAAATTAGTATTAACAATTACATTAACATCGTTGAGGAAACCAAAAAGGAACTAGCCATTGCCAAATGCGAGCATGATGCTATCAAGCAAAAATTGGAGAGTTATTCTAACTCCCGATTTGTGCTCGATCACATAATTGACGTTCAACAACTGAAAGGGAACGTGAAAGGCGTAGGGTATAAGGCGTGTCCACCTCCATTGAGGGGCAACTATACCAAGATGCCCGATGAGGAGGAAATGCCTCGGTTTGAACCAACTGTTCCTCTTAATTATGAGGAGTTTACAACTGGTCTAGGGTTCAAATCGGACAGTTCCTCGGAGGGCTCATCTGGAACAACCGAAAATTCAGCATCTGTTGGTACGGAACAAAGTCCTCCCACAATTGAGGACTATGATTCGTCCGATGATGAACCAGATGTGAGTGATGAGGATAAATCTCTTGAGAAGAATAAAGGAGTAGAAGTGCCTTTTGAGAATCACATTCTGTGTGATCCTCCTACTCCTGCTGTGCATTCAACTGGTGCTAAACAAGAGATAGATCCTATCACTGAGACAGTGTCTACCATTAAAAGGGATAACGTGTTGTATACTTTAGTTGGTGATGACAAAATTTATTCAAACACAGCTTTTCCAATTAAAAATGTCAATCAATCTTTGATCGACAAAGTGTTTGAAGATACTACAACTAAGTTTTTGGAAAAGGGGATCCCGAGAGTTTCAGTAACTCAGTGTGATCCGATTCCAAAAGCTGAAGTTAGAAGAAAATTTGGAAATAAAAAATCACCAACGAAGCACCAACCTATCGCTTTTAAGGGTAAACAACAACAACAACGAGCTCAAAAGCCTAAGGTTACACAACCAAAGGCTGAAACAAAAGGAGCTCGTTACAAGAAGAAATGCAAAGACGTTAAGTTTGTGGCGTCCAAAGGTACTGATAAAGTGGAGACTTTTGAAAATAAGTCAAATACCGATTTTGTTCAAAAGGTTAACATTTTGAAACGTAATAATGATAACAATTACACTCAACACACAAATGGGTGTGAAGCTAGTACCTCTGGGTCTACAACTTCTACGTCTGGTCGTCGATCAAATTCTCCTAAGTTTGTTGAAAGGAGAACTTGTTTCAAATGTGGGAAGTTTGGGCATATCATTAAAGACTGCACAAACTCGCCCAAACCAAATTTTGTAGAAAGAGCACCACCTGAAAAGGTTCACCCACAACGTCGTCCTGTTTCACCAAAACATGACAAAAGAACTGTTAAAGAACAAGAAACAAAACAACGACGTCAAAACGTCAAAAAGGTTGAAAAGGCGTTAAAACCGAAGGTTGTCCTAACAAAATCTGTTGAATCAAATGTTAAATTTGAAAAACAAAAACAGATTTGGATACCAAAATCGGTAAATGTTTCAGGGGGAGCTCATTCTATTCCGAATCATCGGGAAATGGATGTCACAATCCTCGATGATGAAGGACGACCCAAGTCTGTGAAGGCTTGGGTCCTCCTCTCCAACTAATCTCTGAGTGAGTGTGCAGGATGTTCCAGGAGGAACTATCGATAGTCATCGGATTGTTGATAGTGGAATGTTCTTGCACAAGATAGGCGACTCAAAGCTCCAAGATATTGTTATTTCTAGGAGTGGTTGCCTTTGATGGAGAGAAAAAGGAAAGAAGACAGAATTGTCTGTCGAAAGAGATTGAAAAGCTTCGACAAATTGAAAATCATTCCAAGAGTTTGATTGTTCAAGGCTTTGATCGGGTCCCCGGGATAGATTCAATCAAAATGTACGCCCCTGCAGCGCGTCTGAAGATCAAATTCACAAGATAAACGTGCAGTGTACATTTCTTCGCGGTGTGATTGAAGAAAAGGTGTTTGTTGAACAAACCAACCGGGTGTGCGGATGCCTTGGCATGGATTGAACAACCGCACACTACTTCTCAAGAGAAAGACAAAGACTTTCGCTGGTGCAATGTGAAAGACCAGCCGGACCCAAAGGTTTCTGATCTTGTTGCTGTGAAGAGATTTCTCAGTAGCTACAAAATCGACTTTGAAATCCACAACGGGTGGATATCCAGTTTGGGAGAGCGCTCAGATTCCTTGCAATGCATGAAGCAGTTGCAGGATACGGTTTTGAATTTCTAATCTCTCATTTACTTGTTGATATTTAAGCTGCTTTATAAATTGTTATCCTCTTGTAGCACTCTTTGGCCAGACAATGTTGTCATGGTCCGCACCGCTTACCGACATGCCAACTGCTTTTTCCAAAATTTGATAAATCATTTCTGATTAAAATTAATTTTGGTAAACGGCATCGAGGTAAAACATGAGTTAACCGACATCGGAAAATCGTTTTTGTAAATACCTTTGTGTCTTTTAAATTTATCTTAGTTTGTTGATTTTAGGGGGAGTAAATCCAAATTTGAAAATTCAAAAACATTGAAAAATTTCAAAGCACAAAAACAATAGAAAAACAAAAATGAGTTTCCTAGCGAGAAAAAGAGAAAATGATAGTAGATCAGTGGTCTGTCTAAACCTCTTTAAACTGAAATGCAAAATGAAAAACGATAAGCAGCTCTATATAAGATGTATCGGTAGGCTCACAATCAGACTAAAATGTGCAGGATGATACAAACCTAACAGACTTCAAGTCAGGTGGGAACCGCTCATTGGCATATGGTCTTAGTACCGAAATCTCGTTTGATAGATTGCCGAGATCTGAGATATTCAGTCTTTATGCTGCTTATCATCTGGGTATCATGGTTGTATCCCAAACCGTAAAAATAACGGAGACGAAGTCTAAGATCTTCCATGATACTATACATACGTGTACATATTGCATTCGACCTCAATAAGTGATCAACAATCACATGTCCAAACAAAATAAGTGATAATATATCACAGATTCTTTGTGGGAGTCAAGTTCGTCTCTCTGCTGTACGAAAGTACTGACCTGTTCACGGACTTGCTCTTGTGCCCTCATGCATCTGAAAATCAAGTTCCTCATCAATAAGTGATTCTATCACATAGGGCTTGTTTTCAAATCAAAATAAGTGAGTTTCTCACATCTTTTATACGGTCAAACAGATGATAAACAGTATACTCACCGGTAAGATGAACTCTCGTGCATACCTTGATACGGGAATGTGTCATGTGTGGATGAACACCGGTCGGTAAGTATAAAATCATACCTTAACGTATCCCCTCGCCATGATTACATCTGATAAGTTGAGCTTAAGTGGACAACAATACCGATAATTGTTATAGGATGCTTATCTAAATGTTAACTAATTGAACAAAAAGAGCGTTTTGGCATGACCGTACACTGATATGATTCTCTTACCCTCGAAACTCGCAAAAAGAATGTCTGTAAATATTTGTTTACTACTTTCAGTTTCTGCTTCTTTGTTTATATTTATTTATTGCTTTCCGTCTTTACATTTGAAAAATGAAAAATTTCAAAAAGATTTTAGGTGTGTTTTAATTTAAACTTTATAAAATCCAAAAAGATTTTGCTTCTAGTTTATTTTTGATTGACTGATGTTGGAACTCGAGTCTATCCTACCCAAAATCCTGATCGTAAGCCGGAAAACAATTGCACCTTCATAAAAAGTCGAAGTTAACAAATTTTGAAAGTTAAAGAATTAAAATTGATCATTTTCTATACTTTCAAACTGTTGTCGGTCGGTGTTTGATTGAGATTTGATCTCATATGTGTCGTTTGTTTAATTTGTCTATATTCCAAGCGGTTGTTCTCATTACGTGTTTAGCTTTCTTGTATGTACAGATGCGACATCAGAATCAACTAAAGGCGAAGAGAACGTGTCAGATGACAAGCCGTAAAGTGAAGACACGACGTTGATGCAATCAGAAGATCAAGATGATTGGATTGCAGTTGATCACTCATCAACACCACAAGGATCTAAATCATTGAAGATCAAAAGATTCACGAGCATAACTCAATGGAGAGTTCATTCTAAGGGGGAGTTTGTTAACACACTACCTAAATAAAATGGGGAGTTTGTTGATACACTTTCTACTTTCGAAGCGTGAAGACTTTGAAGATCCTCCGACATGAAAGACACAGAAGACGAACTATCACAGAAGACGAACCTCACGAGTAGCGTCCAAGGGGGAGATTGTTGGTACACTTTATGTGGACGCGACTCGACTCGGTTCGACTCGGCTCGGTTCGACTCGGGTCGACTCGGTTAGGTCCGGCTCAAGCCCGAAGACACGACATTCCTCCGTCGTGCGCCCCAGAGTTCGACACGCGAAGCACGGAGCGCCGCGAACAAGTCCCGCAAGACACATCACCATGACATCATCTCTGTGATGTCATGATGATGTCATTGTTTTGTCCTATGTTGATACTAAATGGAAATTATCAATCAGAAACAAGTCTGGGCCGTAAACTTCAATTTGGGCCGTGACTGTATGTTGGACTTTGGACTTGGATTGGGCTTCTACATCTATCGACGAAACATATTAGAATGTATATGTATGTCGACGAAACAGGTGTGTTTCGTCGACTTTATGTGTTTCGCCGAAGTCCTTTATGTTTCGTCATTTCTGGTCTGTGTTTTAGTATAAATACCCATCTCTGTTTCATTGTGAACCAGAGATGAGAAAATACATGTAAAGAAACTCTGTCAAAATTCCGTCTAAACTGTGTTTGTATCAGTTTGTATTCGGTTCTCATCCCGTTAATCAATAGAGTGTGTATCATTGATTAATCCGTTGTTATTATTGCTTTACGTGTTTGATTTGGCATAGTTACGTGGATTCCGCACGCGTAACCGTGTTTGCTATAAACAAGTGATTTGGTTCGTTATCGATCCTCAGATTACGGGACCTACAGAGGATGCCCCACCTTAATATTTTATAATTTTCTAAGTTTTTTTTATTAACTTAATAAAAACTTTATAAAAATTAAAAAATACAACATAAAACAACATAAATAAATTCATTTCATAACATAAAAAAAATTACATTTCCTAAAAAATAAAAACATTTCCAAAAATAAAAAAAATACATTTCCTAAAAATAAAAATAAAAACCTACGACGTACATTTTTTCTTCACCTCTTCCTTCATCCTCCGATACACCTCTCGTTCATCCTCCGGAACCGAGTCGAGATCCAACCTCATTATCCTAAAATCCTCCGCTCGAGCATAGTCGGCCGACACGTTTTTCTTGTGACTATATTTTTCGGCCGCAAAGTCTTTAAACGAACGGAATTCGGAAATCAAGTCGTCCATTTTCGAAGACGCCTTCGAGCCGCCACCTCCACCCGAGCTGTAACACCCCGTGTTTTCATAAGTGAAAGTCAAAGTCAAGGTCAAAGTCAACGACCGATTTCGCGCAACTTGAATCGTAGAAATTTCTTTATTTTATTTGTATTATGTGGAGTAAGTGTCGTTACTGCAATAATCGATGTGTGTAATCGTTAATCAACCGACTTACGACTGTGAATTATAGGAAGTAACAATGCGATAAAGTTAACTAATCAATAATCAAGCTATGCTAATCGAATCGACATCGAATCGTAACTCGAACTATGTATTTTACTTGTTGTTTATACGTGTGTGCGTGCCTTACGTGTTACCTGTGCATGTTTATTTATGTTGTGTTGTGGTAATCAAGCGAACCCAATCGAAACTCGAAGTCTAACTCGAATGCAATCGAACTCGAACTCGAATCACGATCGGACCATGAAAGATAGTGGAAAATAGATTGCGCAAGGTACGAAGTAGTTAGGACTAAAAGTAATTGGACTAGAAAACCCTATCGAATCGCTCGCAATCGGAACCGAAACGTCAAAGATCGTCGCACCAAACACACCACCCAGGCGCCAACCGGCCGGATGGCCATCCGCCCGGGTAGCCGCCTGGGGAAGTGATAGGTGCCATCCGACCAGGATTGCTATCCGCCCGACCGACCATCCGGGTAGTGTGCAATCCGGACGGATCGTACTTTCCTCTTTTGGCATCCTATAAATACACGGGTCACTCCCCAAACTTTCCAGTTTTGGCAAGTGACGTTCGACCAGCACGCTCTCTTCACCTTTTCTGCGATTTCTCCCAAACCAGGTAAGAGCTCGCCGTAAATCTTGTACTTTCTTGATCTATACGAATTTCTACACCTTTCTATCCTTTAAATATTAACTTTTAACCGTGAAACCATCAAGGTTTGAGGTATTCTAAGATGACGTCTTCATGAAGTTCCCATGAACTTCAAGTTTGACCTCATTCCACCAAGAATAACTCGGATCTGAACGGTTTCCACAAGATTTCACAACGACTTCGCATAAACCTGAGCTTTTTCTAATAGATAAAAGAGTTGAAAGAAATAAACACGAGATTTCTCCTTTTTACACTCAAAAACGATAAGAATCGGATCAGTTCTAGTCTTCTACTCAATGTTAGTGATGCACCAGTCCTAAATCCGGATTCTACCCGCGAGACACCTGATTTCGGGTTAGACCAGAATGACCGTTCTGAGCCGCCGACCGGCCAAGCTGGGGTGATTCCTGGCCGGCTTAGTCATGGGGGTAAGAATACAATTCCGATTGGTTGACACGTAATCAGAACATCTCGATAGAACGACAAAAGCGACCAAGGGTAGACGAAAGGAACCACCAGAACGAGATGCTGTCCGGACGGACTGATGTCCGCACAGACAAGCTATCCGGACGAGTTGCCATCCGGACGGACTACACTTGGGACCCATATCCAAACAAGGTTTGAGTATCGACGTATGAGTAATCCGCACGAACGACCCTCTGAATGGATTACTCTTCGGATCATGAGATACTAAGCCTTAAACAATTTCCAACATATTCATTAACAGGGTTGCCACCCGATCGGATAACCCATCCGACCGGATGACACTTTCACCAAGTGACTCACAATTAAAGTCGTTGTCCGCACGGACTACCATCCGAACGGATTGTCGTCCGCCCGACCGACTTGAAGGGTAAGAGAACTTTAAGGTTTTCAAATGCTACAACAAAAACTTCAAAAGTCAAGCCACCATACACAAGCACATCTCACCCATAGGAAGAAACAATCCACTCGAGTAGTCATCCGCTCGGACAAACTGTCCGCACGGATGACTAACCGAACGGATTGCTGTTCGCACGAATGACTAAACCGAACGGATTGTTGTTCGCACGGATGACCATCCGAACGACCAGCTATTCTACCCACTCTCACCCTGTATTGTTTTACGCGCCACTTATCGCTACGTTACCGAATCTATTCAGGCTAACCGTACTCGCTAAAAGCGCTCCCTTCAATCCACTAATCGCTGTGAGTATACTCGATCCCTTTTTGCTTTAAGCACTTTTGGGTGTTACATACGCTACGAATATTCAAACTACAACTATCACACTACTCAAACTATTTGAACGCTAACCGCTTATGCATGCTATACGTGGCTTATGAATGCTTGTTTGTTATGTTTACACATAGAATGTTGTCTACCTGCCTTAGCAACGATAGTACTATAGTTTGGACTCAGCACCCGTTCACACGGGGGTTGTTAAGGATCTTTTACTTGCATGGATTACGGTGGTAATCATGTATTGCGAACTGCCTCGGGCAGTCAACCCGCAGTCATTGGTATCGATGGATCTATGTCGATAACTAACGTGCTTCATTTCACTATGTGTACGTGCTGGTTATGCGTAAACGAATTCGAACTCTATATGCTATTATCAAACTTGTATGCTCACCTTTACATTATATGTGTATTGACTTTTATTTTAACGTATGTGACAGGTGCTTAGGACGCACACTTGGTAGGAAATTGAAGCTAGAATAAAGCTTTAGAGCCCAACAAATAGTTGTCTGTAGATAACGAATCAGGGGTCTCTAGAAGCAGATAAACAATTGCTACTTATTTAAATCTGAGTTGTCGGAACAGAATATTTGTCTTGATGTTTGTCTGTAATAATTATTTGACTGTTTGATATACGGTATGGGACGTATTATTTAAATTGAATGGTGTTGATAATTGTTGTGGAAACTTCTGGACAATCTGTTTCGCTCAGTGCCACGCCCCGATGATTCCGCCATCGGTTGGGGTGTGACAGATTGGTATCAGAGCCATAACTATAGGGAATTAGGCAAGACTCAACCTAGTCCGGGTCGATGTCTTAGAGACCTAGACTATAGTTAAGAACCAACAGACCGAACTTATGTGCTGTACCCAGCTATTCCTCGCTATCACTGCACTCGAATTTTCGAAAAGGGTCAAACGATTTAAAAGGATTAGGTGTGAAAACCGCAAACTCTCAACTAAATTGCTTGGTCAGTGCCGCTTTTATCAATTTACCAACGATTTTCCTCATTAAATTCAATAACAAACGAGGAGAATTATACCAAATCAGGAGTGAAATCCATATTTTGATGAATAATCTCCTCAATTTTTGCTAAAACAAGGAAGAAGATGCTAAGCTAGGGGTGAAACCCTAACCTTGACAACTTGCTCCTAACTTTTACTTATCTCACCTAAGCCTCGACGAACTTCAACGACCTGAGTCATGAGTATGACCCAGGAAGTACGTGTTGCATGCCCAAGAATCGAGGCAGGAACACGATCCTGAAAGTCGAAGTGTGACGACAAGTCTGTTGAGAGTAGTCGAATCACTTTGGGTAGTCAACGTCTAGTAGCCGCAGACGATCTAATTTTCAATTTATGTGTTTGGAGTCGACAGTTGTCGCTCTGATAATTCGTCGATTTTATGTGTTTTACGTGCTTTTACCTATTTATATGTTTAAATTTTTGAAGATTTACTCGATTTTGCTTTCACTTCGATCGACACACACGACTCGCACTGCATTTTTATCCCAATCGCTAGCAAATCGCCGAATTACTATACTACCCTATTCGATATACTAAGCGCGATCGCTATACTCGAACGATCGCGAGCTTTGAATAATAGGTTTCTGTTTTCTGACTGCTTCTAAGTGACTCAATACGTATGTGATCGTTTCTTTTATTCTCTACATGCTTAGGCGTTATGTGAATACATGCTCTACATGCTTAGGCGTTATGTGATTATGTGCTCTACGTGCTTATGTGTATATGTGAAAGTGTGCTCCATGTGTTATGTGTGTACGTAAACGTACGTGTTACTGAGCTTTAGTAAGTAGTAAACGTGTGAGGTGAGATTCGAATACAATGTGTTGAGTTCCGTGGCTATGTCTATTGCAGACAATGTCATCTGGATCCCGTCATGCACTTTCTCGTCAAGAGAAGAGAGACAGACGTCTTGCTTCCATCATCGCTAAAAGCGTAGCGAAGGCTGTGAGTGATGTTTATGAGAATGCCAGTAAATCGTCTGAAGAGTCAAGAACCGACGCTCCTAAAGCCGCCGCAAGGCCTTTCAGTTTCAAGCAATTCAAGTCTTGTGGGCCAAAATAATTCACTGGCGAAGGAGGTCCCACTGCACTATTTCACTGGTTTGACTCTATCGAGGTTACTCTGCGACAGAGTGGTTGCCCTGATGACCTTCGAACTCTGAACGCTACCGGCGTTTTCCAGTCCCGAGCACTAGACTGGTGGACGGTCGAGAGGAACAAGCGAGAGAACGATGCAGCCTACGGTCTGTCGTGGGAAGAGCTCAAGGAAGTTATGCTAGAGGAATTCTGCCCTCCTCACGAACGTCAAAAGCTAGAAGATGAATTTTGGCACATCCAGCAAAAGGATGGTGACAATGCTGGTCTTACTGCTCGTTTTAAACAGCTCAGCATTATCTGTCCCGATCAAGTCAAGACTCCCGACATGATGATCAAGAAGTACATCTAGGCCCTGCCCGACTGCCTTGCTGATTTCGTGCAAGCGGCTAAGACTACGACGATCGAGGAAACCTATCTACTGGCCGCTGAAATCAATGACAAACGGGTTAAGGCTGGTGTCTGGGATAAGACTTCAAAGCATCTGCATCAAGCTACCGGTACCATACCAACTGCTGAACCCACCTCATCAGGCAACAAGAGGAAGAACAAGAGGAAGAATAGCTCCAACAACAAGAACTGTGCGATCACTGCTGCACCAATTCAAGTCGTACCTGCCCCACAGCGTCAGGTGGCAGCGCCTGTGGCCAATGCACCGCCTGAAAAGCGTGCATACACTAGGCCACACCCGCTCTGCCCTACTTGCACCTACCACCACCCAACTGCCATTGCTTGCCGTTACTGTGCTCACTGCAACGTATACGGCCATTTTACTGCTAACTGCCACATCCGACAAGCTCCTGCCAACCAAGCTCTACTCACTGCCCCACAGGGTCAACAAGCTCCTCCGGCACCCGCAGTCAAAGCCAGAGCCTGCTTCGCATGTGGCGACCCGAACCATTTCGCCAACATGTGCCCAAACAGGGTCGTGAAGCAAGAGCCTCAGCAACAGCAGCCACAGCAGCAGCAACAGCAACAACAGGCCGCACGCGCCAGAACTTTCAACCTCAACGTGCGTCAAGCCCAGGCCGACAACAACGTGGTCAATGGTACGTTCCTTGTGAATGGTATTTATGCTTCATGTTTGTTTGATACTGGAGCTGATAACTGCTTTGTGTCGCTCGAATTTGAGAAACTCCTTAGTCGTAAACGTTCCCAACTATCCTCGGCATTCGATGTTGAAGTCGCTACCGGAAGAACCGTCGCTGTCAATTCCATTATCCGTGATTGTACTCTCGAGCTCAACAATCACATCTTCCCAATTGACCTTATTCCGATGCAACTCGGAAGTTTTGATGTCATAGTAAGCATGGACTTTCTTCGAGAAAACCATGCTGAAGTTGTATGCTTCGACAAGATGATTTGTTTTTCGCTCGCGAATGGTGACTCATTGTGTGTATACGGTGATACTGCTTCAAAGGGTCTCAAACTTATGTCCTGTGTCCAAGCTAGTAAGTATCTCCGCAAGGAATACAGGGCTTTCTTGGCTAACGTTGTAGCAGCAGAGAAGGAAAAGAAAGAGAAGAAGGAAGTGAAGGACGTTTTTGTGGTTCGAGAATTTCCTAATGTTTTCCCAGAGGATCTTCCCGGATTACCGCCAAGTCGTGATATCGACTTTCGTATCGACCTCATTCCTGGAGCCAACCCTATTGCCAAAGCTCCTTATCGTCTTGCACCATCCGAAATGCGCGAACTCTCAACCCAACTCCAAGAATTACTTGAGAAAGGCTTCATTCGCCCGAGCACCTCTCCTTGGGGCGCGCCAGTCCTTTTCGTCAAAAAGAAGGACG
The DNA here is from genome assembly GCA_030545235.1 of Helianthus tuberosus. NCBI lineage: Eukaryota > Viridiplantae > Streptophyta > Magnoliopsida > Asterales > Asteraceae > Helianthus > Helianthus tuberosus. Next base: position 280,756 of record JARYGA010054637.1, on the reverse strand, counting down.
GATCGTTCAGGATGTGCATCGACTATCGGGAATTGAATAAGTTAACTATCAAGAACCGCTATCCTCTACCTCGCATTGACGATTTGTTTGATCAACTACAAGGCGCCACGTGTTTCTCAAAGATCGACCTGCGTTCAAGATATCATCAGCTACGTATTCAAGAGGAGGATATACCCAAAACCGCGTTTCGTACTCGTTACGGTCACTACGAATTTGTTGTCATGCCTTTTGGCTTAACCAACGCACCAACGGTTTTCATGGATCTGATGAATCGCGTGTGTAAACCATATCTCGACCGTTTTGTCATCGTCTTCATCGACGATGTCTTGATTTACTCCAAATCGAAAACCGAACATACGCAACACCTACGTTTGGTTCTCGAGTTACTCCAGGGGAACCAACTCTATGCCAAGTTCTCCAAGTGTGAATTCTGGCTGGAGGAAGTTCAGTTTCTGGGTCACATCGTAAATAGTCAAGGCATTCACGTCGACCCTGCAAAGATTGAAGCTGTCAAGAGCTGGGTTACACCTAAGAATCCATCTGAAGTCCGCTCTTTTCTCGGACTGGCGGGCTATTATCGACGATTTATCGAAGGATTCTCGAAGATTGTTGTACCACTTACCTCTCTTACGCATAGGGACCAGCCTTTTGTCTGAGGAACCAAACAAGAGACTGCCTTCCAAAACCTCAAGCACATGCTTTGCAACGCTCATATTCTCACACTGCCAGACGGAAACGATGATTTCATTGTCTACTGTGATGCTTCCAACCTTGGTCTTGGTTGCGTTCTCATGCAACGGGACAAGGTCATAGCTTACGCTTCTCGTCAGCTCAAAATCCACGAGAAGAACTATACAACCCATGATCTCGAGCTAGGCGCAGTTGGTTTTGCGTTAAAGATTTGGCGACACTACCTGTATGGTACCAAGTGTAAGATCTTCACCGATCATAGGAGCCTGCAACATATCTTTAATCAGAAGGAACTTAATATGCGTCAACGCCGATGGGTAGAACTTCTCAACGATTATGACTGTGAGATTCGTTATCACCCAGGCAAGGCAAATGTTGTTGCCGACGCACTTAGCAGACGGAGCTATCTGCTCAGCACTCGTAATGTTCAAGCCCAGCATAATTTCGAAACCCTCATCCGCGACGCTCAACATGCGTGTTTTAATGAACGCACCCTGAAGAAAGAAAGAAAGAATCTACCACGATGGAGCCCAACTGGTGAGCAAATCAAACGGGATATTCCACTTTTTAGACCGAATTTGGATTCCCAAACGAACGGATTTGCGACAAATCTTGATGGACGAAGCCCACAAATCACGGTATTCTATTCACCCCGGTGCCGACAAAATGTACCAGGATCTTCGTTATAAGTACTGGTGGCCGGGTATGAAAAGAGATATCGCTCTCTATGTCGGAAAATGCCTAACTTGTGCTAGAGTCAAGGCTGAACATCAAAGACCCTCTGGCTTACTCGAACAACCACCAATTCCAATGTGGAAGTGGGAGAGCATAGACATGCATTTTATAACCAAGCTACCACACACGTCATCAGGTCACGACAGCATATGGGTTGTGGTCGACCGTTTGACTAAATCAGCCCACTTTCTGCCAATACGAGAAGACTACAAGGTAGAACGATTAGCCCGAATCTACACCGACGAGATCATTTGTAATCATGGAACGCCTCATGACATCATTTCTGATTGTGATGCTCGGTTTACCTCACGACTATGGGAAACGTTTCAAACGGCACTCGATACAACACTTAATCTAAGTACCGCTTTCCACCCTCAAACCGACGGTCAGACTGAGAGAACGATTCGTACTCTTGAAGACATGCTCCGTTCGTGTGTCCTAGACTTCGAAGGTAATTGGGATAAATACCTGCCATTAGTCGAATTCTCGTATAACAACAGCTACCATTCTAGTATCCAAATGGCACCATTCGAGGCATTATACGGAAGAAGATGTCGATCGCCTATTGCATGGCACGAGATCGGTCATTCGCAACTAACCGGTCCTGAGCTATTACAAGAAACGACAGACAAAATTTTCCAAATCCGAGACAACCTGGTGAAAGCTCGGGATCGACAGAAAGTTTACGTCGATAAAAAGCGCAAGCCCCGTGAATTTGGCGTTGGTGACCACGTACTCCTAAAGGTGTCACCTTGGAAGGGTGTGGTCCGATTCGGCAAGAAAGGGAAACTCGCGCCTCGATATGTTGGACCTTTTAAGATTCTGGAAAGGATCGGAAAAGTCGCCTACAGACTCGAATTACCGGAGGAACTTAGTAACGTCCACCCGACTTTCCACGTGTCAAACCTCCGAAAGTGCCTAGCCAACCACGATTTACATGTCTCTCTAGACGATCTACAAGTGAACGAAACATTACACTTCGTGGAAAAGCCTGTCGAAATCATGGATCGCCAAACCAAGCAGGCGCTCGCGCATTCCTATTGTGAAAGTCCGATGGGAAGGCAAACGAGGCGCGGAGTTCACTTGGGAACTCGAAAGCGACATGAAGGCTAAGTACCCACAGTTGTTTCAAGAGAAGAGCTAGAGAGATAAAGTGACATTGTGATTCTAGTACCTTGTACGATTTCATATCAATCTATGGAATTACCGATTATAGTACGTTCTAGTGTGTTTGGTCACGCACGTTCACGGATTTCGTGTCACAAGCAATCGTTTCGAAGTCAAAATCGGCCCAAACGGAAAGTTCTCAAACGTGATTCACGGCGTTGTACAGCTTCCAGCCTAATTTCGGGACGAAATTCCCTAAACAAGGGGAGGCTGTAACACCCCGTGTTTTCATAAGTGAAAGTCAAAGTCAAGGTCAAAGTCAACGACCGATTTCGCGCAACTTGAATCGTAGAAATTTCTTTATTTTATTTGTATTATGTGGAGTAAGTGTCGTTACTGCAATAATCGATGTGTGTAATCGTTAATCAACCGACTTACGACTGTGAATTATAGGAAGTAACAATGCGATAAAGTTAACTAATCAATAATCAAGCTATGCTAATCGAATCGACATCGAATCGCAACTCGAACTATGTATTTTACTTGTTTGTTTATACGTGTGTGCGTGCCTTACGTGTTACCTGTGCATGTTTATTTATGTTGTGTTGTGGTAATCAAGCGAACCCAATCAAAACTCGAAGTCTAACTCGAATGCAATCGAACTCGAACTCGAATCACGATCGGACCATGAAAGATAGTGGAAAATAGATTGCGCAAGGTACGAAGTAGTTAGGACTAAAAGTAATTAGACTAGAAAACCCTATCGAATCGCTCGCAATCGGAACCGAAACGTCAAAGATCGTCGCACCAAACACACCACCCAGGCGCCAACCGGCCGGATGGCCATCCGCCCGGGTAGCCGCCTGGGGAAGTGATAGGTGCCATCCGACCAGGATTGCTATCCGCCCGACCGACCATCCGGGTAGTGTGCAATCCGGACGGATCGTACTTTCCTCTTTTGGCATCCTATAAATACACGGGTCACTCCCCAAACTTTCCAGTTTTGGCAAGTGACGTTCGACCAGCACGCTCTCTTCACCTTTTCTGCGATTTCTCCCAAACCAGGTAAGAGCTCGCCGTAAATCTTGTACTTTCTTGATCTATACGAATTTCTACACCTTTCTATCCTTTAAATATTAACTTTTAACCGTGAAACCATCAAGGTTTGAGGTATTCTAAGATGACGTCTTCATGAAGTTCCCATGAACTTCAAGTTTGACCTCATTCCACCAAGAATAACTCGGATCTGAACGGTTTCCACAAGATTTCACAACGACTTCGCATAAACCTGAGCTTTTTCTAATAGATAAAAGAGTTGAAAGAAATAAACACGAGATTTCTCCTTTTTACACTCAAAAACGATAAGAATCGGATCAGTTCTAGTCTTCTACTCAATGTTAGTGATGCACCAGTCCTAAATCCGGATTCTACCCGCGAGACACCTGATTTCGGGTTAGACCAGAATGACCGTTCTGAGCCGCCGACCGGCCAAGCTGGGGTGATTCCTGGCCGGCTTAGTCATGGGGGTAAGAATACAATTCCGATTGGTTGACACGTAATCAGAACATCTCGATAGAACGACAAAAGCGACCAAGGGTAGACGAAAGGAACCACCAGAACGAGATGCTGTCCGGACGGACTGATGTCCGCACGGACAGGCTATCCGGACGGGTTGCCATCCGGACGGACTACACTTGGGACCCATATCCAAACAAGGTTTGAGTAACGACGAATGAGTAATCCGCACGAACGACCCTCTGAATGGATTACTCTTCGGATCATGAGATACTAAGACCTTAAACAATTTCCAACATATTCATTAACAGGGTTGCCACCCGATCGGATAACCCATCCGACCAGATGACACTTTCACCAAGTGACTCACCATTAAAGTCGTTGTCCGCACGGACTACCATCCGAACGGATTGTCGTCCGCCCGACCGACTTGAAGGGTAAGAGAACTTTAAGGTTTTCAAATGCTACAACAAAAACTTCAAAAGTCAAGCCACCATATACAAGCACATCTCGCCCATAGGAAGAAACAATCCACTCGAGTAGTCATCCGCTCGGACAAACTGTCCGCACGGATGACTAACCGAACGGATTGCTGTTCGCACGAATGACTAAACCGAACGGATTGCTGTTCGCACGGATGACCATCCGAACGACCAGCTATCCTACCCACTCTCACCCTGTATTGTTTTACGCGCCACTTATCGCTACGTTACCGAATCTATTCAGGCTAACCATACTCGCTAAAAGAGCTCCCTTCAATCCACTAATCGCTGTGAGTATACTCGATCCCTTTTTGCTTTAAGCACTTTTGGGTGTTACATACGCTACGAATATTCAAACTACAACTATCACACTACTCAAACTATTTGAACGCTAACCGCTTATGCATGTTATACATGGCTTATGAATGCTTTTTTGTTATGTTTACACATGGAATGTTGTCTACCTGCCTTAGCAACGATAGTACTATAGTTTGGACTCAGCACCCGTTCACACGGGGGTTGTTAAGGATCTTTTACTTGCATAGATTATGGTGGTAATCATGTATTGCGAACTGCCTCGGGCAGTCAACCCGCAGTCATTGGTATCGATGGATCTATGTCGATAACTAACGTGCTTCATTTCACTATGTGTACGTGCTGGTTATGCGTAAACGAATTCGAACTCTATATGCTATTATCAAACTTGTATGCTCACCTTTACATTATATGTGTATTGACTTTTATTTTAACGTATGTGACAGGTGCTTAGGACGCACACTTGGTAGGAAATTGAAGCTAGAATAAAGCTTTAGAGCCCAATAAATAGTTGTCTGTAGATAACGAATCAGGGGTCTCTAGAAGCAGATAAACAATTGCTACTTATTTAAATCTGAGTTGTCGGAACAGAATATTTGTCTTGATGTTTGTCTGTAATAATTATTTGACTGTTTGAGATACGGTATGGGACGTATTATTTAAATTGAATGGTGTTGATAATTGTTGTGGAAACTTCTGGACAATCTGTTTCGCTCAGTGCCACGCCCCGATGATTCCGCCATCGGTTGGTGTGTGACACTAGCCGCCCCCTCCACTCGAGCCGGCCCCTTTGCGCTTTCCGGCCGCCTCTTTTTTTGCTTTGTCCCTTCCGCCGGGACGTTCGATCTCGTGATGTCACACCCCTTTCTAAGGCGGAAGCACGAGGTGTGATCATGAAAGGTTTTCATTGCATACGATTGGTAAACATACTACATGCTCATAAAAATAACTTCAAATGCCAAACATTACATAACTGAAATCATAGTTTTACACAAGACGGCATATTGTCTGAAAAGTTTACAACTTTATTCAAAGATAAAACATAAGCTACATCCATGAGCAAGAGTAGGACCGCGCGCACATCCACTTTAGTTACCTGAAATACATGTGAGTTTTTTGAAAAACGTCAACAAAATGTTGGTGTGAATTCATGCAGTTCTTGTATTGAACGTTTGTATACTTTGTATGAAAACATGGTATGTATCTTGTATAAATCAAGTATTTCTGTATGTATCTTGTATAAATCAAGTATTCCTGTATGTATCTTGTATAAATCAAGTATTTCTGTTTGTATCTTGTATAAATCAAGTATTCCTGTATGTATCTAGTATAAATCAAGTATTTCTGTATGTATCTTGTTGTTAATGGGTTGCAAGGCCATTAACATGTGACACGACATAGGAAGCAACCAAACCATAAGCATTTTTCTAGTTGTTGATTCACGACGGAGACACAAAAGCACTACTCGGTACTAGTTTTCTCCAAGAGTGTGGCTGCCCGAAAACCCATTAGATCTAACCTTTTGTTCTGCGGTCTAAGTATGTACACGATTAATGGTGCTTATGGTACCCTATTCGTGACACGATTTCTCGTATCATTCCTGAAAATGCATCATACTTGGTACTAGTTATGACCAAGAGTGCTTCTTGTTTTTGTATCCATCATACCATTTGAAAACATCGTAACATTTGTAACATGATTTCACCCCCGAAGTTATAAAACTGAAAACAGTTAAAAGAAAAGGGGGAGCATGAACTCACAACTTTGCGTTCCTTGCGCCGTAAACTTCACCGGTTTTTGCTTATCTAGCATCGTGACCTAAACGTGTTTTATTAACGTTAGTCACTAGACTTGTATCGCACAAGTACAAGTCACCATCTTTTATGTATTTGTTCTTGTGTTAAAAATAATTTATATTTTTAACTATGTATCTTACTTATATTATTTTCTCAAAAATAAATATAAGTATCTTGTATTTTTCACCCGAGTTATGTATCTTGTTCAAAACTTCATTTCATGTTCAGAACTTGTCCAAGTTATTTATTCTATGAAGAAATATATTTAATATATTCTCTTGTATTTGTCTGAGCATGTTGTATGTGTATTTTCATATTTTCACTCCTCGGGAGTATTTAGTGTATTTTCAAGTCCTAATACACTATTACATGTAATACATACTACATACACTTAGCACAAAATTTGGTGATCAATAAATATATATATTTTTCTCAAAAATATACATAGTTAATATTAATTTTAATCTTGAAGAAATCATCATTTCTTAGCACAAAAATTAGGGAAACCTTGATAAGTATTCTTAGATACATTTTTAGGGAATAAGTTTCTCAAAAACTTATATTTTTCTAAGTGACAAAATTTATAAAAATTTTGACATAGTTTCCCCTAAAAATGGAGGTTTCCCATGTTTTCAAAACATGTGTTTATTTTCTTTTAAACTCGTCATCAAACATCAACAACTCATATAACACTTACCGAGTGTCAAAATCAAGTAAATTACACTACATCATGAACTTGAAGTCTTGTAAAAACTTGTAGTAACTTACCATGTTATTTAGTAGGTTTAGTTACCCTTAAAAACATGGTTATTTGTCTGTAAATCTCATTCTTGAAGGATTTAGTCATTTACAACTTGTAAGATGATTTTTCTAAAAGTATTTCTTTGATTTTTCTAAAAGTATTTCTTTTGTATTTTTTTTTGTTTCATAAGTGTTTATACACTTGTTTTTCTAATAAAAATAGTGTAGGTTTAAGTAAAAACCAAGATCTTCTAAAAATCATATTTTAAACTTGGTTTACTTGGAAAATCATTCATAAATCTTGGATCTACAAGTTTACTAGTTCACTTTGATCATTGTTTTTACAAGAAATCATTTTTATTTATCAAGATCATGTCTTTCTAGAAGATGATTATCTTATGTAAACACATAATCATCTCCTAACTTGCTAAATCATGTTTTTAATCATAACCTAGCAAGTTCCATGTAATGATCAACATCAACATCTCTAGTAATAAACAAGCAAACATCATCCATATGCTAAACAATAACATTTCATCTATATATCATCATACTTCATCTTATGTTTCAAGATTTGAGTTCAAGTCTTTTAGTGTTCTTGTGATTTCATCATAATATACCTTTTAACCTGTAACACCCCGAAAATATAAAACTTTATATTAGAATTATAAAGTATAAAATAAACAAGAATAAACTGACTAGGACTAAATAACCCAGTTAGATACAACATTGTGAAACCAAATAAATGGATGGGAACTCCTAAATTATTAAACGAAACAATAATTGAGGGACCTAAGTTACAAAGTTGGAAACTTGGGTGATTATAATCAAAATAACACACACCAAACACACACTTAGGTGTGTTTGGTCGAACAAGAACACAGGGGGCGACACAGGCTCCCCACCAAACCCTAGTGCATGTCAAACTTGATCAAATTGAGAGTTCAAATCAGCTCCAAATCGATTTTCAAGCACGAATTAGTGATCACCTTGTGGAGGGGATCATAAGGTATGCAAAATCTTGATGTTTTGATCCATCTTAAATTATAGGTTAATTGTGAAAAACTGAAATTGAGCTTGATTATGTCTTGCATGGATGAAATTAGAAGTAATATGGCATCTAGGGATAAACCCTAGATGATTTCTTGTTAAAATCTAGCATTATACTTGTGGGGTTTATAATCACCATTGTAGGTGATTAGTGAGTTTGTAGAAACTAAATAAACACTAGAATTATGGTTCTTATTCTAGTGAAATCTGAATTCATGTGGTGAATCTGAAATTATTATGTTAAAATTTAGTATAGATTTGTTAATTGAAGTGAATGTAGATGAAAATAACATGTCAAGAACCTAGTAATGGTTATGTAAAAATGTGACCCGCTAGGTGTTTGTTAAAACGCCTAAGTGAGGAGTAAAACGTTAAAGATCGGACAAAAACGCGGATTCGAATATTATAATGAATTGTCCGATTTTTTTTTTGTTATAAAAGAGTTCTAAATTTGGTTGTGAATGGAACTCTATAGGTAAAGAATCCGGGTCGTCAAGTGGACAAGCCGGAGGTGATACACGCTTGAAAGGTGTGCTTTAAAGGTACGTAACTTCGGTTTCGTTACATTATGTATAAACAATAGTCTTAGAAATATTAATGAGAATGTAGTGTCAATTGCGAGTTGGTATGTCATAGAAGTGACGAAGTTCACTCGACAAACCAAACGGGTCAAAATAGTTAATTAGAAATGTTGGTTGATAATGTTGTTTAAATTAGTCATATAATGAATGTAGATATAGTGATGTAATTCACTAGATAAAGAAACGGGTTAAAATATTGGGGTAATGAATTTGGTATGTTGATAAAATGGTGAATTCCATTTGACAACCAAACGGGTCAAATAATGGTCGAAATGGTAGTGTTCGAAGTGACTTAAACGTCACCTATTAAGTATGAGTTATAAAAGCGTAAACCATGGAATGGACGTGATACGCTCAGATTGACAAGCCCGAGAATGGGTAATTATGGTTAGAAACCAATGTTGATAAATTATGTAAGTATGTAAATTGACCCGTTACATTAAATGAATTGTTATTAAATTATGCGTAGTCGCCCTTAGAATAGAAATTGTGTTGATTTTTGTGACTATGATCGCTACTCGAATTAATAGAGTTAAAATTGATAAGGAACCGTTTGGTAGTCATCACATTGGAGGATTTCCACAAGATGAGCCAACGGGTCAAACAATGGTGTAAATTGTAGTATTGGTGTTCTTAATAGTTAGCAATGGTGATAACCATCACAAGAGCATTAAGCCATGATATTGGTAAGGAAATGCATGTGATGATATACCCCGGATGGTGGGTATAAGGCGCCATAGGCTTACTAGCAAACCGGTAATAAAATGGGTGAGGTTAGAATGGGTCGAATGATAGTATAATGACTTTTAGTCGTATGATCGGTAAGTCAAATTTTGGTATGATAGTCGTAATGAACATGTCCGTAATGAATTTACAGACATACAGGAAAGGAATCGCCTAAAAAACGACATGTGGATTCGGGTGAAATCAATAAACTAGTCAAATTGCAAAGTTACAGAGTCCATCGTAAATTACGGTCTCCACCGTAATTTACGGTGGAAAACAAAAGTGTTACGGTGGTTCACTACTGTCTTACGGCAGACCAGAATCACACATAGTCTACCGTAACTTACGGTAGATACCGTAAGTTACGGTAGACTCCAGAAAGCTTTGTTAAATGTTGCGTATCTTAGTTAATCGAATCCGCTTTGAGCATAATTTTCGATTATGTAATATGTCTTAGAACTCTAATACTAATCCTTGTTAAAATTTCCAGCTTCTAGGTATTGCAATTGCGCGGTTGATGATCAAGACAATGCTTCAAGAACCGAACACACATTTTGGATGCTTCCGCATTAATATAAACTATTAAACTATGTAGTTTGTAAACACGACTAAAAGATGATGGTTTATTTCTGTCATTCGACTATGTTAAACTTTATGTTGAAGTACAACTTAGTTTACTAACTAAGAAATTTTGAGAATTTCAAATTTTGCTTTTATATATACTATATTTTTATGATAATTAAGTGAATTAAAAGACGGGTGTTACAAGTTGGTAATCAGAGCTTAAGGTTGTCAACAAAGTGTTCGGTTCAAGCTTGATCGATCGTGTGACAACTGCCACTTTCTGGTAATTTACGTACATTAAAAGCAATGATTGTATGTGTTTTGAATATTCGAACTGCATGATTACATAATATACATCTTAGAACACTCATGGAATATTCATTTATGATGCACATTATTCATTTTGATTGGTTACATTTGAAATAGTGTAAACAATACATCGAAACAACTAGAGTAGTACCTAGTAAACTAGTGTGCTGGCGAAAACTCAGGATCCGCATAAACCATCTAAATTACATCTTTAGGACTCAGACGAAAGTCCAACATCAAATATACATTAAACCCTATATGGGAATACAAGGGTTTGTTTTAATATATTACCAATGTCCGGTAGCACCAAAAACTGCCGAAAAGCGCTAAAAGTTACCATTTCAATAATTTTTCCGCAAAATTCAGCATTGGTATTTTTATTACAAGATGCAAAAGTGTTGTTTAAACAAAAATTCCATATAAAAATAAATAGGGAATATCATATAAATACATAACCGAATATTTCCCTATAACTTATATATGTTAACCTTTCGACTATCTTCTTGCGAAACGAGCGCTAAACATCTAGCCGAACTATATTTTGGCACATGTAGCGAACAAGTGAACATTATTTTTGGTCTTGTAAAACTAGTTTATGAACATTTGAAGTCATGAACCATCTCGAAAAATTGTAAATCTTAAACACCTAAATACTTACATCTTTTTATTTCATTTTGAACCAAAAATATTACTAACACATTTTTCCACATGAGACCCCCCCCCCCCATGCAATTGCCGTGAACAAGGGGTCCCTTACCCCTTGTTTATGTGATAAAATATCTAGATATTTTATTTACTTGCAAGTGGATTATGTTGGTAAAATTATTACAACACTTCATCACTAAGTTACTAGCACTTTCACACCATTACTTTCACAAGAACTCTCTCATCATCTTCATCTTTATTTTTTACCAAGAACACCTCAAAAACCCATTTTATTTTATCACTTTCTATATTGATCAAGATGGATTTCCAAGTAACATAAGAAGGTCTAAAGCACTTACAAGTTAAAGCAAGGGTTTTCATCCATTCAAAAGCATTCTACCATCAAGATCTTCATCTTCTTAACTCTTAATCATTCTCTAAGATCATCCCTAGCCTAGTGCTAGAAGTAAGCTTCTAGATCTATTTTTTTTCTTCATACTTATATTATGTCTATGATTGTTATTATAACTAATAATAACTAAGTAATCATACATAATAAACCTGAAAAATACAAAGAAGCAAAGATAATAATCATGATATATTTATGTTTGTTTATATTGTGATCTAAGACTTGTAATATGCATATTTGATCTTGTTATGATGATTATGATATAAATAAATTGTTAAATGATGTTTTAAAAATATGATCTAACAATTATACATGTTTATGTTAAAGGGTTTTTGTTAAACTTAAAGGATGAATGGATGATCATAATTTTTGGTGTTGTTAATTTACTTAATGTTTTTATTTAAAAACAAGACTTTTACAAGATTATAAAAACTAACATACAACTTGGGATTTTTATAAAAGTTGTTAAAACTAAAAGTAAACTTGGTTTTTGAACTAGTTAACATATATTATGATCATGTTTAAAACCCTACATGATTTGGAGATCATTTTGATAAGCTTATGTTATAAAAATCTCATATGTTTTAGTTAAGATGTTATGAGTAAATTGATGGTGATATTGAAAAGAAAATGATATGTTTTGAGAAACACGACAAAGTTCATATTACAAAGAAACCATGGCCAATTTTTCTTGGAAATTAAGTGTTAGAAAAATTATCATTTTAACAAAGTCTTTACAAGTATACAAGATTAGAAAGTTTGTATTTCTAAAAGCAAAAATGTGTATAAATATATATAATTTGGTAAAATATATATATTTTGTAAACATAATAAGTTTGTGCTATGTGTTTATTAATTTTATTAGTTATATATGAAAGTTGGAAACTTGATAACAATGACACAAATAAATACAAGGCATACTTACAACTAAAGACTTACAAGAATACATATAGATACGCCTTAAAAACGAGTTACGGACGATCCGAATAATCGGATACAAATTATGGTCAAATCGGACGACGGACGAACCTATGAACATATCGCCAATCCGAGGACTCACTGCGACGTTTAGGCGATCTTTTGACTCGTACACCAAAATTACGCTACCATTAACAAAATTCGGACATTTTGAAACTTATAAAAACTATTATGTTTTTATTTACTAAAAAGTATACTTAGTTATTTTTATAAAAATGTTTTTATAAAAATGAAAGACTTATACTTTCAAATGGGCTATTTTATACAAATGGGCTTACACTTCTTAATGGGCTTACTTTCATAATGGGCTTAACTTAAATACATGGGCTAAGCCCAATACCAAACATATGGGCCAAGGCCCAATACTATTGAGGCCCAACACTATTTAGGCCCAATACTATTTAGGCCCAACACTATTGAGGCCCAATACTATTTAGGCCTAACACTATTTTGGCCCAACACTATTTAGGCCCAACACTATTTAGGCCCAACAACATGAATTATTGGGCTAAGCCCAATGACATATAATTGGTAAAAATTACAATTGAACAGTTTACTTATACAAAGGCACGAAATCAAGAAGACAAGACCCGATGATACAACTCACAAGATACAAGATTACATATATATATATATATTTGGTGAAATATATATATAACCGTTTAACAATTCATTCATCTAATACAAAGTTCAACGAACAACAAAGACATACAAGTCTTACACATATTTAAGACACAAGACTTGTACTCAAGTCATTTACAAAGACCGAAGTGTCTAACAAATATAAGTACATTTGTAGGTCGCAACATTGTTCAAGACGACCGTACGTCAGATCACACTTAGTTACTATTCACGGACGCAATTCTGTGAGTTCATGTCCCCTATTCATTTAAATGTTTTACAACTTTACAACTATCGGGGAAAATACATGTTCAACGAATGTTAAAGTTAGGGAATGAAACACCTTAGATCATGTGCGAATTAGGGTTATACATCTAAGCACCATTAATCCAGTTTGGACCTAGGTACAAGTGGTTAGATCTAATGGGTATTGGCGAGCCCCACTCTTGGTCGTGTACCCATACAGAAGAGTGCGTTTGTGTCCCAGTCGATAGTAGTCGACACAAAATCGTCTAGGTTTGGATTGCTTCCTATTTCGTCACACATATTAATGTCCTCGCGAAACATTAATGATCAACGATTTCATTGACGCTTTACATACTACATCATTACATACATATACATTTTATACAACGATTTCAAGACGACCGTACGTCAGATCACAGTTAGTTACTATTCACGGACGCAATTCTGTGAGTTCATGTCCCCTATTCATTTAAATGTTTTACAACTTTACAACTATCGGGGAAAATACATGTTCAACGTATGTTAAAGTTAGGGAATGAAACACCTTAGATCATGTGCGAATTAGGGTTATACATCTAAGCACCATTAATCCAGTTTGGACCTAGGTACAAGTGGTTAGATCTAATGGGTATTGGCGAGCCCCACTCTTGGTCGTGGACCCATACAGAAGAGTGCGTTTGTGTCCCAGTCGATAGTAGTCGACACAAAATCGTCTAGGTTTGGATTGCTTCCTATTTCGTCACACATATTAATGTCCTCGCGAAACATTAATGATCAACGATTTCATTGACGCTTTACATACTACATCATTACATACAGATACATTTTATACAACTAACATTTTATGGATACATTTTATACAACTCACATTTTATGGATACATTTTATACAACTCACATTTTACGGATACAATTTATACAACTCACATTTTACAGATACATCTCATACAACTAAACTGCATGAACTCGCCAACTTTTGTTGATGTTTTCAAACTTAACATGTATTTCAGGAAATTAGTGGACCTGGCAGACATTTCAGTCAAGGAAAGCAAGTATCAAGACTCCATGCCACCATTTGAAGGGTTTGCCCGTTATATACCGCGTCTTTACGGTGATATAGTGGTCAAAGCCTTGACATTTTAAGACTTACATTTTGATGTATAGAACGATGAAAACTTATTTTCATTTGATGGTTTGTAACAAATACATTTAACTTATGTTGCGTTCTTTCGAAACAATTATGACAATGGCATTGGAGCTTGTTTTTATTCATTTAGTATTGTTCACTTATATTGTTATGCAATGAGAACAGATCAGATCACACATCGCGCTTCCGCTACGAGCGGGTGTGACAGATTGGTATCAGAGCATCGATTGTAGTGAACCAGGATTCTTTCTCGAGTCTAAGTCTACAATCATTAGGGACCTCTCACGAAAACCTCTTGTTCATGTTGAACAGATTATAAATAAAATTGGACAGGTCAAAAGGTTTTCATTGCATAAACATTTTTTTTCAAGGTCCACTACAACAAAAATTCACTCCACATAAATCAAGCGAGGACATTTCCATGGGTGAAGTCTATGAGAAATTGACACATTACATTAACATACTATGTGCCTACAATACATTACATTATCAGTTTACGCATTATAAACGGTTTACAAGTTCAGCTTATGCAAAGAAAGAAATCCTTGTTAGATAGGATTTTACATAATTATATATATAAGTCATTCATATGGGTTGTACGAAATAATTGGCAGGTACAAAATACCTTCGACTTCAAACTTTATTATTATTCTTTACTCGCACGATGAAAATATCGACCTCACGTCTACTGCGGAGCTTATGGCGAACATGATTCCTAAGTGAAATCTTAAACTTAATTCCATAAAAATATGGTTTCTTACTCGCGAATGCTGAGGTGCCTGACCATGATAATGACGACGAGGCGGAGGTGGTAACCTTGGACAACAACTCCATTAGTGGGACGAGATCCCTGTGACTCATGCTAATCAAGGACAAGGTTGATATACTCTTGTCCCTACAAGGAAGATGAAGTACTTATCTTGAAGGTGCCCCTTCAGTTGTTATTATTACAGATTCTTTCCATTTCTATTTCATCTAACGTCGTACCATTCTGCGAGTAACAACAACGGACGTTGACACGTGAGCTATCGCGAAGGTCCCTCCTATGTTGAAGGTATATTGACAATAGTGTTTCCTCTCTTACTGATCGGTTGCTTTGTACGAGAGAACGCTAGGGTGACCATGCAAGGCAATTTATTATTACGGTGGCCAATGTAATAACAACTTGTAGTGCATGGGAATTCTGGTGGACTCTGCGGGCCAAGCTAATGATCACTATTCGTTCAAAATTCTTAAGTTGTTACTTGAGATTCAATTTTTCTTATCTATTAGAACACGAACTGTGGTGGTTAGTATAATACCCTACAATACAATACAATACAATACAATACAATACAATACAATACAATACAGGAAGACGACACGTATTTGTTCACACCTAATATTCGATCTACATCACGATTCAGTTGAGACTAGTCATCTAAACAAACAAAATTTGCTAGCCACTCATGAAGTATTTTCCTCAACATTCTAAAATTTTTGTACATGGGCTATTTCCATGGTGTCTATGACACTTTACCCTACTTTACCTTACCTTACCTTATCATATTCCACCTTATCATATTTATTGGAAATAGATACAATAAATTCCGTCGCTTGACATTTGTCTTTTCCCAAGGGATGGTATGGCATGAGCCATGCTGCAACTCCCTCATTGCATTCTATTCAACATCTTGGAGATTCTAATGATCTTGTTAGAGCTCATGAAGCTCAAGCACTATCACCATACTCGTCACATGGGCAAGTACGACAAAGAAATTTCTTTAACTGGGATGACCGAGGTCCATATAGTATGGAATACATATTATAGGGACGGAACGGGTTGGCTTTCCCTCCTCAACGAATTATTTCTTTGCCATTTAAACATATAACCAATACACCCAAGAGGCACTACGCATTTTGGTTGCGGTTATTCACATTATCTTTTATTTATTTTTTTCGGTTATCCATATTATCATATATTCAAACATATATGAACAATGCGATCTTGAGGTTTCCATGACCGATTGCATTCTTCATTCTTGGGCGCATGATAGACTATATTTATCCAAATATATGTCTAGATTCTTTTAATAGTGTGTATTAAAAATATCATGGCACCAAAAGAAACAAATGTTTAAGTCAAAAGTTATGTGTTGAAAATCATTGCTTTTACACAAGACATGGTTTACACATGACACTGTTACGCAAGACATTGTTATACATGACATTTGATGTTGGTATACACAAGACATTTTTTGTAAATAACGAGACGTGTGTAATATGATAAAAGCATGGTGGATACGCCGCTGGTACTTCCTATATATAAGTGCTTATATTATATTGCACATCGTGGTGTTATCCAAACCACTTCGACAAAGACAAGACACGACATCTTCTACACAAGACATGATATTCAATTTCAAGGCATGATATATATTATACACTACATTTCATTTGGTTATTATTTAACCATACATCATTCTTTGATATCATCTGATTTTCATATCTATTTTCATATGATTTTATAAAAGAACTCGATCATGACTAGAGCCAATGTTGTTGGTTACACTTGATGTTTTCACGGTCTCTCAAGGGTTGTTCCATACTGGGTAACACCCGAATTCAAATGCATTGAGCGTTACAATTTAAGTTTAGCCCTAGAATCCAAAGTATGGTCACATCTTCTCACCCTACCTCGATCACTCAAACGATAACTCTCGCGATGAGAGAAACGAAGGCATTTCATGCCATAAACGATTTTGGCACCAAGAGGTATGCTGGTAACTTGCCGAAATTCTAAATACGACAAGTGAGACGTTCATCATGGGAACACTTGCAAAAGTGCCAAGAGTAGCAGTATGCTGAGACCGGGCTTAACACAAAGACTAGTAAGACGGTAATACTTAAGAATGAATCAAGCTAATGAATAAGTGCATGTATGGTTAGAACTATGAATACTCCACAAAATCCCAATTATGTCATGAGTCAGTAACACTCTATGATCATCATGTATCAACTCTTTTAATACCAACACCTAGCTTAGCTAGTGTCTTTAGATGTTAAGCATATACTTGAATTAGAGTCATGTTAGATACACATTACTATATCAAGTTAACTAATGGGGAATTAGCTGAGACATGTCAAATCTTAAGGGTCACCGGTACGTATCTTATCAATCAACATTTCACATCCATATTATTTGATACCATTGCCGATTTTTAGCTTTATCTCAACATTTCACATGCATAGTTTCATGGCTAGTGACGGGATTGCCCTAACTACAAGTAGGGATTGGGTTATCCTACATCTAAACATAGGGATTGGGTTGTCCTCTACATCTGTACAGGGAAGCCTTTACTACATAGAATTCAAAATGTACTTGGCCTAGAGTCAAGTAAGCTAGACGTCTCCTCATTCTATAGAATTGGCAAACGGTAAACTAGCCGAGTCAGGAGCAGAAATTTCATATCGATCTCTTACCCATTGAGTTGGGTATTTTCGACGTAGTGGTTGGCATGGATTAGCTATCCAATAATCAAGCCGAAGTTCTCTGTCATGAGAAGATCATTCGCTTACCACTACCGAATGAAGATACACTTGTTATCCATGGAGAGAAGCACGACACACCATTGCGGATCATTAATTGCATGAAGGCACAAAAGTGTTTACGGAAAGGTTGTATTGCCTTTCTAGCACTTGTTGTAGACAAGAAGGCCGTTGGGCCACAGCTGACAGATATTCTTGTGATAAAATAATTTCCAGAAGAATTTTCTAAAGACTTGCCAGGACTACCACCATATCGACAAGTCGAGTTTCACATCGACTTGGTAACGGGAGCTTCACCCGTAGCCAAATCTCCATATCGATTAGCACCTTCTGAACCTTGTAGTTGACCGAATAAGGACATTGTGAGTTCATAACCCACACTGTTTACCATTATACATATTTATAAAGGTTTTGGGGGTGGAACGACATGTAAGTTTTGCAAAAGTGCACAACATTTCGATGAACAAAAATTCATATTTCTAAACCATGTTACAAATGAATTTCCAACTAACTCAAATGGTTTATGAAAGGTTCTAGCTTCTACTCTAAGATAGACTTACGATCAAAGTATCATCAGTTACGAATTCAAGAGGAAAGCATACCAAAAATGGCTTTTAAGACTCGTTACGGTCATTACGAGTTTCTCGTTATGCCTTTTGGTTTAACAAATGCACCAGCGGTCTTCATGGATTTAATGAATCGTGTGTGCAAGCCGTATCTCGACAAATTCGTCATAGTGCTTATTGATGAAATTTTGATATACTCTCGATCGACTGATAAACATGAGCAACATTTGAGAACCATTTTAGAGTTGTTAAAGACGGAGAAACTATACGCGAAATTTTCCAAGTGCGAATTTTGGATTCACGAAGTACAATTCCTTAGGCATGTAGTGAACGAGAAAGGCGTTCAAGTAGACCCAGCTAAGATTGAAGCAAATGAGAATTTGGAAGTGCCCAAGACTCCAACTGGAGTCCGAAAAATTTTGGGATTAGCATGATATCATCGGAGGTCTATTGAGATTTTTTTTATTTACTCAATTGCTAACCTCCCTCACCCATAAAGACAATAATTTCGCCCCAATCGAAAAACAAGAAATAGCATTAAAACTTATTCTTAAGATTGGTGCATAGCATTTTACAATCTTATCATTTTCCGACGATGCCGATGACTTTGTTGTAAACTAAGATGCTTCGCATCAAGGATTGGGTTGTGTACTCGTGCAACGTGAAAAAGTTATCGTGTACACGTCGTGCCAATTAAAAAGTTCACGAGAAGAACTATACCACTCTCGACCTTGAGTTAGGCGTGGTGATTATGGCGACATTATTTATATGGTACTCAATTCATTATTTTCACGGATCATAAAAGTCTTCAACACATATTCAACCAAAAAGAATTAAATATGCGTCAACGATGTTGGTTGAATTGTTGAACGACTATGATTGTGAAATAAAGTACCATCCGGGCAAGGCAAACGTTGTAGCTGACGCCTTGAGCCGCAAGGAGCGAGTTAGAACACTGAGAGTTCAAGCATTAGAGAAGATGATTCACAAGCGCTCAAGGAAGAGCATATTCAAGCAGAAACACTTCGAGGCATGAAAGAACAATTAGTGCCGAAAGAAGATGGAACTTTATACCTTATGGGTCGAAATTGGGTTCCATTCTTTGGTGGCCTTCGAGATGATATTTTGAGGAAGCACATAGGCCTATTGGTGGCCTAACCTCAAAACTGATATCGCGACTTATGTCGGAGAATGCTTGACTTGCGCGAAAGTCAAAGTCGAGTAGCAAAATCCCTCGGACTTGTTACAATAACCCGAGATTCCCGTTTGGAAATGGGAACAAATATCGATGGACTTCATTACGAAGTTACCCAGGACCTCATGCGGTCATGATATGATTGGGTAATCATCGATAGACTAACAAAGTCCGCACACTTCTTACCGATTCGAGAGGAGGATAGTACAGAGAAACTAGCGGAACCCTATCTCAAGGAAATAGTGGCTCGTCATGGAGTACCTATTTCAATCATCTCTAACCAAGATGGTCGTTTTGTTTCAAGAATTTGGAAAACATTTCAACAGGCCTTTGGATCTCATTTGAATCTAAGTACGGCCTTTCATCCACAAACTGACGACCAGAGCGAACGGACAATCCAAACACTCGAAGATATGCTTCGTGCATATGTTATGGATTTAGGCAGCAATTGGGATACTCATCTACCTTTAGTTGAGTTTTCCTACAATAACAGCTACCATACTAGTATACAAGCTGCACCGTTTGAAGCTCTTTATGGTCGAAAGTGTCGCTCTCCGCTATGTTGAGCGGAAACTGGCGATAGTCAATTAATTGGTCCGGAACTAGTCCAAGAAACTACAGATAGAATTTTTCAGATCCGAGACCGTATCCAGGCGGCTCGCGATCGACAAAATAGCTACGCAGATAAAAGACGAAAACCATTATCTTTCGAGGTCGGAGACAAAGTCTTGTTAAAAGTCTCGCCCTGGAAAGGCGTAGCGAGGTTCGGTAAACGTGGAAAGCTTAACCCGCGTTACATTGGACCATTTGAAATCTTAGAAAAGATTGGCACTATTGCCTACAAGTTAAAGTTACCAGATGAACTTAGCAGTGTGCACCACACGTTTCATGTGTCGAATCTTAGAAAGAGTCCAACACAAGATACCGTTATCATCCCTGCAGATGAAATTCACATTGACGACAAACTCCAATTCACTGAAGAACCTGTTGAGGTCACGGACTGGAAGGTCCAGAAAACACGGAGAAGTCGTATCAAGTTAGTAAAAGTTCGTTGGAACTCTCGTCACGGACCCGAATATACTTGGGAACGTGAAGACCAAATTAAAGCCAAATATCCTCACCTGTTCTCGAAGACTCCTACAACAAATAACAAAGCAAGAATTTCAGGACGAAATTCTCAATAACAAGGGGAGAATGTGACAACTGCCACTTTCTGGTAATTTACGTACATTTAAAGCAATGATTTACATTATACAAGTATGTGTTTTGAATATTCGAACTGCATGATTACATAATATACATCTTAGAACACTCATGGAATATTCATTTATGATGCACATTATTCATTTTGATTGGTTACATTTGAAATAGTGTAAACAATGCATCGTAACAACTAGAGTAGTACCCAGTAAACTAGTGTGCTGACGAAAACTCAGGATCCGCATAAACCATCTAAATTACATCTTTAGGACTCAGACGAAAGTCCAACATCAAATATACATTAAACCCTATATGGGAATACAAGGGTTTGTTTTAATATATTACCAATGTCCGGTAGCACCAAAAACTGCCGAAAAGCGCTAAAAGTTACCATTTCAATAATTTTTCCGCAAAATTCAGCATTGGTATTTTTATTACAAGATGCAAAAGTGTTGTTTAAACACAAATTCCATATAAAAATAAATAGGGAATATCATATAAATACATAACCGAATATTTCCCTATAACTTATATATGTTAACCTTTCGACTATCTTCTTGCGAAACGAGCGCTAAACATCTAGCCGAACTATATTTTGGCACATGTAGCGAACTAGTGAACATTATTTTTGGTCTTGTAAAACTAGTTTATGAACATTTGAAGTCATGAACCATCTCGAAAAATTGTAAATCTTAAACACCTAAATACTTACATCTTTTTATTTCATTTTGAACCAAAAATATTACTAACACATTTTTCCACATGAGACCCCCCCCCCATGCAATTGCCGTGAACAAGGGGTCCCTTACCCCTTGTTTATGTGATAAAATATCTAGATATTTTATTTACTTGCAAGTGGATTATGTTGGTAAAATTATTACAACACTTCATCACTAACTTACTAGCACTTTCACACCATTACTTTCACAAGAACTCTCTCATCATCTTCATCTTTATTTTTTACAAAGAACACCTCAAAAACCCATTTTATTTTATCACTTTCTATGTTGATCAAGATGGATTTCCAAGTAACATAAGAAGGTCTAAAGCACTTACAAGTTAAAGCAAGGGTTTTCATCCATTCAAAAGCATTCTACCATCAAGATCTTCATCTTCTTAACTCTTAATCATTCTCTAAGATCATCCCTAGCCTAGTGCTAGAAGTAAGCTTCTAGATCTATTTTTTTTTCTTCATACTTATATTATGTCTATGATTGTTATTATAACTAATAATAACTAAGTAATCATACATAATAAACCTGAAAAATACAAAGAAGCAAAGATAATAATCATGATATATTTATGTTTGTTTATATATTGTGATCTAAGACTTGTAATATGCATATCTGATCTTGTTATGATGATTATGATATAAATAAATTGTTAGATGATGTTTTAAAAATATGATCTAACAATTATACATGTTTATGTTAAAGGGATTTTGTTAAACTTAAAGGATGAATGGATGATCATAATTTTTGGTGTTGTTAATTTACTTAATGTTTTTATTTAAAAACAAGACTTTTACAAGATTATAAAAAGTAACATACAACTTGGGATTTTTATAAAAGTTGTTAAAACTAGAAGTAAACTTGGTTTTTGAACTAGTTAACATATATTATGATCATGTTTAAAACCCTACATGATTTGGAGATCATTATGATAAGCTTATGTTATAAAAATCTCATATGTTTTAGGTAAGATGTTATGAGTAAATTGATGATGATATTGAAAAGAAAATGATATTTTTTTATAAACATGGCAAAGTTCATAATACAAAGAAACCATGGCCAATTTTTCTTGGAAATTAAGTGTTAGAAAAATTATCATTTTAACAAAGTCTTTACAAGTATACAAGATTAGAAAGTTTGTATTTCTAAAAGCAAAAATGTGTATAAATATATATATTTTGGTAAAATATATATATTTTGTAAACATAATAAGTTTGTGCTATGTGTTTATTAATTTTATTAGTTATATATGAAAGTTGGAAACTTGATAACAATGACACAAATAAATACAAGGCATACTTACAACTAAAGACTTACAAGAATACATATAGATACGCCTTAAAAACGAGTTACGGACGATCCGAATAATCGGATACAAATTATGGTCAAATCGGACGACGGACGAACCTATGAACATATCGCCAATCCGAGGACTCACTGCGACGTTTAGGCGATCTTTCGACTCGTACACCAAAATTACGTTACCATTAACAAAATTCGGACATTTTGAAACTTATAAAAACTATTATGTTTTTATTTACTAAAAAGTATACTTAGTTATTTTTATAAAAATGTTTTTATAAAAATGAAAGACTTATACTTTCAAATGGGCTATTTTATACAAATGGGCTTACACTTCTTAATGGGCTTACTTTCATAATGGGCTTAACTTAAATACATGGGCTAAGCCCAATACTAAACATATGGGCCAAGGCCCAATACTATTGAGACCCAACACTATTGAGGCCCAACACTATTTAGGCCCAATACTATTTAGGCCTAACACTATTGAGGCCCAATACTATTTAGGCCTAACACTATTTAGGCCCAACACTATTTAGGCCCAATAACATGAATTCTTGGGCTAAGCCCAATGACATATAATTGGTAAAAATTACAATTGAACAGTTTACTTATACAAAGGCACGAAATCAAGAAGACAAGACCCGATGATACAACTCACAAGATACAAGATTACATATATATATATATATATATATATATATATTTGGTGAAATATATATATAACCGTTTAACAATTCATTCATCTAATACAAAGTTCAACGAACAACAAAGACATACAAGTCTTACACATATTTAAGACACAAGACTTGTACTCAAATCATTTACAAAGACCGAAGTGTTTAACAAATATAAGTACATTTGTAGGTCGCAACATTGTTCAAGACGACCGTACGTCAGATCACACTTAGTTACTATTCACGGACGCAATTCTGTGAGTTCATGTCCCCTATTCATTTAAATGTTTTACAACTTTACAACTATCGGGGAAAATACATGTTCAACGTATGTTAAAGTTAGGGAATGAAACACCTTAGATCATGTGCGAATTAGGGTTATACATCTAAGCACCATTAATCCAGTTTGGACCTAGGTACAAGTTGTTAGATCTAATGGTTATTGGCGAGCCCCACTCTTGGTCGTGGACCCATACAGAAGAGTGCGTTTGTGTCCCAGTCGATAGTAGTCGACACAAAATCGTCTAGGTTTGGATTGCTTCCTATTTCGTCACACATATTAATGTCCTCGCGAAACATTAATGATCAACGATTTCATTGACGCTTTACATACTACATCATTACATACAGATACATTTTATACAACTAACATTTTATGGATACATTTTATACAACTCACATTTTATGGATACATTTTATACAACTCACATTTTACGGATACATTTTATACAACTCACATTTACAGATACATCTCATACAACTAAACTGCATGAACTCGCCAACTTTTGTTGATGTTTTCAAACTTAACATGTATTTCAGGAAATTAGTGGACCTGGCAGACATTTCAGTCAAGGAAAGCAAGTATCAAGACTCCATGCCACCATTTGAAGGGTTTGCCCGTTATATACCGCCTCTTTGCGGTGATATAGTGGTCAAAGCCTTGACATTTTAAGACTTACATTTTGATGTATAGAACGATGAAAACTTATTTTCATTTGATGGTTTGTAACAAATACATTTAACTTATGTTGCGTTCTTTCGAAACAATTATGACAATGGCATTGCAGCTTGTTTTTATTCATTTAGTATTGTTCACTTATATTGTTATGCAATGAGAACCGATCAGATCACACATCGCGCTTCCGCTACGAGCGGGTGTGACAGATCGTCCGGTAAGAATTAACTTATTATTTTAGTAGACTATACCTTGTGTAAGAAAAGAGACGTGAATGGATGTGCATGGGGAGAGTGTGTTAATTCACTCAAACCCAGAAAGTGCACTAAAAGTGAACGGTTAAAGCAAGTTAGGAACTTGGCTAAACCGAAACAAATAAAGTTATGATACAAAACAAAATGTTTAACAATTAATATAAACATCCAGATTCAAGATGACTAATGAAGGCAATGATGATGATACGGTGCCCAAAGTCACCGAACAAATGAAAGAAATGCCTGGTGTAACCGGGGGAGAATTCGCATCTCAATTAACTGAAGAGATGGAAGCTAAAATTTCCGAGGAAGTCGGAAAGGCAATAGAAGCCAGTCTACCGTAGTTCGCCGAGAGACTACAAACCACAATTTTGCTAGCAGTAGAAGATATGATAACTGAATTAAAAGATAGTCTCTCACAAGAAAAAGATGACGGGAGTGAGTCGGATGTGGACCCAAGACCCGTTAAGAAATCAAAGCTTGATACTCCAAAAGAGAAGGCAAGGTCTTCCCACATGGCAGCCGCAGAGGCTAAAGTTGAACCTGATGTCGTTTCAGGTATACTCTTGTAAATTAAATTTCAGCATGAATTTTTAATTATTACGAGTGCAAATAGATCGTTTGTTTTATATCGATTTACTTAACATCCTACATTAGTGTTAACGAAATCACCAAGGCTTTGAAAAAAATAAATAGAAATAGGTAATAATAAAAGTTCTATTGTTTATAAGAGGTGCTGAAACTGTACGTTGAGCATCGAGGTAAAAGTAATCTCGATAGGTATTGCAATGGGAAGGAGTGCGTGTACACTCGAACCCGGGAAATTAATGAAGTGAATAAATTTTGTGTTGGGAAGGAGTGTAATTACACTCGAACCCGGAAATTGCAATAATAATAAATGGCGAAGACAAGGTTATAGACCTGGCTGAACTAAATAAAACGCGTAGGAGCGTCATTTACATCAACAAACAATGTGGATAAATTTCATGCAACGATAAACAATAATAAAATTAAATGAATTAATTTTGTTATTATTGCAGTAGGATTAAGGTTAAAGATGAGAAATTAAGACTCGGACCGAGAATATCCGCGAAAAAGAAGTTAAATGAATGATACGTATTATTCGCTACTATGAATAATGAAGTATCAATAAATGAAAATTTAGAAACTTGGGTATGGGTAACCATCCAAGTAATACATTATTAATAAAACCCTCATGAGGAAGAACAGTGATCGCAGCGATGGATGTGATTATATAAAAGCCTAGTAAAATAAACTTTATGAAAGTGTTAGAATAAGAACGGGTAAACCCCAAAAGCCGTATAACCATAACAATGGTTTTACCAAATAAGACTTGAGAAATGGGCTTTCGGAACATTAGTAAAAGAAACAGACCCAAGGGTCGCTAACAACAGAAAGATGGTGTTCGGATCAAATAAGCAAAATGCTTGATAGTAAAGGTAAACGGAAGCCGGATAATGACATTAAGGTAATGAGCCCAAAGGGAAGGGATAAGAATCAAGGTAATTAAAATTATAAACTGACAAACAAGGATGTTAAGGCACAAGGATAAAGTTTGACTATTATAAGTGATAAAGTTCATCAGAATAAGTCAAACAAAATAAATGGAAGAATTAAGGAATCGGTGGAATAAAGGCGGTAGGTTACGTTAATACCACCGAACAAACCAAAACGAAATCTTAATGCACGTCAGAATGATGACTCTAATAATGACTTCGGTAAAATAACCGATAGATGGGTAGGATTACGGATATATGCATAAACCCAGAGACGGTAACCCAAATTAAAAGTCAAAAGACTCGGATTAAGAGCTATGACTAAAAGACGATGAAATTTCGCAAAACAGAAATTTCGATAATTATGTTCAACTATTTTTATACTGGACGGGCCGAGTAAAGTATAATACTTGATATTCCAAGTAAGCGCAACCCGAATAATGAAAGTGCGAAATATTACTGAACCAATGTGATAGGTCGTAAAAGAATATGGAAAGGAAAACGCAAATCAATAAAACCGGGGTGTTAAAAACATTAAGATAACGAACCCGGTAGTGGGTTGAAAGGAAATAGGGCCATAAACCAAATAACGGTATGAGTAAAATAAACCGACCCGAAGGTGACATAAGAAGTCATAGAGTTGGAAAGATAATCCGAGAGAAAAATGAGTATAGCCTTAGACTACGGTCAAGGTCAAATGAATTTTGAAAGCGAAAATTAATTTATTCTGAACATAAAAAGGGGGTGCTTTAACGCCATATGTATACTTATGCCATTAAATAAAAATATGAATAGAAGATGATCCATGGGATCACCATAACCTTCAGGTTATAAACAATGTAACGGTCTACGGGACCAAAATGACCATCGGGTCACAAATATAAGGGAACAAACTATAGGGTCTCACCCTAAAAGGGTGAAGACCTAATAAAATAGCCTACGAGGCTAAGTAAAGGAACCTGCGGGTCGATAATATATAGCGTGGGAACCAGTCATGAGTTCCCGCGTAAAATGATAACAGAGAAGAATAATTCTTGTCGTTAATTTCTGATATGATTAATTGATATGTGTTAAAGAGAAAAACGAAACTAAGATGGATAGGTCCAAACCAAAGGCCTACTTAAAGGAGGTTTCGGGGACGAAACCCTTTTTAAGGGGGGTGGACTTGTAACACCCCGAAAATATAAAACTTTATATTAGAATTATAAAGTATAAAATAAACGAGAATAAACTGACTAGGACTAAATAACCCAGTTAGATACAACATTGTGAAACCAAATAAATGGATGGGAACTCCTAAATTATTAAACGAAACAATAATTGAGGGTCCTAAGTTACAAAGTTGGAAACTTGGGTGATTATAATCAAAATAACACACACCAAACACACACTTAGGTGTGTTTGGTCGAACAAGAACACAGGGGGCGACACAGGCTCCCCACCAAACTCTAGTGCATGTCAAACTTGATCAAATTGAGAGTTCAAATCAGCTCCAAATCGATTTTCAAGCACGAATTAGTGATCACCTTGTGGAGGGGATCATAAGGTATGCAAAATCTTGATGTTTTGATCCATCTTAAATTATAGGTTAATTGTGAAAAACTGAAATTGAGCTTGATTATGTCTTGCATGGATGAAATTAGAAGTAATATGGCATCTAGGGATAAACCCTAGATGATTTCTTGTTAAAATCTAGCATTATACTTGTGGGGTTTATAATCACCATTGTAGGTGATTAGTGAGTTTGTAGAAACTAAATAAACACTAGAATTATGGTTCTTATTCTAGTGAAATCTGAATTCATGTGGTGAATCTGAAATTATTATGTTAAAATTTAGTATAGATTTGTTAATTGAAGTGAATGTAGATGAAAATAACATGTCAAGAACCTAGTAATGGTTATGTAAAAATGTGACCCGCTAGGTGTTTGTTAAAACGCCTAAGTGAGGAGTAAAACGTTAAAGATCGGACAAAAACGCGGATTCGAATATTATAATGAATTGTCCAATTTTTTTTTGTTATAAAAGAGTTCTAAATTTGGTTGTGAATGGAACTCTATAGGTAAAGAATCCGGGTCATCAAGTGGACAAGCCGGATGTGATACACGCTTGAAAGGTGTGCTTTAAAGGTACGTAACTTCGGTTTCGTTACATTATGCATAAACAATAGTCTTAGAAATATTAATGAGAATGTAGTGTCAATTGCGAGTTGGTATGTCATAGAAGTGACGAAGTTCACTCGACAAACCAAACGGGTCAAAATAGTTAATTAGAAATGTTGGTTGATAATGTTGTTTAAATTAGTCATATAATGAATGTAGATATAGTGATGTAATTCACTAGATAAAGAAACGGGTTAAAAGATTGGGGTAATGAATTTGGTATGTTGATAAAATGGTGAATTCCATTTGACAACCAAACGGGTCAATTAATGGTCGAAATGGTAGTGTTCGAAGTGACTTAAACGTCACCTATTAAGTATGAGTTATAAAAGCGTAAACCATGGAATGGACGTGATACACTCAGATTGACAAGCCCGGGAATGGGTAATTATGGTTAGAAACCAATGTTGATAAATTATGTAAGTATGTAAATTGACCCGTTACATTAAATGAATTGTTATTAAATTATGCGTAGTCGCCTTTAGAATAGAAATTGTGTTGATTTTTGTGACTATGATAGCTACTCGAATTAATAGAGTTAAAATTG
The DNA here is from genome assembly GCA_030545235.1 of Helianthus tuberosus. NCBI lineage: Eukaryota > Viridiplantae > Streptophyta > Magnoliopsida > Asterales > Asteraceae > Helianthus > Helianthus tuberosus. Next base: position 251,467 of record JARYGA010054637.1, on the reverse strand, counting down.
ATAAGGAACCGTTTGGTAGTCATCACATTGGAGGATTTCCACAAGATGAGCCAACGGGTCAAACAATGGTGTAAATTGTAGTATTGGTGTTCTTAATAGTTAGCAATGGTGATAACCATCACAAGAGCATTAAGCCATGATATTGGTAAGGAAATGCATGTGATGATATACCCCGGATGGTGGGTATAAGGCGCCATAGGCTTACTAGCAAACCGGTAATAAAATGGGTGAGGTTAGAATGGGTCGAATGATAGTATAATGACTTTTAGTCGTATGATCGGTAAGTCAAATTTTGGTATGATAGTCGTAATGAACATGTCCGTAATAAATTTACAGACATACAGGAAAGGAATCGCCTAAAAAACGACATGTGGATTCGGGTGAAATCAATAAACTAGTCAAATTGCAAAGTTACAGAGTTCATCGTAAATTACGGTCTCCACCGTAATTTATGGTGGAAAACAAAAGTGTTACGATGGTTCACTACTGTCTTACGGCAGACCAGAATCACACAGTGTCTACCGTAACTTACGGTAGATACCGTAAGTTACGATAGAGTCCAGAAAGCTTTGTTAAATGCTGCGTATCTTAGTTAATCGAATCCGCTTTGAGCATAATTTTCGATTATGTAATATGTCTTAGAACTCTAATACTAATCCTTGTTAAAATTTCCAGCTTCTAGGTATTGCAATTGCGCGGATGATGATCAAGACAATGCTTCAAGAACCGAACACACAATTTGGATGATTCCGCATTAATATAAACTATTAAACTATGTAGTTTGTAAACACGACTAAATGATGATGGTTTATTTCGGTCATTCGACTATGTTAAACTTTATGTTAAAGTACAACTTAGTTTACTAACTAAGAAATTTTGAGAATTTCAAATTTTGCTTTTATATATACTATATTTTTATGATAATTAAGTGAATTAAAAGACGGGTGTTACATAACCACTAAAAATATGAAGTAAACAAGGGTGTTCAAGAATCTTACAACTAGCTTAAGGCTAGGGAAGAACAATGGTGCAAATCGAATGGATAAAAGCAAACGGAAGAGGTCCTTGAAGTTCCAAGACCACCAAGCTTGCTTGAAGACCTTCTAACACCTTGAGATGAACTTGGAATTGGATGAACTTGAGTTGAAGGTGGTGGTATGAGGGGAGGGGTTACGGCCGAGAATGGGGGCCAAGGGAAGAGTGTGTAGTGTGTTAATGTGAAGAAGATGAAGCCTTGCTCTTATAACCATCCAATCTTTTTAACCAATGTATATTATGTCCACAAAGTACAAAGCATATCCTAGATTGTGATCTTTAAGGGATCTTAAGAGATCATGGAGATCAAGATGGATTTGGGTGGTGGGGTCACCTATTGTGACCGTCCACAATGTATAGGGGGGGGGGGCAAAGTGTAAATTTCATTCCCTAATTACATGAATAAGTAAGCTTTCAAGTGTAAGTTTAGAAATTCAATGTGTTATTATGTTATAAGAGGTGTTATGGTGTTCGGGGACCATAACTAGTTCGAAAATACTAAAACAATCCTTCTAGCAATATTTTGGTGTTCCGGGTAATGTCCGGTTAAATACCGGTTCGTTAAAGTGCTAAATTATACCGTATAGTGTCCTTTATGTAACTATTTGTGACACTTTTAATTCCCGACACTTAGGGAAGTATTCTGGATGATAAAACATGAATTATGCATAATATTTTGAGGTTATAAAGCTGATTATAGCTGAATTCTGTAAAATTCTGCACTTAAAGTGCGTTTCGGGTGCTTTTTAGTGCGTATTTTTAGCTTCCGGAAAGTCTATATGTTAACCCTTGTATGTACTCTTGGGTTTTAATGTATTCTTGACGTTGGACCTACACCTAGGCCCCAATTGTATTGTCTAACTGCTTTCTGCAGAATTGTTGACACAATGTGTCTTACCGGTGAGTTTACTGGTATTTCTGACGCAACGCTATCATAAAGTAATTCTTGTAGTATAAAACGTGCATGAATTCACTTGTATAGTATGTAATATGACAATGTTGACATTTAAGCACATAATTGCAGTCATTAAATAATAATTAAAGTGTACAGAAATTACCGGTTGGGTGCCAGTTGTCACCCGTGAGCGGGCAACACATCCTCGAAAAAAAGTTAGGTTGGTTCGGGTTGGGATTGTTTAGGTTGGGGTTGTTTGGGTTGAATGGATTCATGATTGTATAAAAAATGAGAGTGTTTTTTTATAAAAATGGATGAGAGAATGGAAGAAATGGATGAGAATGGTATAAAAAATGGATGAAAGTGGTATATATTTAAAGTGAAAAAGTAATTTTTTTTTATTAAATCTAGCCGTTTGTAACGGCTATTAATTTGAATTGGGGCACGTCGAGTTCGTCTGTGGGGAGCCGGTCTAGCCGGGACGGGATGAGGGGGGCGGTGTGGGGGACCGGCGCCGGGCTCGCCCGGCCTAAGCCGGCCCCCATACCACTTAGTCTTAGGTCTCGAATAGTTATAACTAGTTGTAGTAAGTCATAACTGATCATGATGACATTACCTGGCATGATGGATCTTAATAGATCATGATGACCTTACATGTCTTGATAATGCAAGCCTTAGGGTGAAGGGAGTGGTGCGGGAAACCACTCGGCAAAGGTGTTTGCTGCGCGGCAACACCGCCGCCGGCCACCTTTGCCGCTCGGTAATCTAACCTCATCGACAAGGCCTCACCGATTCGACAAAGGTGATTTCGTTTGTGACCGTTGGACTTCATCACCTTCAGCCGCCATTTTTTCCGACCAAACAACGTCATCACTTTCAGCCGCCATTTTTTCCGGTGGTGGTGGAGGTGAACGTGATGGAGGTGGAACCGGTGGTGGTGGAGAGTGGTGGTGGAGGTGGAACCGGTGGCGGTGGAGGTGGAACCAGTGGCGGTGGAACCGGTGGCGGTGGAGGTGGCAGTGACCGGTGGTGGTGGAGGTGAATAAAATAAGTTTGCCACTTTCATTCAACAAAACCACTCCCATCACTTTTCACCAATGTTTTGAAAACCGGACCGGGCCGGCCGGACCGGGCCGGCCGGTCGGACCGGTCCGGCCGGGAACCAGAGTGCACACCGGGCCGGTCCTCTATGTTGATCGGTTTCTGCAGCGAGCCGGCGGTCGGGCCGGGATCCGGCGGTCGGGCCGGCGGTTCATCACAAAAGGTCGGGCCGGATCTTCACAAAAGAAAGAAAGAATTTTAGTGGAGATGTGATTCTTTAATGGAGAAAATTGATAAGGAAGATATGTCAAGCTTCAATGGAGAAAATTGATGATAAAAATGAAAGAAAATGGAGTGAGAAGAAGATGATATCGATGAAAGAGAAATGGATGGGGAATACCAAAAGTTGTCTGATATAATTATTACTAAGTTTCAAATAAAAATTTATATTGGCCCCTCTAATTAAAGTAAATTTACATTTAAAACCTGTAAGTTTCATTTAACTTTATAGATGACATATCATTTTGCCATATTAGATATTATTTATAACTAATTACATTTAAAACTTGTAAGTTTCATTTAAATATTTTCTATGTTTTACATATATTTTTATATAATTTATGACGTAATCCGGGTCTTAAATCCGGTCGGACCGGTCCGACCTTTGACCCCGTAAGACGACCGGGTCGACCTCCGATCCGGTTCTGAAAACATTGCTTTTCACCAAAAGTTTAAACTTTTTGACATGCTGGCGTGGCATTCTCTGATTGGTCCATTTTAAAGTTTGTCACTTTCACCTGTTTAACCACTCCCTTCACCCTTAGTTGATTATATTAGGTCTACAATAGTCATGATGGATCTTAATAGATCGTGACGTCCATACATGTCTTGATAATCATATTGGGCTTTCTAGTCTTAATGGACCATGGAATTTATTATTATTATTCCATAATAAATTACCAACGTTTCTGTATCATGACTTGTACTCTATGTTTGGGTCTTTTTCAAAAAAAAAAAAAAAAACTTTATTTTTCACTTTCAACCATAAAGTTTTTTCTTTTACATTTTAACCCATTTGAAATTGAAATTTTAACTTTTAACTTAAACTTTTTCATCTTTTATAATTTAACACAACACTTTATTATTTACAACTTTGCTCCCCATACTTTTTGTCTTTCACAAGTTTTTCATTTTACGTTTCGTTCTAAATTTTGCGAGTTAACATGTCGTAGCGTGCATGTGAGCCATGAGGTTCAACGTCTTTGCTCTATTTTTTCATATTTGACAGACACGTCGCAACGCATCCATTTTTCCCTTTTGAAAACTTCCCCGCAAAGGGCGGGTCCTAGATCGACTAAGTTATTATTTTGTACGTTTTACGTTTCTGGCTAATTTCTTCGCATTAAGACACTGTAACGGGTGTGCGTGGTTCAACGATTTTAGTCTCCTTTTCGTTCAGTGTAATTTTTACCATTTTATCTATTTTATTTTTACGATGTTGAGAGTCGATGTCGTTGTGGCATTGGTGCTACTTGGCACGGTTTTACGAACGTTTTTAATCTATTAAATTTTTTACTAATATTTTGTTTCGGTTTACCCCTATACTACCTTTAGTTAAAAACTGTTTTTTACGTGTATATTTTATGTACGAGTATGTATAAATATGATTTGTTCTACATTCCGACGTAAACTTTTTTCATAGACGAGTAAGATCAAATATAATACGTTTTCGTTTAAAGAAATCATTTTACGTGCTTATTTTTATGTACGTTTGGGTATAAATTCAAGTTGTTCTACGTTTCGACGTAAATTTTTTTGGGAAATGATTCAGGTCAAATATAATATATTTTCGTATTTATTTTATGTATGTTTCATAAAGTATTTTTCGAACCGAGTTGAGTCAAATTGTGGTTTCTTTTTCTCCCTTTCCAAAAGCTCTAATTAATCCCTTTCGATTACATGTGCATATTTTCCTTCATACCCGTTACGTTTTCTATGTATGAGTTGGGTCACATATAATGCGTTATTATTGTTCGATATGAATTACATTTACTTTACGTTTGATCCAATCACAATGCTTATACAGGTTATTCTGAGCTCAACTAGATACGTCGAAATGTGTGTTTTCATATGGTTAATGCATCATACGTCGAAATGTGTGTTTTCATATGGTTAATGCATCATATAACGTTTAGACTAATCCATTCAATGTTTACGATGTACATGCGCCGCAACGCTGGCAGGTCTTAACCCTAGTTATGTCTTAAAATGCAATACCATGTTATAGTCACTTTCACTTATACTAGAGATGGGCATATCGGGTTTTTTTTATACCCGGAACCTGTTCCTAACCGTACCCGATTCTTGAATGAGTGTGAATGGAACCGTTTCTTGATGGAACCGATTTCAGTTCCTACCCGGTTTTAGTCCATAAATACTGGAACCAATACTAACCGATTCCGGATAGGGTTATAACCGGTTCCTCAAAGAAACCGGTTCCTCCGGGTATTTCACAGAAATAAAGTGAATACCTCTATAGACTGATGTTTCGAGATCCATTTCCATACATTTATTATAATATAATATAGTCTTCACAGGCTGTAAAGCACTTTGAAAAAAAAAAACTTATTTTTTACAGAAGTATGGTACAAGTCATTATAGTTTCTGTAAAAGGCTACAAGTCTACAACTTAACTAGCTAATGTACAAGCAAACAAGCACCATTTACATCTTCGAGACTTCACCACCAACATTAAATATCACGTTTCTCTCTGTTATTTTTTTCTTTAGTTGGGAACAACAACCAATGTTATTCTTCCTCCTCCTTCTTGCATCGGGTTGGAATTGATTACGGAAGAACCGGTTCCGGGTAGAAAGCGGGTACAAATTAATTTTTTATATAAAAAGTGGAATGGGGTAAGAATCTATGGGTTTTTTGAATCCGGAACCGGTTCTTCAATAAAGCGGATAGGAACTGGAACCGGTTCTAAGTCAGGTCTACCAGATCGGATTTGAAACCGGTTATTATGCCCATCTCTAACTTATACTATACTACAATCAGCAATATAGATTATTGATGTCTTGATAACCATACATCATGCCTAATAACATTAATGAATCATAAACCACTCGTGATCCATTTTTTACTTATTACTAGTTTTATTGTCAACTAAATTCACAGTTAAAATTTATTTGAAATTCCTCACAGTCAAAGCAGTTGATCATAGTTAAAACCAATCAGTTAAATTAAAATCATCAAACACTAAATATAAGAAAACAATAATGTAACTATTTTAGAAAAAAAAAACTTTATTACAATAAAATAAATTAATATTATTTAGAATATTGGTGTTATGTACGTATCTATATTACTATATAATGCACTAGGTTATAACCCCGTATATTACACGGGTTGAAGAAATAAAATATATATTAAATGGTAAAATTGCAAAATTTATTATTAAAAAACGAATGAATTAAACAACGCATCCATTTTTTCCCTTTTGAAAACTTCCCCGTAACGGGCGGGTCCTAGATCGACTAAGTTATTATTTTGTACGTTTTACGTTTCTGGCTAATTTCTTCGCATTAAGACACTGTAACGGGTGTGCGTGATTCAACGATTTTAGTCTCCTTTTCGTTCAGTGTAATTTTTACCATTTTATCTATTTTATTTTTACGATGTTGAGAGTTGATGTCGTTGTGGCATTGGTGCTACTTGGCATGGTTTTACGAACGTTTTTAACCTATTAAATTTTTTACTAATATTTTGTTTCGGTTTACCCCTATACTTCCTTTAGTTAAAAACTATTTTTTACGTGCATATTTTATGTACGGGTATGTATAAATATGACTTGTTCTAAATTCCGACGTAAACTTTTTTTATAGACGAGTAAGGTCAAATATAATACGTTTTCGTTTAAAGAAATCATTTTACGTGCTTATTTTTATGTACGTTTAGGTATAAATTCAAGTTGTTCTACGTTTCGACGTAAATTTTTTTGGGAAATGATTCAGGTCAAATATAATATATTTTCGTATTTATTTTATGTATGTTTCATAAAGTGTTTTTCGAACCGAGTTGAGTCAAATTGTGGTTTCGTTTTCTCCCTTTCCGAAAGCTATAATTAATCCCTTTCGATTACATGTGCATATTTTCCTTCATACCCGTTACGTTTTGTATGTATGAGTTGGGTCACATGTAATGCGTTATTATTGTTCGATATGAATTACATTTACTTTACGTTTGATCCAATCACAATGCTTATACAGGTTATTCTGAGCTCAACTAGATACGTCGAAATGTGTGTTTTCATATGGTTAATGCATCATATAAAGTTTAAACTAATCCATTCAATGTTTACGATATACCTGCGCCGCAACGCGGGCAGGTCTTAACCCTAGTTATGTCTTAAAATGCAATACCATGTTATAGTCACTTATACTAGAGATGGGCATATCGGGTTTTTATATACCCAGAACATGTTCCTAACCGTACCCGATTCTTGAATGAGTGTGAATGGAGCCGTTTCTTGTACGAACCGATTTCAGTTCCTACCCGGTTTTAGTCCATAAATACTGGAAACGATACTAACCGATTCCGGATAGGGTTGTAACCGGTTACTCCGGGTATTTCACAGAAATAAAGTGAATACCTCTATAGACTGATGTTTCCAGATCCATTTCCATACGTTTATTATAATATAATATAGTCTTCATAGGCTGTAAAGCACTTTGAAAAAAAAAACTTATTTTTTACAGAAGTATGGTACAAGTCATTATAGTTTCTGTAAAAGGCTACAAGTCTACAACTTAACTAGCTAATGTACAAGCAAACAAGCACCATTTACATCTTTATAACAAAAAAATTAACATCATTTTATAACAAAAAAACGACTTAATTAATGTTTAAAAAAATAAAGTTAAAAAAGATACTAATAACAATATGCTGTTCTTGCAAAAAAAAATTCCTTCAGGGAACGTATGGCCCTATATGATTCCACTTGTCTTTTAAAAAAAAATCATTAAGGGAGCGTATGGCCCTATACACTTCCTTTTAGTTGACCATCTTTTGAAAAGTTTGGTACACATATAGGAAGTGTATTGCTTAATACGCTTGGACCCAGAGGAACCGTATTGCCCTATACGCTTCCTCTGGTCCCCTAATCATTAACTGACCAACTTCTGAAAAGTTTGTACTTGAAGTACACATAGAGGAAGTGTATTGCTCAATACGCTTGGACCCAGAGGAACCGTATTGCCCTATACGCTTCCTATAGGGTTCAAGAGATGTGCAAATAACCAAGGGGGATGTGTGAATAACCAAGCCCTATTTTTTTCTTTAGTTGGGAACAACAACCAATGTTATTGTTCCTCCTCCTTCTTGCATCGGGTTGGAATTGATTACGGAAGAGAACCGGTTCCGGGTAGAAAGCGGGTACAAATTAATTTTTTATATAAAAAGTGGAACCGGGTAAGAACCTATGGGTTTTTTTGAACGCGGAACCGGTTCTTCAATAAAGCGGATAAGAACTGGAACCGGTTCCAGGTCAGGTCTACCGGATCGGGTTTGAAACCGGTTATTATGCCCATCTCTAACTTATACTATACTACAAGCAATATAGATTATTGATGTCTTGATAACCCATATATCATGCCTAATAACATTAATGAATCATAAACCACTCGTGATCCATTTTTTACTTATTACTAGTTTTATTGTCAACTAAATTCACAATTAAAATTTATTTGAAATTCCTCACAGTCAAAGCAGTTGATCATAGTTAAAACCAATCGATTAAATTAAAATCATCAAACACTAAATATAAGAAAACAATAATGTAACTATTTTAGAAAAAAAAAACTTTATTACAATAAAATAAATTAATATTATTTAGAATATTGGTGATATGTAAGTATCTATATTACTATATAATGCACTAGGTTATAACCCCGTATATTACACGGGTTGAAGAAATAAAATATATATTAAATGGTAAAATTGCAAAATTTATTATTAAAAAACGAATGAATTAAACAAAAAGGAAGGAAATTAAAATTAGAAATTTGAACATTTTTTTAAGAATTTTCGTCAATATTCAATACTAAAACTTGGTTCAAACCTCATTGAGCTTCTATTGTTAATCCAATTCTCAACATTTGTCGTTTTATTAAACAAAAGAAAGGAAATCAAAATTGGAAATTTGAAAAAAATTTGAGAATTTCCTTCAATACAGAAATTTGATTCAAACCTCAATGAGCTTCTATTGTTATCTGATCTTCATCGACATTGATCGAAAAGAAGTCCCTAAATGAGCTTCCATCTTTAAATCAAAGCTAAAATTCAATAAAAAACAGATCTCTAATGCATATTAATCGTAAAGGAAACAAATGTAAAAAAAGAACAATGGGAAGGAGACAAATATAAAAAAAATAATAACAATGACAATCCTGGAGAGATCACTTCTTGGTTATCTCCATCCAATAACATCACTTAGACTATGGGGTATGGGGCGGGGGTTGGTGTCACACCCCGACTGATGGCGGAAACATCGGGGCGCGGCATTGAGCGAAACAGATTGTCAAGAGAAATTCCATAACAACTAATTACCGGATAGTTAATATTATGTCCCATACCATAACCTATCAAGCAATCAAATTATTACAGACATAGATGTTCTCCAAACAAAATATTGTTCTGACAACTCAAATTTAAATAAATAAATTGTCTTTGTTTCTAGACTCTCCTACTCGATTTCATGAAAACAAGCAACATCCTAGCATCTCAAACACCTGTCACATATGTTAAAATAAAGTCAATACACATAGTGTAAAGGTGAGCATACAAGTTTGATAATATAATAGAGTTCGAAATAGTTTACGCATAACCAGCATGTAACATGTAACAAAGTGAAGACTAGTAGGTTATCGACAGAGAAATATGCATAGACGTGACTGTGAGTTGTAGAATGCACAACACATATCCCCACTGGGACACGTGAAGTAAAGCACTTAACAACCCCTGTCCACGACAGGTGCTGAGTCCAAACTATAGTAGTATCGTTGGCAAGGTGTCAGGCAACAATCACTGTGTTAACATAACTTACAAGCATTCATCGAATAACACGTAACATGCAATAACGGTCAGCGTATAAATAGTGTTTGCGTTGTGTGATCGATGTGATTTGAATATAGATAACGTATGTAATACCCAAAAGTGCGTAAAGCAAAAAGGGATCGAGTATACTCACAGATCGTGCTTAACAAGTAAACACTCTATTGGATTGAAGGGAGCGCTGAGGGAGATTAGCCTGAACAGTTAACGATAGCATAAGCGAAGAACGGTGCATAAAACGGTGCACAGTGACCGAGTGTCGAACGGTAATCCGATCGGATGGCAATCCGATCGGATGTCAATCCGTTCGGATGGTCATCCGATCGGATGACCATTCCGTCGGATTGACATTTTGTTTGGTAAGGATGTCTTTGTGTATGATGGCTTTGAAGTTTTCGTTGTAGCATTTTGAAAACAGAGAAGTATCTCTGCCTTTCAGGTTGCTCGATCGAACGGCTGTTCGATCGGATAGCGATCCGTTCGGCGAGGTATTTCTCAAAGAACAAGTTCACAGCAGGATTGTAACTCGATCAGATGGTCTACCGATCGGATGGCAATCCGTTGGAACTGACTATGCATTGAACATGTTGAAAATTGTCAAGTGTTGACCCTCAAGTGCAATCCGATCGGATTGCAGTTCGATCGGATGGCAATCCGATCGGAACGGCGATCCGTCCAGCGATATGATCTTTTTGCAAACTTGAAATTGTTAAGTTTTGAAGATTTTGCGGTTTGATCGAGACGGTATGACAACGTGCTAAACAACAGAAACCCCATCATGACCCAAGTTATCCAATCGAACATGAATCTTCCAAGTCCGATCAGTTTATTGGTTCATGACGGTTGTTTATGTTTAACCCGAAATCGGTTGTCTCTTTGATAGAAACCAGATCTTGAACCAACACATCACTAAGAAAGAGTAGAAGGTCTGTATAAGCTCCGATTCTATCGGTTTTGAGTGCATTGAGTGTAAAAGAGTTGAAAGAAAGTTGGAAAAGTTTCTTTCAATCCTTTTAACCTTGAAAATGTTTAGATATGTGCGAAAGCATTGTTTAATCATGTGGAAATCCTTCAGATCTGAGTTGTTCTTGGTGGAATGAGGCCAAAACTTGAAATTCATAAGAACTCCATGATGACATCATCCTAGAACACCTCGAATCCGCTGATTTCACGGTTTAAAGTTAAGATTCAAAGGTGAAAAAGATGAAGGAGTGTGTATATAACATAGAAGTACAAGATTTGAGTTGAAAACTTACAAGAACCGCGAGAAATCAAGAGAAAAGAGGTCTTGAGTGAGTTGGTCGAGTGGGAGAGCTGTCACATCACCAATGATGTGACAGGAGGGTATTTATAGGTTGCCAAAAAGGGAAAGGTGCATAAGTGTCGAACAGGAGGTCACCTCGATCGGATGACACTATGATCGGATGGCCATCCGATCGGATGGCCATCCGATCGAGTGGTCTCTCGATCGAGTGGCTCCGACGAGTTGCGTTTTGGCGTTTCGTTTCGCGTGTTGAGCATTGCGATGCGTTTAAGCGAGCGTGCGATGCGATAGTATTAGACAATAACTAAGATTAGCTAAATCAAACACCGTTATATCTAACACACAATCATCCTAAGTAAATTGCGTTTAGTGTTTTGCGATTCGATTGCGTTGCGATAGGATTGCGATTGCGTTTTGATTAATCACCACACCAAAATATAACACAATTAAACAGGCACAAGTAACACCTACATAGCACACACACGTAAAACAATATCCAGAATGCATAATTCGAGTTGCGAATGCGATTGCGATGCGACAAGCGATAAAACACGCGACTAAACCTCTATTATTCATAGATACTCCACATAATACAACTAAAGATTAAAATAAAAGATTCGATTACAAGTCAAAGAAGTCAAATCAGTAATTAAGCAAGGAGTGACAGATTGCAATTAGCAATCTTTTCTTCCTTTGACTTCAATCTTGACTTTGACTTTGAATTTCGTAACACGGGGTGTTCCAGCCTCCCCTAGTTAAGGGAATTTCGTCCCGAAATTAGGCTTTAGCCATAACAAACAACTGCCGGTACTTCGCCTTCATGTCACTTTCGAGCTCCCAGGTGAACTGTGCGCCACGTTTGCCTTCCCAGCGAACCTTCACAATGGGAATGCGTGAGCGCCTGAGCTTCTTGGTTTCTCGGTCCATGATCTCGACAGGTTTCTCCACGAAGTGTAATATTTCGTCCACTTGAAGATCCTCCAGTGGAACTTGTAAATCCTGCTCGGCCAGACACTTTCTGAGGTTCGAAACATGGAAAGTCGGGTGGACGTTGCTAAGTTCCTCCGTTAGTTCGAGTCTGTAGGCCACTTTGCCGATCCTTTCCAGAATCTTAAAGGGTCCAACATATCGAGGCGCGAGCTTTCCTTTCTTTCCGAATCTGATCACCCCCTTCCAACGTGATACCTTTAGGAGTACGTGATCGCCAATGTCAAATTCAAGGGGCTTGCGTCGTCTATCGGCGTAACTTTTCTGACGACTCCGAGCTTTCAGCAGATTGTCTCGAATTTGGAGGATTTTGTCAGTCGTTTCTTGCAACAGCTCAGGACCGGTTATTTGCGAGTCTCCGATCTCGTGCCATACAATAGGCGATCGATATTTTCTTTTGTATAAAGCCTCAAACGATGCCATTTGAATGCTAGAGTGATAACTGTTATTGTACGAGAATTCGACTAAAGGTAAGTATGCGTCCCAATTACCACCGAAATCTATGACACACGAGCGAAGCATGTCTTCAAGGGTGCGGATCGTTCTTTCAGTCTGACCATCGGTTTGGGGATGGAAAGCGGTACTTAGATTAAGAGTAGTACCGAGAGCAGATTGAAACGTTTCCCAAAGACGCAAGGTAAATCTCATCGGTGTAGATTCGGGCTAATTTTTCTACCTTATAGTCTTCTCGTATCGGCAGAAAATGAACGGATTTAGTCAAGCGGTCAACGACAACCCAGATGCTGTCATGACTTGATGGCGTGCGCGGAAGTTTCGTTATGAAGTCCATAGCTATACTCTCCCATTTCCACATAGGGATCTTGGGTTGGACGAGTAAGCCAGAGGGTCTTTGATGCTCGGCCTTAACTTTCGAGCAAGTCAGGCACTTCGAAACATATAGAGAGCGATATCTTTCTTCATGTGTAGGATCGTTTGCGGACCCAAACGAGTCGTTCAGAAGAGTTTATCTTAGTTTGAGCGGCGGAAACGAACAAACCGAGTTCAATTCAGCGAGATTTCACTTTAAACTGTTGTTGTATTGATAACGAATGCGATTACAGACCTAACAACACTTCGGCAGCACTTCGTGGCTCACCGGAAGAATCTCAGAAAAATTTCGAACTATTACAAATGACAAGACATAACACCTATATATAATACACATGATTTCGCTTGAAGCTTCAAGCGAAATCCCTTGCATTTTCTTTCAAGCGAAATTGACAAACACCTTTGTCTTGAAGCGAACCTCACATGCGAGCAACAATCTGATTTGAATTTCACTTTTGTCTTTTAGTGAGTGATGCAATATGTGATGTCACTAGTGTGATGTCATCATCAAGGATGATGACATCATGCTTGATTATATCCACACCAAACCCGCACCGAACCCGAGACTCGATACAAGACGAAGACGACAGATGTGTGCACCAACATCATGCCCGGCCACCAGTACTTGTAGCAAAGGTCCTGGTACATTTTATCGGCACCGGGATGAATAGAATATCGAGACTTGTGGGCTTCGTCCATCAGGATCTGTCGTAAATTGGTACGCTTGGGAATCCAAATCCGGTCTAGATAATGGAATATCCCATTCGATTTATTCATTAGCTGGGCTCCATCGTTCAGAATCATTTCCTTCTTCAAAGTGCGTTCGGTGAAACAAGCATGTTGGGCATCACGGATAAGAGTTATAGATGATGCTGGGCGTGAACATTACGAACACTATGCAAATAGCTTCGGCTGCTGAGGGCGTCAGCAACGACATTTGCTTTGCCAGGATGATAACGAATCTCAAAATCGTAATCGTTGAGAAGTTCTACCCACCGACGTTAGCGCATATTCAGTTCTTTTTGGCTGAGGATGTGTTGTAGGCTCTTGTGATCTGTGAAGATCGTACACTTGGTACCATACAGGTAGTGTCGCCAAATTTTCAACGCAAAAACAACTGCATCTAGCTCGAGGTCGTGGGTTGTATAGTTCTTCTCGTGGATCTTGAGCTGGCGAGATGCGTAAGCAATAACCTTTTCTCGTTGCATGAGAACACAACCAAGACCAAGGTTCGAGGCATCACAATAGACAACGAAGTCGTCGTTTCCGTCTGGTAAAGCGATCACGGGAGCATTGCAGAGCATATGCTTGAGGGTTCGAAAGGCAGTCTCTTATTCAGTTCCCCAAACAAAAGGATTGTCTTTATGCGTGAGAGAAGTAAGCGGCACAACGATTTTAGAGAATCCTTCGATAAATCGGCGATAATAGCCCGCTAGTCCGAGAAAAGATCGGACTTCAGACGGGTTCTTATGTGACAACTGTCACTTTTCCGTACATTCCGTACACTCAATAAACAGTAATCTGTGCTTTAATGACTGTGCACGATCTAGTTTACCAGACAAATAAATTTCTGAATTCCATGCAAGTGAATTCATGCACGATTTATACTACAAGAATTACTTTATGATAGCGTTGCGTCAAAAGTATTAGTAAACTCACCGGTAAGACACACTGTGTCAACAATTCTGCAGAAAGCAGTTAGACAATAGAATTGGAGCCTAGGTGAAGGTCCAACGACAAGAATACATTAAAACCCAAGAGTACATACAAGGGTTTATAAATATACTTTCCGGAAGCTAAAATATGCACTAGAAAGCACCCGAAATGCACTTTAAGTGCAGAATTTCAGTAAATTCAGCTATAATCAGCATTGTGACACTGAAATATTAAGCAGAAATTATGATTTATCATCCCAAATACTTCCCTAAGTGTCAGGAATTGAAAGTATTACAAAAGGGTACTTAAAGGACCCTAAACGGTGCAATTTAGCACTTTAACGAACCGATATCTAACCAAACAACCGGACATAACCCGGAACATCAAAATATTATTAGAAGCATTGTTTTAATGTTTCTGGGCCAGTTATGGTCCCCGAACACCATAACACCCCTTATAACATAATAACACACTAAATCTCTAAACCTTACACTTGAAAACTTACTTATGTATGAAATTAGAGAATGGAAATTACACTTTACCCCCCCCCCCCCCATTGCATGTGGACGGTCACATGGTGGTTCCCACCAAGATCCTTACTTGATCCCATTTGATTCACTCAAATCTTCTAAGATTAGCCAAAAGATCATGTATGTACTAATGGGAACATATTACCCATGGGTTAGAGCATAAGCATGTTAAAAGAAGACCACCATCCCCATCCTCTTTCACACACTTCACACACCAACTTCTCCTCCTCCTCCCTCCTCCATCATTCTCGGCCGAAACCACCAAGGCACCACCACCATTTTTCAAACACCATCCAACCATTCCAAGTGTGATACAAGGTGCTACAAGGTGAATCACGAAGCGTGGAGCTCACGGATTGTCAAGGACCCCCCTCATCTTCTTTTAACCACCACATTTCTTCACTTGAACTTCCGTAGCCTTGAGCTAGTGGTAAGAACTTAGATCCTTGCATTTCTCATCTTGTTTAAGTGGTTAAAGTATGATTCATAATGTTAAAAGTGAAGAACACCAAGAACCATGAACTTGAACCCTTAATATAAGCTTAAAACCATGAGAAATCATGATATACTTGTGTTGTTATGCTTGTTGTGTATTTCTTGCTAGTAAAATGATATGGATCATCATATGGACTTGCTAGACCATGATTAAAAACATGATCTAGCAAGATGTGAAAGTTAGAAATGTGTAGGATGATGGAATCATCCACACATAAACTATGAACTTGAATAAATAAATGTTTTCTTGAAAATAAATAAAGATCAAAGTAGGTTATAATCTTGTATATTTAAAGATCCATGAGTGGTTTTTCGAAAGAACCAAGTGAAAAATATGAGTTTTGTTAAAACTTGGATCTTACATAAACTTAACACATTTTTGGAGGATAAACAAGTGTAGAAACACTTGAGTAATAAGAAAATTTCACAAAGAAATATTTTTAGAAAGTATGATTTGAAGTTGTAAACACATACACTCTTTAAAAATAAAGTTTTTAAAGAACTAATCACAATTTGGAAGGTAACAAGACTTACTAAGTATGCTAGTAAGTTACTACATATTTTCATAAATATTCAAGTTCATGGGTTTATAGTTTATGCTTGTTTTTGACTAGTTTGGTAAATAAAGATGGTATGTTGTTGATTGTTGATGATGTTTTAAAAGAAAATAAACACATGTTTTGAAAACATGGGAAACCTCCATTTTTAGGGGAAACTCTGCCAAAATTTTTATAAATTTTGACACTTAGAAAAATATAAGTTTTGAGAAACTTATTCCCTAAAAATGTGTCTAAAAACATTTACCAAGGTTCCCTAATTTTTTTGTATTAAGAAATGATGATTTCTTCAAGAATAAAATTGATACTAAGTATGTATATTTTTGAGAAAAATATATATATTTATTGATCACCAAATTTTGTGCTAAGTGTATGTAGTATGTATTATACTTGATAGTGTATTAGGACTTGAAAATACACTAAATACTCCTAAGGAGTGAAGATACAAAAATACACATACAACGTACTTAGACAAATACAAGATACTTATATTTATTTTTGAGAAATAATATAAGTAAGACACATAGTTAAAAATATAAATTATTTTTAACACAAGAACACATACACAAAAGATAGTGACTTGTACTTGTGCGGAACAAGTCTAGTGACTAACGTTAATAAACACGTTTAGGTCACGACGCTAGATAAGCAAATCCGGTGAAGTTTACGACGCAGGAACACAAAGTTGTGAGTTCATGCTCCCCCTTTTCTTTAACTGTTTTTGGTTTTATAACTCTCGGGGGTGAAATACATGTTACAAATAATACAATGTTTATAAATGGTATGATAACAAGAAGCACTCTTGGTGAGAACGAGTACCAAGTATGATGCGATTTGAGAATACAAAAATACAAGAAGCACTCTTGGTGAGAAAGAGTACCAAGTATGATGCGTTTAAAGAAATGCCTATGAAATACTAGATCATGTGAGTAGAGACATAATACTAAAAATGCCATAAAGTCTTGGTGAAAACTAGTACCAAGCCATCAAAAACATTCACTAATTAGGGACGAGGGTTAGATCTAACGGGTACGGCCGAACCCCACTCATGGTCACAACTAGTACCTAGTAGTGCTTCAGAGTCCCAGTCGAGGTTAATCGACGCGGTCGAGGTTAATCGACACAGTCGAGGGTAATCGACACAGTCAAGGGAAATTGACACAGTCGAGGTTAATCGACACAGTCGAGGAAAATCGACAAAGGTAGGAGCCATTACGAATGCTCCCTAGGAGTCATAACAAGTACTCCCATGTCCTTAAGGAGTCATAACAAGTACTCCCCATGTCCTCACATGCCTTAAAGTCTCTCAAAGATTGACAAGAATACTTTATTGGTACAAGATTCGTACCACAAGAATACGTTATTGGTACAAGATTTGTATCACAAGAATACTTTATTTTACAAGAATACATTATTTCACAAGAATACTTTATTTACACAAGATGCATACCATGTTTCATACAAGGTATGCAAAACGCATGAACTCGCTCAACTTTTGTTGATGTTTTTCCAAAAATTACATGTATTTCAGGTGACAGGATGGATCTTGGGTGCGGGTGTCGTAACTAGAAGTAGACTTCAAGTTTAGATGTCATCCATTTTTGTTGATTTGTAACCTTGTCGAAGGTCGTGTTTTGAAAACTTAAATAACAAGTGTTGTAATACTCAAATTTTATGAATGGATGAACATCGTTTTAATCATGTAGTTGTTTATTACGATTGAATGCAATGATATTAAACCAGTCACACATCATACGCTTCCGCAAAAGACAGGGTGTGACATCTTAGGTGTAACCCAACTCTTAACAACTTCGATCTTCGCGGGGTCGACGTGAATACCCAGAATTCACACTTGTAGAACTTGGCATAGAGTCGATTCCCCTGGAGTAACTCGAGAACCAAGCGTAGATGTTGCGCGTGTTCGGCTTTCGACTTGGAATAGATCAGGATATCATCGATGAACACGATGACGAAGCGATCAAGAAATGGTTTACACACGTGATTCATCAGATCCATGAAAACTGCGGGTGCGTTGGTTAAACCGAAAGGCATAACAACGAACTCATAGTGGCCGTAACGAGTGCAAAAAGCGGTTTTGGGTATATCCTCCTCTTGAATGCGTAACTGGTGATAGCCTGAGCGTAAATCAATCTTCGAGAAACATGTAGCACCTTGTAACTGATCAAACAAATCATCGATTCGAGGCAAAGGATAGCGATTCTTGATCGTCAACTTATTCAACTCCCTATAGTCGATGCACATCCGGAACAACCCGTCCTTCTTTTTGACGAAAAGAACTGGTGCGCCCCACGGAGAGGTGCTAGGGCGAATGAAGCCTTTATCAAGCAATTTCTGGAACTGACTCGAGAGTTTGGGCATTTTGGACGGAGCGAGTCGATAAGGGGCTCTAGCAATAGGATTGGCTCCAGGAATGAGGTCGATACGAAAGTCGATGTCACGACTCGGAGGTAAACCGGGTAACTCATCAGGAAATACAAGAGGAAAATCACGAACCACAAGCACCTTGTCTATCTCCTTAACTTCCTTTTCTACGCTACTACGATGTGTGCCAAGAAAGCTTGGTATTCCTTGCGGAGATACTTGCTAGCCTGGACACACGACATGAGTTGGAGTTTCTTTGAAGCGACTTCACCGTAAACACAAAACTGATCACCATTAGCGAGCGATAAGCGAATCATCTTATCAAAGCAAACAACTTCAGCATGATTCTCACGAAGAAAATCCATGCCTACTATGACGCAAAACTACCGAGCTGCATCGGAATAAGGTCGATAGGAAAAACGTGATTGTTGAGTTCGAGAGTACAATCACATAGAACAGAATTGAGAGCGACGGTTCTTCCGGTGGAAACTTCAACATCGAACGTCGAGGGGAGATGGGCGCGATTACGATTAAGAAGCTTTTCGAATTCAAACGACACAAAATAGTTATCGACTCCAGTATCAAATAAACACGGAGCATATATATCATTCACAAGGAACTTACCATTAACAACATTGTTATCGGCTTGAGCTTGGCGGACATTGATGTTGAAGGTACGTCCACGGGCCGCTGGCTACTGTTGCTGCTGCTGTTGCTGTTGCTGTTGCTGGGGCTGCTGTTGTTGTTGCTGGGGCTGCTGTTGTTGTGGCTCTTGCTTCACCACTCGATTCAGGCACATGTTTGCGAAGTGGTTGGGATCACCACACGCAAATCAAGCTCTAGCATGGATCGCGGGTGCAGGAGCTGCTTGTTGGCCTTGAGGAGCAGGAAGTAGAGCTTGTTGTGCAGGAGCTTGACCTTATGCTGGAGCTGGAGCTTGACGTGGACTTGTACGGCAGTTGGCGGTGAAGTGGCCGTACATGTTGCAATGCACACAATATCTGCAAGCGATTCCCACTAGATGGTGATAAGTACAAGTAGGGCAAGGACTAGTGTATGCACGCTTTGCCGGCGGTGCATGAAAATATGAAAAGAAACTGAAGAACACAGTTGAAGATTCGAAGATAATGTAGAGGTTTGAGAGAGAAAATGGAGATGGAAAGTTGGAGAAGTGGTGATGGGGGAAACCTAATCGCCTATTATACCCATTGCATTTAATGCAATAGGTAATCGTGTCAAGCCTACTTGCCACAGTGGCCCAATCAAGAAGCGACGCATCTCGCTGCAAAAGAGTAACGACTGATCACTCGCGCGCATGACAGCGACTCTCTTCAGTGGCGAAGCTTGTCCCGAATGACCGGTGGGGGGGGGGGGGGGTTGGAAAACGTATATACAAAAAATTTCTATAGAACCAAGTGGTTGAAAACGTATATACCCAAAAATTTATGTACAAAAACTACATATATAACACTACTGAGCGAAAAGTTCGGGGGGTTGGGTACCCCTCCCCGCCCCTTCTATACTTTGCCACTGACTCTCTTGATACAAGACGAAAAGGTAACCCTGACATGACAACCTTCATGATTTTCTCACAGTGTCAGCGGTCAAATCACCCCCCCCCTTTTCCACCAAACCATGTCTCCAACGATTCTTTCAAAATTCAAAATTCCTTCTACATGCGCAAGTGTGCGTTTCCCCCCAGAAATCACATGATCATGCGCCATGCACCGAAACAATCAAGTGTTAAATCTACTTTTCCACATGCGCCGATGTGCGCCTTATCAGGCCACACTTGCGCATATACACCTTCTCAAGTCACATCCCAAGTGTGCACTATCTCAAAAGTGCATACACTTACAACTGCACAACTCAAGCGGGGCTGCGCCCACAAACATCAGGATAGCAAAACACGTATCAAGTCTAGAGTTTACCATCTGCGCATGGGAACAACACTTGACTGAGGACTTGAATGTGTATGGTCCCAAATGCCGCGCAAGCCATGCGTGTGCAGTGTCACACCCCAATCGATCGCGTAAATATCGGGGCGGGACAAAATAGATTGCTCGAGACATCATAACTTGCTAAATGTTTTAGTATTTAATTAAACACAAATTTCATTGATAAACTAAGTGATACATTGTTTTTAAATGGAAATACAAATAAAAAGAGAAGCGCATAAAATCAAAATGAGTTTCTAAATCCATCCTACTAGATTCTTGAAACGTCATATCATCAATTTCCTGTAATATAAATTAAAATAGATGTCAACACATAAAGCATTGGTGAGCATACAAATTTAGCTACTAGCATTAATAGAAAAGTTGTTATCAATCCTACATGGCATAAAAATATACTAAGGCATGAAAATACAAAAACACTAGCATGCATCAAATATAGGTCCAACTAATTGTGTTCACAAAGTTGCGTATTTTGTCACTGGGTGAAGAAAACCATATGATTGAATGACTTAACATAGACCCTGGGCGGTGTGCTACTCCTATAGTGCTATACATGTTAAGATTGGCTCTTGACGTTAATGACAATTATTGTGCAAGAAAGGCTTCTAGCATGTATAAACGTATTGATTGATGTGAATAATGTGATTGATATCGTGTTTGTGACTTTGATAATATTGTGTATATATTGGACCCAAAAGTGTGAAAAAAGTAAAATGGGATCATGTAAACTCAGGGTTTGCAAAGCTTCCAAAAAAGTCATGAGTTGTTGAGTCTTGAGATTGGAACACCGAAGTCACCTTACAATAGGGAAACGAAGGTGTATGAGTTTATCGATTTGATTGATGGATTAGGTTCGGAAATAAAACGACGCAAAATATATATTATAGTCCTATGTGTAATAAGGTACCATGGAATGGTCATGCAAGGAGGTAGGATGATCATCATCCATTAAACCTCATTATATGATTCACCAAAGCACAAATCCATCAACTTAGTTGATGATTCCGGTTGGTCATGAATATGGACAAAAATGAAAGTTTATAATTTACTAAGTAGCCAAATGAGAACAATCTGACAAGTACATACCCAACATGGAAAATGTTGGAGATGATGTGGGGTAGGCTCACTTTTATTCTGGGAAGCTACTTATAATGTGCATCATCTAAATCACCAAGTAACCAAGTGAGCTCAAACTAGACGAGTGCACTCCAATCATGGCACATGTTTGGAGACTTGGTTTAGTTTGGACACTTTGTTACTAGAAAGTTTACTTGGTGACTTAGCTTAAAGAAAATGGATTAACTAACTAAGTGAGGAAGTGGAATCACATTTGGAAAACCAAGGCTCTATTGTTCACACTTTACCAAAACATAAGCCCCAAACAATTGAAGGTTGTGGGGCTTGGATGGTTTCAACCAGTGTTGCAGAAGTCACTAGGCACTCCCTAGTCGGTCGAGTGGGGAGTTGAGAGTACTCGGAGTACTCGGGGAGTACTCGGAGAGTACTCAGACATGTTAAATATATATAAAAAATTATTGGATATCTTATATGTGTCAAAATAAGCGTAATTCATGTCAAAACTATCATTATTCATGTCAAAATTAGCATAACTCATGTCAAAATTAGCATATTCCTAAGTAGTCTCCGAGTAGGCCGAGTAGTCGACCGAGTAATCCGAGTAGTCGTTGAGTATTCCAAGGTTCCCCCCAAGTATTTGACCGAGTATTCCAAGTAGTTGGCCGAGTATTCCGAGTAGACGCCGAGTAGGCCGAGTTTGACCACCTCCGACTTATAAAGGCCGACTTGTAGTAACTCTCTAAGGTAAGGTTCCGAGTACCAAGTAGTCGCCGAGTACTCGGCCTTGGAATCCAACTTTTACAACACTGGTTTCAACACTTGTAGGTTACTTAGGACCTTTTATGGCAGTAGGTTTTTGAGGTTTTGGGCCTCTAATATTTTGGAAATCAACCATACACAAGCCCCACAATTATGAGTTTAATTGGGAACAAGGTTGGTACAAGAATTCCACAAGATAGGCATAAACAAAGACAAGTTGCAAAAGTTTTTGTGAAAGCAGAATTTATAACCCACTTTGGACTTCAAATATGGAGTTGTACCACCTTGTTACACCTTGGTGGACATTGGGTAACAACCTTTAATGTTGTCCAAGTGTTTTGAAGCAAGAAAACATAAGAAAAAGTAAAGGGTAAATTACACTTTTTGTCCTTTATGTTTGTAACGGATTGCAATAGATAGCCTTTAACTTCAATAATTACAGTTAGAGTCCTTTTTTTTTGTTAAAAACGTTACACCTTACGTCCTTTAACTCTAACTTAGTTAAAATTTTCAATTAAGTAAGCTCATGTGCATCACATGTGAGGGCAAAAATGTCATTTAGCCTTCCTGTTTCATCTCCCTTTAAAACCCCATCCCATCTTCTCTGTCTCTCCCTACTATCCATCTTCTTTCTCTCTCTAAACCATCCACCTGCCACTGCCACCACTTAACATCCATCGCCACCTAACAACCTCCACCACCTAACAATCATTTCTAATTCTGAATTATTGGGTTTCATATCAGTTTGTGACACTTATGGAGCCCACAAATCAACCAAATATCGAAAATGAGTACTATGATTCGAAACAGAAGGTAAGGAAATGATATTTGTTCTTTGTATAATAAAGAAAGTCCATTACAAACAACTCACAAATCCATATAAAGCATATAATAATAATAATAATAATAATAATAATAATAATAATCAAATATAATCCTTCTTGCATAGGAATTTAAATCACAAGAAAGCTACATATAATATGATTTGATTTAGCATATCTGAACACAAAGAAACTTCAAATGTTTGTTGTTTCAATGCGTTGACTTTCAGAAAAATTGACTAATTTATCCTAATATATGCTAACAGTTTATAATGACAAAAACTACAGATTTCCAGTAGAATTTCATATTAACAAAAAAAACTTCAAATGTTCTTGTAATATCCCATCTGTGCATAACCCCAAATCTATGGTGAGATTACTTACAACTCAAACATAATGACTCCACTACTACTCACCTATGACCCATTATCCAATAGACTCGGACACATACTAAGGAACATCTTCTTTTAGATCTGCAACGGTTGTTGTCGGAAAAAAGTGAAGGAAACATCTTTTTTCAGATCAGCAATGGTCTTTTTTTTCAGATCTGTGGATCCGTGAGGGAGGGAGAGAGTGAGAAACAAAGAAACATCTTTTTTTTTCAGATCGCCAGAATAAACGTGAAGGAAAGTTGCAATGGTGGTGCATAGCCATCAGAATGAGATGAAGATGAGTGGGGATACGGTGGTGGCGTCTTGTTGGTGGGAGAGAGTGCCTTTTGCAGAGATGGTGGTTGTGGATGGTCGATTACGGTGCTGGTGGCAGTATGAGAGGAGGTGGTTTCGGATGGTAGGTTTAGAAAGAGAAAGGGGTGGCGGTGGTGGGGTTTGTTGAAGAGAGAGAGAGAATGCTGGATAAGAGATTATGTTTTTCATATATCTATATTATATAATTGTTTTTTTAAATTTGATTTGTTTTATTGTTTGATATTACTTTAAATAAATAAAATGAGTAAATTTACCAATCTACCCTCATGTGCAGGGCACATGACATACTTAACGAAAATTTTAACCATGTTAGAGTCAAAGTACCGCAAGGTGTGGAAAGTTTTATTTAATGATAGGCTTACCAGCGGAAGCTGACAATTTTAGTTAGTGTTTCGAGGCCCTATCCGGCAAGGTAGCTGGATGACATTCTAAAACAATATTAATAGTATTTTTATTTATACGCCAAAAACCGAACAGGCCTAAAAATATTAAAATACATGTATTTTCTTAATCTATATAATTTTTATTCAAAATAAAATAATTTTTTCCAGTTACAGAAATCAAATAGTTATATGTTTTACTATTCAAAAATCAAATGATAGGATTCTGTGCTAAAGAAGAAAGAAAAGAAAAACATAGTTTTGTGGTCTGACTGACCCATTAAAAGAACGAAAATATACTTACAGGACCCAAATTTTCACCAAAATCAGTTGAACCAAACTGTGTACACCCCTTATCAACATTGTAATCACAATTCTGTGTGTTGATGTTCTTATCCAGGGTCTTGATAGATTCATACAAGGAATTGAGTTCTTCAATCAAATTCAAGAAAATAAAGCCAATGATTTGTTAGTAACCTGTGATAAAAACTTGAAATTTGAAACAGAAAACAGTAAAGTAATCGAGACAGAAACGATAACAGTGAACCAGGCTTGCGTTTGACACAATTCCCTTAAAAAGATTCGCGGTCTGTTCCCAGAGTACGCCGATTCGAAGCAGTAACAGCACACTACCGGACTTGAACACTTGCATGAAAAGTAGAAGAACGATGTTGCAGAGATTGAGAGAGAAGAAGATGTGTTGGTGTGATCTGGTTTTATAGTCACAGAATTCATAACCGAATTCTGGACATTATTGCAACTAATTAAAACCAAATAATAATTTAAAACTGATAATAATAACCGTTTAAAACAGAAACTCAATAATGAATAATCATTTCAGTTTAAAACTCATTAACAAGACCAACCGTTTCAGTTTTAAAGACTAATAATTAGTCATGTGAGATTAAATATATTATTAATGTAATATTTAATCTTGTAGCCTTTATAATCATTTATATTATATTAGATCAAAATATATTAATAACCTATTAATAATTAGTTGGTAATTGTTGATGGACCATATTACCCTTATTAACTAATTAGGTTTCCTCTTGGGTGTATAAATAAGGGGATTATTAGAGAGTTTAAGGGTTACACACTTAGTGAATCAACCAACCCTCATAACATCAAATCGGCTCTCTCCCCATAACCGAAACCACCCTACTTTCGGTTCATTACCATCATCACCTTACACCCTAAGGAGGAACCAGATCATCCTGACAAGTATGTCGAACTCAATGTCTGCATCTCTGACTGGATTCTCTACTGGCCTGTCTGCTGTAACAGGTATGTTATTCATGTTTTCCATTATGTTTAAACAGAACTGATCAACATGTGGTATCAGAGCATATGTTGATAAATCAGTTCTGTTTTGTATCCATCATTCTGGGATCAAAATCTGGAAAACAGAATTTTTGAAAGTTTATAAAAATCTCGGCTAATTTCGAGTACCATGTGCCGAAATCACTGTTTTCGGAAGAATGTTTAAATTTTTTTGACTCGAAATCATAAAGGGTTAAACTTGTTGTTACGAAATCCATTACAAAACCATTAAAATTCAGGTTTCAGATTTCCAGAATTATGTTTTAATTTTTTTTAGGGTTCATCATACTGTTCTAAGAAAACTCGAAAATTCCCTAAATTTTGGAATATAATTTGGATTAGTGGGTGTTTTCATTGTTTTGATCTTAATTTTATCTAATAAAGTTTCGAAAACTGTTAAAGGATAATCAGTTATTAATTTTGAAATCTTTTGATAAGTTTAGATCAAAAATAAAATAGGAAACACTATCCCACAATCCCTCAAATTTCGAGTTTCAGTTGTTATCACAATAAACAGCCTTAACAGTGGATTCGAAACCATCAATGTAACTAATCGCACAAGTTCCCTTCAGTCGCACAAGATCAGATCAAATATGATCTGATCGCACAAGACAGTCGCACAAGATCAGATCAGATATGATCTGATCACACAAGACAGTCGCACAAGATCAGATCACATAAGATATGATCTGATCGCACAAGGGAAATCGCACAAGACTGTCGCACAAGATTTGTACAACTAATTAAGCACATTGTACAAGTTAAGACTGCATAATCGCACAAGACTTGGGCCTTACATACATTGCCCAAGACTTGGGCCTTACATACATCGCACAAGACTTGGGCCTTATATACACTGATCATCAGGTACTTAAATCTTTATAACTCGAGACCTGACTCGATCCGCGCTAACAGGTGGTTTGCTATTAAATACTTGGTTTTGTAAACAATTAAGTAACTAATCAGAATCAGAATCAGATAACTTTTACAAAACCAAAATAGCTTAACTTGAATGAGCTTCTGATGTATCATTTCTGGCCAAAGATGATTTAATACATCTATTTATTGTTCAAGTATTATAAAAGCTATGTTGAGTATGCATTACAAACGTGAAATGTCTTAATTCTGGCCAAAGCTGATTTAATTCATTTATGTTTAGCATGCCTGACAAGTGCATAACTAAAGTGATTGTCTCATTTCTGGCCAAAGCTGATTTGTCACGATTACTTTGCACACATACTTAAATGATTACACTTCTGGCCAAAGCTGATTTGTCTTCGTTTAAGTAGAATTTTACTAAGTCTATTATTTTGATGTAAGTAATAGACAATATCACAGCTTCATAATTAAAATGGTCATTATTTATGCCTGCCTTAGTATAACATGCCCTTAGATCACATTAAGACTTCTTTCTTAGTATCATAACTTGCTCACCTTATTTCCACTATCAGCACCCAATCAGGGGATTCCACCTTTGACTGGTGATAACTTTGCTGCATGGAAGGATGCCCTCATGCTTACACTTGGATTGCTGGACTTTGATTATGCTCTGAGAGAGAATAAGCCAGCAGACCTCACTACTCAAAGTATTGCTGCTGAGCAGATAATTCATGATAAATGGACTAGGTGTAACCGCATGTCTCTCATGTTCATGAAGCAGTCCATTCATAACTCAATCAGAGGAGCCATTCCTGATTCTGAAGATGCTAAAACCTACTTGGCTTCTGTGGAGGATCAATTCAAGGGAACATCAAAAGCACACGCTAGCACTCGTATCCTCAAGCTGGTGACGACTAAGTATGATGGGAGGAGCGGCATACGCGAACACATCATGATGATGCATGACATGGCCAATAAGCTGAAGGGCCTAGAGATGGAAATCCGTGATGGTTTTCTTGTTCACTTCATCATCACTTCGCTTCCTTCGTCCTATGAAGCATTCAAGAGCAATTACAACACTCAGAAGGACAAATGGACGATGAGTGAGCTGATCGCTATGTGCGTGCAGGAGGAAGAGCGTATGAAGATGGATCGCACTACTGATGTTGCTAACCTCACCACCTCCAACTCTAAGAAGAGGAAGCACAGTTATCAAAGAAAGGATGCTTCTAAGGTCCAAAAGCCAAATCCAAATCCTCATACAAGTGCACCTTCCAGCTCTAAGAACTCCTTAGGCAAACCCTACTGCAAGTTCTGTAAGAAAACAGGACATAAGCAAAAGGAATGCCCTGACTTCAAGGAGTGGCTGGCTAAGAAAGGTAACGATTTTTTCATGATACTTGAGTCCTTTAATTTAAATGTTCTTGCTAATTCTTAGGGGTTTGATTCTGGTTCTATGGTTCATGTTACCAATTCAACTCAGGGATTCCTTACAATCTGGAAGCTGGGAAGAAACCAAAGAACACTTAAAGTTGGAGATGATCGGGAATTAGAAGTGAAGGCCATAGGAACATTACAATTATTTTTGAAAACTGGTTTATGTATTAAACTTTATGATACCTTATATGTTCCTGAGGTAACTCGGAACCTTGTATCAGGACCAAAGTTAGACATGGACGGTTTTGTCGTTTCTCATGGTCATCGCAAACTCTCTATTCTCTATGATTCCGTTGTTTATGGTACTGGCATTCTGGATGGTGGTCTCTATAGATTAGAACTAGATGATAATTTTTCCAAATATTTGTTTTCATATAATATTAATGAATCACTCACAAAGATGAAACAGGTTCGAGACTTAGAGACTTCATCTATGTTGTGGCATCAACGTTTAGGCCACATCTCAAGAGAACGATTAAATCGTCTCGTAAAGGATGAAGTCTTACCTCCTCTCGATTTTACTGATTTTGGAACTTGTGTCAAATGTCTTAAAGGCAAAATGACATTAGCGAATAAGAAAGGTGCCACTAGGAGCTCTAATTTATTAGAACTCATTCACACTGACATTAGTGGTCCTTATCAAATCGCTGGTATAACAGGACATACTTCATTTATCACTTTCATTGATGATTATTCTCGTTACATGTACCTGTATCTTATTAAGGAAAAATCTGAATCTCTTAGAACTTTTAAAGATTATAAAGCTGAAGTAGAAAAGCAATTAGATCGTCAGATTAAAGTTGTGAGATCAGATAGAGGCGGTGAATATTATGAAAGACATACTGATGTGGGTCAAGCTCCTGGTCCATTTTATGAGTTTTGTAAGGGCCAGGGGATTGTGAACCAATACACCATGCCTGGTACACCTTAGCAGAATGGTGTCGCTGAACGAAGAAATCGTACCCTTATGAACATGGTGCGCAGTATGTTAGCCAACACTAATTTACCATTATTCCTCTGGACTGAAGCGTTAAAAGCAGCTGTTCATATACTCAATAGAGTTCCTCCTAAGTCTATCCCTAAAACTCCTTATGAACTTTGGACAGGAAGGAAACCGAGTCTTAAATATATGAAAGTATGGGGCTGCATTGCTGAAGCAAAACTCTATAATCCTTTCCTAAGGAAACTTGACCCTAAAATAGTTACCTGCTTCTTTATCGGGTATCCTGATCATTCGAAGGGTTATCGTTTCTATTGTCCTTCCCATGTCACCCGTATTGTTGAAACCAAGCGTGTTGCGTTCCTGGAGGATTTCAAGGTCAGTGGGAGCAGTACCAACCCTTACGAAAAATTGCAAGAAGTACAAGACGCGGGGGGGGGGGGAGAGACTCGTCGCTTACCATTACTCCGTTTACTCCTCTTGTACCCCATGCAACTGCACTTGAAGCTACTGCTCAAACTCCATCTCCACAATCAGAACCCATTATACCTCATAACGAAGGCACATCAAACGCTCAAAACCAAGACAACGTTGAACCCGATAATCAACTCAGGAGCTCATCTAGGCAAAGAAGGCCTACTAATTGGGATGATTATGTTACCTACCTGACTGAAATGGATGCTGGAAAGCTCAATGATCCTATCTCTTATAATGAAGCCATTAGCAGTGATCAGTCTTCTGAATGGAATAAAGCAATGATTGATGAGCTTGAATCCATGAAGAAAAATGACGTTTGGGATTTAGTCAAATTACCCAATGGTGCCAAACCTGTAGGTTGTAAATGGGTGTTCAAAACAAAACTGGATCCGAATGGGAACGTTGAACGCTACAAAGCAAGATTGGTTGCAAAGGGCTACACTCAGAAAGAGGGAATCGATTATCAAGAGACGTTTTCACCTGTCTCTCGTAAAGATTCATTAAGGATCGTTATGGCCCTAGTAGCTCATTTTGATTTAGAGCTGCATCAGATGGACGTCAAAACTGCTTTCCTTAACGGAGACTTAGATGAAGATGTTTACATGAAACAACCTGAAGGCTTTAAACCTGAAGGTCAGGAGCATCTAGTCTGTAAGTTGAAGAAATCCATTTATGGGTTAAAACAAGCATCACGTCAATGGTACCTCAAGTTTGATGAAGTCATGAAGAGACAAGGTTTTATGAAGAATCAAGTGGATCAATGCACCTACCTCAAGATGAGTGGGAGTAACTTTACTATACTTGTCCTTTATGTAGATGATATTCTATTGGCAAGTAATAGTTTAGACATGTTGCATGAGTCGAAGCGATTACTCTCGCATAACTTCGACATGAAGGATCTCGGAGATGCTTCTTACGTCATTGGCATCGAAATTCACCGAGATAGACACAAAGGGATCTTAGGATTATCTCAAAAGACTTACATAGATCGTGTCCTTACACGTTACAACATGCAACAGTGAAAACCCTCCGTCGCTCCAGTAGTTAAGGGAGATGTTTTCGGTTCATTCCAGTGTCCGACAACAGAGGTTGAAAAGGAGCAAATGAGCCAGATACCTTACGCGTCAGTAGTCGGGAGCCTGATGTATGCTCAAGTCTGTACTCGCCCAGATATCGCTTACATTGCTGGAATGGTAGGCCGTTATCAGACTAATCCTGGCCTAGATCACTGGAAAGCAGCTAAGAAGGTCCTTAGATATCTGCAAGGGACGAAAGACTATAAACTGACTTATAGAAGAAGTGATCACTTAGAAGTGGTAGGTTATTCTGATTCTGACTTTGCCAAATGCAAAGATGACAAGAAATCCACTTCGGGCTACATCTTTATGTTAGCAGGCGGACCTATCTCATGGAAGAGTCATAAACAACAGTTAACTACAACTTCCACGATGATGGTAGAATACATTGCTGTTTACAACGCAACCTGTCATGGAATGTTGCTTAGAAATCTGATCACTGGACTCAAAATTGTTAATTCCATTTCTAGACCATTGAAGCTTTACTGTGATAACTCAGCTGCCGTTAGTTTCTCGAACAGTAACAGTTCGACTGGAGCTGGTTTATATCTCGATACAAAATATTTGTTCGTACGTGAACGAGTTGAGAAAAATAATCTTTGTATTGAGTATATTAGTACTAAAGATATGCTTGCGGATCCGATGACTAAAGGTCTCCCACCTAAAGTTTTCGAGGAACATGTATCGAATATGGGACTTATTAAAGACCTTGTTTAATGGCATATTGTACTAGCTTATGTTTTAATTAATAAAATTTCCTCAGTTTGATTTTGTATGTCTCTAACATATGTTCTGCCGGTGTAATGACATATAGACAAATATAAATACAAATCAGACGCTAAAGGGCTTATACGTATTTTGATCGTAACTATTAGGTTTTAAATTGAGGCTATAGTATGACTAATGGGGGTCCTGAGTCGAATGATGATTCAACGGCTGTATTTCTCTGCTATAGTTCTTGGTTTAAGGCTAAAATGAGTGTTAACTCCTGGCCAGGCTTACCTAATACTCATGATAAATGATTACTTGGCTAAGTGGGAGAATGTGAGATTAAATATATTACTAATGTAATATTTAATCTTGTAGCCTTTATAATCATTTATATTATATTAGATCAAAATATATTAATAACCTATTAATAATTAGTTGGTAATTGTTGATGGACCATATTACCCTTATTAACTAATTAGGTTTCCTCTTGGGTGTATAAATAAGGGGATTATTAGAGAGTTTAAGGGTTACACACTTAGTGAATCAACCAACCCTCATAACATCAAATCGGCTCTCTCCCCATAACCGAAACCACCCTACTTTCGCATCATTACCATCATCACCTTACACCCTAAGGAGGAACCAGATCATCCTGACAAGTATATCGAACTCAATGTCTGCATCTCTGACTGGATTCTCTACTGGCCTGTCTGCTGTAACAGGTATGTTATT
Organism: Helianthus tuberosus; assembly: GCA_030545235.1. NCBI lineage: Eukaryota > Viridiplantae > Streptophyta > Magnoliopsida > Asterales > Asteraceae > Helianthus > Helianthus tuberosus. Next base: position 219,407 of record JARYGA010054637.1, on the reverse strand, counting down.
CATGTTTTCCATTATGTTTAAACAGAACTGATCAACAAGTCAGTCTCGAGGTCTTGAGTGCAAAAACTGTCTCACGCGAGCCCGGGTTTTCGGAGCTGCATTCGTGTCCGCAGGACGTGCGGGCATGCACGAGTTCAACCAAATTCTGGGTTGGACTTGTGGTAAAACATGTCATAAGACTTCAAACGCTTGGTTAAGGTTCCACCTTATAAATAACCTATCCTTTTGTTCCCACTCTAATGTGGGACAAAGTGGTTTTACCACTTGAGACTTTCCATTCACACCAAAACTTCCAACATGATTGGGGTTGTTAATCAATCTAGTGATATTGAATATACTTCTACTTACCCCCATTGTTCTTGTACCCTCATGTGCAATGAAAGGACATTATTTTGATTCAAGGATGATTCAAACAATTAAATTTTAAAAAATTTGATAAGAAATGAAGTGAAAACATGGAAAGAGAAAATGGAGAACATAACCTACCCACACAGATCGTTGAACATGGTATAAAGCCGATAACATATATTGAGCCATGTCTTATCATTATGTAACAAATATGAACTTGGTGATATTTTGGATGCGGGTTAATAGCATATTGTATATATTTAAATTATTATCTCCATAAATGTAGGAGATTTAGTTGGATTATCCTTGTAGTATATATACCCTTTATGACTAATGAGAATTAGGAAGTTGAATCATAATCTTACATGGTATCATACCTAACCGATCCTCTCCTCTAAAAACCCTACCACTACTGCCGCCGCCTTCTCCTCCGGCCGTCGGTTCTTCCTCTTCGACCCTCCTTCTTTCTCCTCTTCCCTCGTCGAACCAAAACTACATCCCGCTCTCACTGTCTCTAATATCAAAACCCATGTTCCAGTTATCCTGGAAAAAGATTCAACCCACTATACAACCTGGAAGACCATCTTCAAAGTTCATTGTCAGATTTCTGAGGTGCTCGATCACCTCGCCGTGAAGCCGGCAGCCGCATCCTCTTCTACTACCTCAGACTCCACGGACTCTGCTAAAGACAAAGCCACAGCCGCCGCCAAAACTCTCTGGAAGCAACTAGATGCCAATGTGCTCCAGTGGATCTATGCCACCATCTCCACACCGCTCCTGCACACCATCCTCCAACCGGGTCAGACCGCACATGAAGCCTGGCTTGCCATTGAAAGCGAGTTCAATGATAATAAAAACACGTGGGCAATCTTTCTTGGACAAGAGTTCGCCAACTTATGTCTCGAAAAATTTTCATCCATGGCGGAATACTGTCAACACGCCAAACATCTCGCCGACCAACTCCAAAGTGTTGGCTCTCCAGTTGACGACCGGATGTTAGTCATCAAAATCTTCACCGGCTTAACTGAACAGTATGACAGTATCTCTACCGTCCTGCAAAACCGGGATCCGCTACCTGACTTCAATGAGGTTCGTTCACGGCTCAACGTGGAAGAATAAAAGAAGAAACGCCAAGTCAGCTGCGGTGCTCAATCCGCCGCCACTGCTCTCGCTGCCACCGCCTCTACCCCATCCCCAACCAACCAGCAGCCCCCCTTCTACTCGTCTTTGGACCATGGCCGTGTTGGTCGCTCGCGTGGTGGGCGCGGACGCGGCCGTGGCCGCTCTTCCTCTAGCCGCGGCAATAACAATAACAGCTACTACAATAACAATCAGCCCAACATATCTCACCCATACATCGTGTTTCCAAGTAATTGGACCGCTGCTCAATGGGCCGGCTTTCTCAATCAGAACAACTCGGCCCAACCCCCTTGCCCATACCCCTCCAAACCGAGCCCTTCATCTTCCCAAGGCATACTGGTTTCTGTTGAATTTGACCCATTTGGTTTTCTTGTGAAGTATCTCAAAACATGGGCTCCTATCCTACGATGCAATAGCACGGGCGATCTTTATCCACTTACTGAACCACTTCCCCTACAACCTACCTAACCATCCGCTTTTGTTGCTGTTTCTCAAGATTACTGGCATCAACGTTTGGGTCATCCTGGCAAAAAACTTATTACAGTCTTTGAAACTTTCATCTTTTATTGATTTTGGGAAATTTAATAAAAATCTTTGTCAAACTTGCGTTTTTGGTAAAAGTGTTAAATTGCCATTTTATGATTCTGTTAATCATACTCGTTTTGCTTTTGATATTATCCACAGCGACTTATGGACGTCACCCGTACTTAGTATGGGTGGTCATAAATATTACATCCTGTTTTTAGATGACTTCACAAACTTCTTGTGGACTTATCCCATATCTACCAAATCTCAAGTTTTTCACACATTTACTACGTTCCATAATCTAATTCACACTCAATTTGAACGTAAAATCAAGCAATTTCAGTGTGACAATGGCAAAGAATACGCAAACCAAAATTTCTATAACTTTTGTAACCATAACGGAATGCAATTTCGCTTCTCTTGCCCCTACACCTCCTCCCAAAAGGGTAAGGCGGAACGCAAAATCCGCACAATTGATAACATGATCCGTACTCTTCTTGCTCAAGCCTCCCTACCCTTTAACATGTGGCATCATGCTTTGGAAACTGCCACGTATCTTCTTAACATTTTACCAAGCAAACTACACCAATTTAAATCCCCTACCACTTTGCTTTACAATTGCATTCCTGAATACGATCATCTTAGGGTTTTTGGGTGTCTTTGTTACCCTCTAACTCCTTCCACCACAATCCATAAACTCAACCACCGGTCCCACCCTTGCGTTTTCTTGGATATCCGCTGAATCATCGTGGCTATAAGTGTCTCGACCTTACCTGTCACGGCCCCCGACCCAGTTTCCCGGTTCGGATGCCGTGGGACAGAAAACCCGTGGTATTGGTGTTTAATTTGGCAGCGGATAATTTTAACAGGATTGTTTAACTAAAAACACTAGATTATTTTATTTAAAGATTTGGGACAAACCCCGTGATTTACAATAAAGGAATTTCCCTGGGAAATCCCTGATTACAAAAACATGTTTATTTATTTACTGAGCCACTTCATTTCAAGCTGGTAGTGCTACGCGGCACTTTTCCTTGTTCAAAGTAAATCACCTGAAACATGTTTAAAAAATTTTTTATCAGCGGGGAAATACTGGCGAGTCATTCAATTTGCACAAAATGACACATTGTTACAATTTACAGCATTAAGAGTTTTCACATTTGCCCCTATCTTATAATTAGCTGGTTCAGTTGTCACTCGACCGGATCTATGACTGTGGACATATCACTAATTAGGCTCGCCCACCTAAAGTGATAAATCATTAGTAGTAATGTGCACAAAACCCCCACTTACTGCCAGTAATTAAAGATTAGAAAAGACTTAATCACTGCAAAGTATAACTGGAAAACATTTAGGGTTTTGCAAACAATTTGGTAAAAAGAGAATGACTTATATTGCAAGTTTACTTGGACAGATTTTGCCTACTAATTAAGCCTGGTAACCTAGTTAAAATAACAATGCACACGAAACTAGGTTAGTAACTTAATACAACATTTACGATAAATTCACGAAATCAAAACCCTCACGACGAATGACAAAGTATAGCCCGAATTCAGGCATCACTTAAACATCCATCGGATCGGTTTCAATCGATCGGACATTGTATCTAGCAGTGATCGAGTGATTACCCTGTAATCGTAGCAGCGTTTCGTCACTTAAACACCCGTATATAAGCAGATTTTGACGTTTTTTGAAAGGGTTTTTCGAACACAGAAGAAAGGCCATGCAACGTCCCTTTTATAGCTGATTTTTGAGTTCTACGCGGCCCGCGTAAGCCTGAAGGGAATCCTTCGTGGCCCGTGAAGGCCGCCCTAGCTACGGCTAGGGCTGCCGTGTCACCCCATAGGTCTGCCACGTGTCTGACACGTGGCCTTGATCGTTATCCGGAGAGTTTTCAAGCTGTCGCGCCCCGCGTAAGCTTCGGTTAACTCTTACACGACCCGCAACAGAGTATTAAAACTTGGTTTTCTTGATTTTTTTCATGAGATTTAGGGTTTTAGGGGTCCGGATTTTCACTTACGGAGCATGGCATTTTCGTGCAGGTCCTTAGATCCTCCCCACCTTATTTAAAATCTCGTCCTCGAGATTTACTGGAATAAGTAAGGATATTTTCGCTTCATTTCCGATTCCAGTTCCCATGTGTATTCAGGTACTCTTTTTGAATCCCACTTTACTTTTACCAGTACTAGTCTCTTGTGTTTAAGGTGTTTAACCTTTCTATCTTCTATTTGAAGAGGTTTCTCAACGAATTTCAACCTTTCATTTACCTCTATGTCTTGAAGAGGTACTACCAGTTATTCATCAGACAAACATTTCTTGAGATTGGATACATGAAACACATCATGTACCCCAGCTAATTCTTCTGGTAGTTGTAAGCGATAGGCAACTGGTCCTATTCGTGGAGTAATTGAGAATGGTCCTATGTATCTTGGACTTAACTTTCCTTTCTTACCGAACCAAACCACCCCTTTCCACAAAGAAACTTTCAAGAGTACCTTGTCCCCAATTTGGAATTCTAACGGTTTGCGTCGATTGTCTGCATAACTCTTCTGGTGATCTCGAGCCTTTTTCAGTCTTTCCTTGATTTGGGTTATTTTGTCGGTGGTTTCCTGTACAATCTCAGGACCTGATAATTGACTTTCTCCTATTTCTGCCCACCATACAGGGGTTCGACACTTTCGTCCATAGAGTGCTTCGAAGGGGGCAACATTAATGCTTGAGTGATAACTATTGTTATAGGAGAATTCGATTAAGGGTAGGTGGTCATCCCAGTTTCCGCCAAAATCTATTACACATGCCCTGAGCATGTCTTCTAGGGTTTGGATCGTCCTTTCACTTTGTCCGTCTGTTTGGGGATGGTATGTAGTACTTAAATTTAAGCGTGTCCCCATTGCTCCTTGGAAACTTGTCCAAAAATGCGAAGTGAAACGACTATCCCTATCTGATACAATGGAGAGTGGAACTCCATGTAGTGACACTACCTCGTCCACATACAATTTAGCCAATCTTTCCATGCTAAAGGTTTCCTTCATTGGCAGAAAATGGGCTGATTTGGTTAATCGATCCACAATCACCCAGATTGCGTCGTTACATTTCCTGGTCTTGGGCAACTTAGTAACAAAATCCATTGTTATTAGTTCCCATTTCCATACAGGCAATTCTAACTGTTGAAGTAACCCTGAAGGTTTCTGGTGCTCTGCCTTAACTTGTGAACAAGTTAGGCACTTAGAAACGTATCTAGCTATGTCCTTTTTCATTCCTATCCACCAGAAGTTATTTCTCAAATCTTGGTACATCTTATTATTACCAGGGTGCATTGTATACCTAGATTTATGGGCTTCCTCTAAAATTTTATCTCTTAAATTTCCTTGCTTAGGTACCCAAATCTTTTTCTTATGGAATCTCCAAATTCCATCAGTCCCTTGTTCGAATTCCTTTATCAGTCCTTTCATTTCTTCAGCATCATCCTTGATTGTTGTTTCCTGAACGTTCTTCAGTTGTTCCATTAAATCTGATTGGAGATTTAATCTAATAGCACGAACTCGCCTTTGCTTTTCATGGTACTTACGACTTAGCGCATCCGCTACTATATTTGCATTTCCTTCGTGATACTGAATATCACAGTCGTAATCACTTAGAATTTCCATCCATCTTCTTTGCCTCATGTTTAAATCTTTTTGCCCAAATATGTACCTTAAACTTTTATGATCTGTGTAGACTGTAAACTTACTTCTGTACAAATAATGTCTCCAAATTTTAAGGGCAAAAATTATTGCTCCTAATTCTAAATCAAGAGTCGTATAATTTTCCTCGTGCTTTTTCAACTTCCTTGATGCATATGCAATTACCTTTTTGCGTTGCATTAACACGTCCTAACCCTAGCTTAGAAGCGTCACAGAAGACTTCAAAATCTTATGTTCCTTCTGGTAGAGCAAGAATTGGGGCATTTGTTAATCTTTTCTTTAAAATCCTAAAGGCCTCTTCTTGCTTGGGTCCCCATTCAAACTTAACAGTTTTACAGGTTAGCTTAGTTAATGGAACAACTATCTTAGAAAAGTCCTTAATGAAGCGCCTATAATATCCAGCTAATCCCAGAAAACTTCTAACTTCGGTAGCTGATTGCGGGACCTTACAATTGGTGATTGTTTCTATTTTGGAGGGATCTACGTGAATACCTTCATGATTCACCATGTGTCCTAAAAATTGCACCTCTTGTAGCCAAAATTCACACTTCGAGAATTTGGCGTAAAGCTTTTCCTGTCTTAACAAAGTTAAGAGTGCATGCAGATGCTCACAATGCTCGTCCTGGCTTTTGGAATAAATAAGTAGATCGTCGATGAAGACAATTACGAATTTATCCAAATACGGCTTACAGATCCTATTCATCATGTCCATGAATGCTGCAGGGGCATTCGTTAATCCAAAGGGCATGAATGTAAACTCGTAGTGACCTTACCTAGTCCTGAAAGTAGTTTTAGGTATGTCTTCTTCCTGTACTTTCAACTTGTGATATCCGGATCGCAAGTCTATTTTAGAGAATATCTAGCTCCTTGAAGTTGATCAAAAAGATCATCAATCCTTGGTAATGGGTATCGATTCTTAATTGTAACTTTATTCAATACCCTATAATCGATACACATCCGCATCGAACCATCCTTCTTTTTCACGAAAAACACAGATGCTCCCGAAGGGGATGAACTAGGTTGTATGAATCCTTTGCCTAACAATTCGTCTAACTGCTTTTTCAATTCTAACATTTTGGTGGGTGCTAATCGATAAGGTGCCTTAGCTATTGGTGCGGTTCCAGGGATTAGATGAATTCTAAACTCTACTTCCCTATCGGGCGGTAATCTAGGTAGCTCTTCTGGGAATACATCCGGGTATTCTGATACTACTTGAATTTCTTTAAGTTCCTTGCTTTTAGTGTTAATGATTACCGAAATCATATACACTATTCCTTGTTTTCGTTCATAACTAGCAACTTTATTACTGAAATGAACTTCATTGGTTTACGCGGCTTATCTCCTGTTATCGAAATTACTTCACTGCTGGCGTATGATTTTCTATGGAATTCTTATCACAAAGGATTCGAGCATGGTTAGCTTTTAACCAATCCATTCCTAACAGGACATCGAATCCAGCTAAATTCATAGGTAGCAGGTTTACAGAAAATTTATGTCCTGAAAGTTCTATTTTTCCTTCTTGAAGAATCTTATCAATATTAACAGAATTTCCTTCTGTCGTTTCTACCGTATAAATTTGCCTAAGTTTGGTTAAAGGTTGCTTAAGAGCTTGGCAGAATGAAGTATTTATAAAACTTTAGTTTGCCCCAGAGTCAAATAATACTTTTGCGTAAACGTCATGTACAAGAAACGTACCAGCTATCACATCGGGAATCAGATCTGCTTCTTGCGTTGTCAGAGCTGGAAGGCTCTTGCATTCTTCTTATTAGTTCATTCGGCAGGTTTGGCTTTGTTGTCAGATGGCTTAACTAATTTTGGGCAATCGGGCTTGAAGTGTCCCGTTTCGCCGCAGTTGTAGCAGATTACTGATTTCTTCCTGCATTCCTCCTCTCGGTGGCCTGGTGTTTTGCAGAAATTGCAATTTTTCTTACATTTTCCAAAATATTTCTTTTTACAATTCCTGCAAAATGGCGCTATGGAAGACTGCCTGTTCCCCTTTTTCTTGAAATTGCTACTATTATTACCCACACGAAATCCTTGGGTAATCTTTTGGGCCAATTCCTTTTTCCTATTTTCTTCTCTCGTGCGCACCAGTCCGTCAGTCAAGGTATTGGCCAGTTCGACCGCATCGTCAATTGTGTGGGGTCTCGTAGCTTTGACTATATCACGAATCTCACTAATTAGTCCCCAAATATAGTGAGAAATAAGTACCGGTTCTGGCGAAGCCATAGTTGGTACAATTCTAGCATACTCGAAAAATTTCGAAGTATACCCTCGACAATCAACATCCACCATCCGGTGGTTCAGGAACTTATTTGTCATCTGTTCCTTTTCATACGCGGGACAAAATTTTCTTTCTACTAATTTCTTAAATTCCTCCCAACTCATTGCATAAGCCACGTCACTTCCCTTAGCTTGCAGCACCTTATTCCACCATTCTAATGCCCCTTCCTTAAAAAGGTGGGATGCATACATAACCTTGTCTTCCTCTGCGCATTTACTGATTTTAATTACTGCTTCGGTTTTTTCTAACCAACGCGGTGCGGCAGTCGCCCCTTCATTGCCTGCAAATTCGACTGGCATACAGGCAAGAAATTCTTTGTAGGTGCAACCAGGGATTGCAACTTTCATTTTCTTAAGAAATGGGGCTTGAACCACATTATTATTGTTATTGCCGCCCCCGTTGACACTGTTACTAAAATTATCGTCGCGAGTGCGTTTACTATTGTTAGCTTGGGAAGGTTCAGCGGGATTCTTAACGACATCAACAATTGCCGGGATAGCATTGGCTATTCCCTGAGCAACGATATTTTCTATATCTTGCCTATTAAGGAAATGGTTTTCATTATTGGGTTCAGATTGATTAACTTCATTTGCCGGTTGATTTTCTGCGTTTTCCATCTGAATCATTAATAATATATATTATTGTCACAAAATGGATAGCTACCAAATACAACAGGGCAATCACACATAATCAAGTCAACACATATAGCCAAAATCGTCGACCTTGCGACATTTATATTTTTATATAATACTATGCATCCGTACAAGCCATATATTTTACAGATATGTTATTTTAGTGATATTTATGTTATTATACATTATTTTATTATTATTATTATTATTATTATTATTATTATTATTATTATTATTATTTCATAATATTATTATACAAAACTTTCAACCACAGTTAACCGGCTTTTTCAGAAACGACGCTCCCTCTCGTCGTACTTCCACGTGATGTTTTCCCCCACTTCCCGAATCCGATTCCCTGCATCCACCAGTTCCTCGCCGTAGCGGCGCAGTTCGGCAGTATTCTCCGGGTTCATGGGTGGAAAAGGTGCAGGTTCAGGATCAAGTGGGGAAAATAAACATTTGGGTTATTCATAAAATTCTGAAAATGCCAGTCGCTCGTCCACCACTCTTCCAGCTGCCCTGTAACAGGTTGGGGGTTGACAATGGGGTCTGGAATAGCAGGTTCCAAATTGATTGGAAGTTTGGATTGGGCGAGGAAATTGAAAAGGGTTTCGTCAGCAGGTCCGATGAGGTCACAATTTGCCAGTTTTCTATCAAGTTCTTCCCAAGGTGGCCTCTCCTGGGCTTAACCGGAACTCTCCCCTACTTCCTTTCCCTTTCCCTTTGGATCCTCTGTTTTCTTTACCCGTTGGGCAGCGGGTTTCTTCTTGCGTCCGCGTTTCCAATCCAGCAGACTTCTTCTCTTTTTGGGTTTTGGTTTCTCCTGAGGCTGGGCCTGGAACACTATTGGCTCCTCAGTGTCAGCTTGATAACCGGTCTGGGTTCTGGTTATATCTATATCAGTCGTATGGATTGTAAAGTTTCGGAGTGCTTCCGACAGTTCATTCATGCTGTTAGCACACATGAAGAAACACACAAAAATTCAAATTAAATTTTTATTTATTGTAAATTAAATTTTCACAGAATCACAAAATGACAATCTAAAAAATTAAGTATTTCTAAATACTTAATGGGCTTAAATCAGTGGCTCTAATACCACATTTTTCTGTCACGGCCCCCGACCCAGTTTCCCGGTTCGGATGCCGTGGGACAGAAAACCCGTGGTATTGGTGTTTAATTTGGCAGCGGATAATTTTAACAGGATCTTTTAACTAAAAACACCAGATTATTTTATTTCAAGATTTGGGACAAACCCCGTAATTTACAATAAAGGAATTTCACTGGGAAATCCCTGATTACAAAAACATGTTTATTTATTTACTGAGCCACTTCATTTCAAGCTGGTAGTGCTACGCGGCACTTTTCCTTGTTCACAGTAAATCACCTGAAACACGTTAAAATTTGTTTTTATCAGCGGGGAAATACTGGCGAGTCATTCAATTTGCACAAAATTACACATTGTTACAATTTACAGCATTAAGAGTTTTCACATTTTCCCCTATCTTATAATTAGCTAGTTTAGTTGTCACTCGACCGGATCTATGACTGTGGACATATCACTAATTAGGATCGCCCACCTAAAGTGATAAATCATTAGTAGTAATGTGCACAAAACCTCCACTTACTGCCAGTAATTAAAGATTAGCAAAGACTTAATCACTGCAAAGTAAACCTGGAAAACATTTAGGGTTTTGCAAACAATTTGGTAAAAAGAGAATGACTTACATTGCAAGTTTACTTGGACATATTTTGCCTACTGATTAAGCCTGGTAACCTTGTTAAAATAACAATGCACACGAAACTAGGTTAGTAACTTAATACAACATTTACGATAAATTCATGAAATCAAAACACTCACGACGAATGACAAAGTATAGCCCGAATTCGGGCAGCACTTAAACATCCATCGGATCGGTTTCAATCGATGGGACATTGTATCGTAGCAGTGATCGAGTTATTACCCTGTAATCGTAGCAACGTTTCATCACTTAAACACCCATATATAAGCAGATTTTGACGTTTTTGAAAGGATTTTTCGAACACAGAAGAAAGGCCGTGCAACGTCCCTTTTATAGCTGATTTTTGAGTTCTACGCGGCCCACGTAAGCCTGAAGGGAATCCTTCGCGGCCGCGAAGGCCACCCTAGCTACGGCTAGGGCTGCCGTGTCACCCCATAGGTCTGCCACGTGTCTGACACGTGGCCTTGATCGTTATCCGGAGAGTTTTCAAGCTGTCGCGCCCCGCGTAAGCTTCGGTTAACTCTTACGCGGCCCGCGACAGAGTATTAAAACTTGGTTTTCTTGATTTTTTCATGAGATTTAGGGTTTTAGGGGTCCGGGTTTTCACTTACGGAGCGTTTTAGGGCATTTTCGTGTAGGTCCTTACATTACCTCCCATCAACTAATAATTTCGAGACATGTTCAGTTTGAGGAATCCAGTTTTCCTTACACCATACAATCGCCCACTAAACCCCCATCTTATGACTTTCTGAACCCGACCATTAACCCGCTTGTCTGGGACTACCTACAACAAGCCCAAACCTCACCGCCCAACAACCAACCCTCCCCTACTCCTAATTCTCCACCTATCAGCCCACAACTCCCACACAGCCCTGGCCCAACTGTTGCGGCCCAATCCCCCACTTCGCCCTCTTCTTCTCTCGGCCCACACCACTTTCCGTCCACACCTATGTCCTCCCCTCTCCAAACCGCTCTTTCACCGGCCCATACCGCCCCGGCCCACATCGACACCCCAGCCCAAACCGACACCCCAGCCCAAACCGACACCCTAGCCCAGCCACACTCACCTCAGCCAACCGTCCCTTTACCTACTTCCAGCCCAGTGCCTTCGGTTCCCAATCCCTCCACCCGTACCATACACACGCGCTCCATGAGTGGTATCGTAAAACCCAAGCAAATTTTTAATCTTAACATGTCTACCGTCATTCCCATTCCGAAAACTCCACAGGTTGCCTTGTCCTCTCCAGAGTGGTTCAATGCCATGTCCAACGAATTTAGTGTACTTATTAAAAACAATACCTGGGAGCTTGTACCTAGGACACCTGACATGAACATTATACGTAGCTTGTGGTTATTCAAACATAAATTCAGGTCGGACGGGGGTCTGGAACGTTACAAGGCCAGGTTGGTTTGTGATGATCGTAAGCAGCAGACAGGTATAGACTGTGGTGAGACGTTTAGTCCGGTCGTTAAGTCGTCCACTATTCATCTAGTTCTTTCTCTTGCGTTGTCCAAGTCATGGCCGATTCACCAGTTGGATGTCACTAACGCCTTCTTACATGGCAATTTGGAGGAAACAGTTTATATGCATCAGCCCATGGGTTTTCGACACAAAGACTTTCCAGATCATGTGTGTCTTCTTAGGAATTCGTTTTACGGTCTCAAACAGGCTCCACGTGCCTGGTACCAACGGTTCACTGATTTTGTTACTTTACAGTGCTTTCGTCAAAGCAAGTCAGACAACTCTTTGTTTATTTATCATCATGGGGCTGACATTTCTTATCTTCTTATTTATGTGTACGATATTATTCTTACCACGTCCTCTGAGGCCCTTCGTACACAACTGTTACACATCCTATCATCAGAATTTGCAATGAAAGACTTGGGACTACTTTCGTATTTCTTGGGCATACAGGTAACAAGGACATGTGATCATATGTTTTTATCTCAGCAGGCGTATGTTAACGACATCATTCATCGGGCATCTATGGACTCCTGCAAATCGGTTGCCACAGCGGTCGACACACAGTCAAAGTTATCTGCTTCCTCCCGGGTTTTAAACCCTTTAACCTTTTAATCCTTCAAGCTATTATGTATTCTTAGTCATTTTATTGAGGCTTGAACTACCCCCGTCATCACTACATAAAAAACCAGAGAGATATGAACTTCAAGACACAACTATATATATCTGATGGCACATTGACCAATGCAAGTTGAGATGAGCTTATCTTTGATTCTTTCTAACAGAACCATTTAAGGTAAAAAGTCAATCTTGGCTGCCAAGCATCGAGTCACGGAGATTCTCAGTGTTGGCTAACTTCTTTTTTATTTAGAAAAAAACGAAGCCTGAACAGAAGTGGTCCAGACTAGAAAACCCCAAGACCTAACCCCTCAGACCTAACCCCAAGACCTAACCCCGAGACATGTAACATGTAACTTGTAAGACTATCTCCAACGCCAAGGGCATCCTTAGACGTCCTTAGCTGCATAGTCAGCTGGCATATCATATCCTTACAAATCCTTAAAAACCCATAATTTATCTCCAACCATACAAACATCCTTACATATCCTTACATTTTCCACATCATCACCCATTTTTTTCTTTAAATTTAATTACTAAAATCACTGTAATATATTTAAATAATCAAATAATTAGATAATCACCCATTTTTTCTTTAAATATAATAAAAGGAAGGGTAGGTGGATGGTTTGGGATTTTAAGCGAGATGTAAGAGTGTAATAAAAAAAATGTAAACCGGGACTCGAACCCGGGTTGATACAAAAACCAACTAACACAGCAACAACTAAGGCAGACCAGATAACTGATCTTGTTTTCTAACAACAAACTATATAAATACTTGTTAAGAAGGGGTCATTACTATTCATTACTATTAAGAAGGGGTCATTACTATTCATTACTATTCACAAGGTTTGTCTATTAATATATAGGATAATTACTAAAATTACTATAATATATTTAAATAATCAAATCACTACAAAAAAATGTCATTTGGTGGCACACAAAAGTGCCACAAATAATCTAAAAAGTGTCACTAAAGGCCTTTGTTGGAATGAGCGGCACACAAAAAAGAGCCACTAGAAGCACTGCCACTAAAGCCTTTTAGTGGCACTTTTCGTTTGCCACAAATGTAAAAATAGGCTATTGTGGCACATGTTTTGTGTCGCTAAAACTACTTCTAGTTAGTTATCTATAATGCTTTTAGTGGCACAAAGTATTTGTCACAAAAATCATATTAAATCAAGTACTACTACATATATTTATAATATTAAATTTTCATTATTTAAATTAATTACATATTTACAATTATAGAAATCATTATACAGCACGTGCCATTAAAAAGTGGGTGCTAAGCAGCTAAGGCACACGTAATGTGCCATTAAAAACTCAAATTGGTGGCACAAAACGTAAATGCCATTAAAAGCGTGTGCCGCTAAATGGCATTTTGTTTGTAGTGAATGATTAGATAAATAATATGTGTAAACAAGTAATAATAACATAAAAGTAAACTGGATATTTTAAAAAAATTAAAAATGGAAACTGTATTACACATGCAACAGATTATTTTATTTTTAAATTGATTTTTTCCTTTAAATTGGATTATTTTATAAAACTCAAATTGGATATGAAACTTCTAATATTATAATAACTAGCCTCTCTTACACTTCGGTGCTGTTTGTTTTTTATGCGGGAAAAGGTCTGCAGTCTGCAGACCACATCTGCAGGCATCTGCAGAAGAAGAGGTGGACCAAAAGTCTGCAGTCTGCAAGGAGAAGAGCGTTTGTTTACTTCTACAAAAACCTCTTCTCTACTCCTCTCACAACATACACACAACAAACACAGAGAACACTCCTCCCTATCTACCACCACCACCACCACAACCATCCTCCACCACCTCATCTACCACCGTCCACCTGCCACCACCACAACCAACAACCACCGTCAGAAACCCTAATTTCGCCACCACCATCTCCCACCTCCACCACCACTTCAGCGAGAGAGAGAGAGAGAGAGAAACAGCGAGAGAGAGAAACAGTGGCGATTATGAAGAATCGGAGCAGAATCAGTGATTGACGGCGGCGATTATGAAGGTGGAGGTGATTGGGGGTGTCGGGTGGAGGAGATGGGTGGCGGAGACGTGGTGGTGTAGGTCGTAGCGGGTTGGGGTGCCGCTGAGGTTGGAGGTCGTAGATGGTGGGGGTGCCGCTGAGGTTGGGAGTGGTGGAGGTGGTGGTGGAAGTCGACGTGGAGGTGCAGCCGGTGGGGGAGGTGGTGCCGCCGGAGGTGGAAGTGGTGGGGAAGGAGGTTGAGGCTGTGAGGATTAGAGGATTAGGGCTCTGTGTTTTTGGAGAAGAGGATGGAAGAGGCTTGCAGACATAGGGCAAGGTCTGCACCAGAAAGAGTTGGGGCAGAGCTTTTTTTAATGAAACCACTTCTAAAAAACAAACAAGCTGCGGACTCCAAACCTCTGCGCGCGTCTGCGCGGCGCAGACATAACTGGCCAGAAGTGCTTCTGGCCAAAAAACAAACACCACCTTCATCTTCCCCACAACATTTTTTCCATCAAAGCTTTCCAAGATTTCATGGGTTGTTGACTTTTATAAAGAAACTCAGAATTATCGTTGAAATAAATAAATAAAAAAAAAGGAGAATTATGTTTATTGAGCGGTGAATATATAAAACTTAAAAGGCTTAACGTGATGAAGTAACTTAACTAAAATTCCAATTAATTATTTGTCAACAAAGCTTAAAAAATACATATATGAAACTAATGGCACAAGAACCAATATTTCATTGGCCCTTGCAGACGGATTTTGCATATGATTTGGAGAAGGTTTAATGCGCCTGCATATTTGGATGAGCTCCACGTCATCTCGGACAGCCACCTTTCGGGCGCAATGAAGACAGTCTAACACATTGTGAGCAACAAGTCACTGTATGACAGAATATGTTAAAAAAGTCTTGAAAGAGTTGCAAATGAGAATTCTAACTGTAAGACTAGAAGGAGTGGTTAGGCCCATCCCCACGGGATGAGCCTCCACGTAAGCGCCACGTAGGCGGCTCGTGGGGGATGGGCCTCCTTCATAATTGAGGGGGATGGAGGATGGGGCTACCCCACCTCATTATTTTATAATTTTCTAAGTTTTACTTTATTAACTTAATAAAAACTTTATAAAAATTAACAAATACAACATAAATAAATTCATTTCATAACATAAAAAAAAATTACATTTCCTAAAAAAAAAAAAAAATAGATTTCCGAAAAATAAAAAAAATATTACATTTCCTAAAAAAAAACTAAACTACTCGTCTTCGTCTTCGGCACCGTCCGCTACGTTAACGTTGTTCCAAATATGTTCTACCAAATCCTGTTGAAGGTTTATATGCGTGAAGTCGTTGGTTAGCGCGAACGAGTTTAAATCCTGTTGCGTCGGATCTACCGGGACAGTATTCCCGTAAGATGCATTCTCATCATACTCACAAATCGCCCGACCTTCGTCTTCAATAATCATGTTATGGAGCAAAATGCAAGCGTACATAATCAGGCGCAACCGCTTCGGTGTGAACGCACGTGCCGGTTGATCAAGGACGGCCCATTTTTTTTTTTAAAACACCAAAACAACGTTCGATGTCTTTTCTTGCACCTTCTTGACGCTTGGCGAATTTTTTCCTTTTTTCGTCTTCAGGGTATGAAATAGTCTTGACAATTGTAGACCAAGACGGATATATTCCGTCAGCAAGATAATACCCGCGTCTATATTCAACCCCTGAAACTGTAAAACGGGTGTCCGGACCGATTCCATTAATGACATCGCTAAAGATCGTCGATTGGTACAGCACGTTGAGGTCGTTGAGTGAACCAGGGAGCCCAAAGAAAGAATGCCAGATCCACAAATCTTGTGACGCCACGGCCTCAAGTATTAAGGTTGGATAGCCGTGATCACCTCGCGTGTATTGGCCTCGCCACCCAGTCGGGCAGTTATGCCACGCCCAATGCATACAATCAATGCTACCAAGCATTCCCGGAAACCCGTGCCTTGCTTCATGAGCTTGGTACAACTGTTGAACATCATACGCGTTTGGTTTCTGCAAATATTTTTTGCTATACAGTTTCACCACATTATGGCAAAACCGATACAAACATTCCCGCGCGGTTCTTGAGGACATCTGTAAGTACTCGTCCAACGCGTCGGCCACTGTCCCGTACGCCAGTTGGCGAATGGCCGCAGTAAACTTTTGTAACGTGGTGAACCCTTCATAATTCCGAGCATCGGGTCGTTGAGTGAAAAACGGGTCTAGCCCCGCCAAATCATCAGCAATCCGTGTGAATAAACGGCGACTCATTCGGAACCTTCGGTTGAAAGTGTCGGCGTTGTAAAGGGGTGCTTCCGAAAAATAATCGTTAACCAAGTTCTCGTGCGCTCCTTCGCGGTTTCTGTTAACATATATTCGTCTGGTAATAACGTTTTCAGACGAGTCATCTTCCTCTTCCTCTTCCAAAAGAATCTGCGCCGCCTGTACCATAGCGCTTGCGAAAAACATCTCCTCTTCATCCGAAGAAGAGCCGGACCACCAAGGATTAGATGCCATTGTGGATGAAGAGATATTTTTTTATAAAAGATTGGTATAAAAATGGGAGTGTTTTTTTATAAAAATGGATGAGAATGGGAGAAGAATGGATGAAATATTGAAGAAATGGTATAAAGAATGGGTATATATTTAAATTGAAAAAGGTTTTTTTTTTTTTTTTTTTTTTTTTTTTTTTTTTTTTTATAAAACTAGCCGTTATTAACGGCTATATCTTCAAAGGTGGCCCGGCAAGCCCGGCTTGGGTTTGCTGGTGAAGACGGGTGGGATGGAGGGGGGCGGTGTGGGGGACCGGCGCCGGTCCTAGCCGGGCCTCAGCCGGCCCCCACTCCTTCTAGTCTAACCACTAAGAGCATTCACATCCTAACCATTAAATTATGTGAGGAATGGTTTTTATATTATAAAGGGTATAAAAAGTGGTTGTGAGTAAAGGAGAGAGAAAATGTTACTGTTCATCTGTATATTTGGGGGGACACTGTTCACCCGTTATAATTTTTTAATATATTTTGAAAGTGGTTGTGAGTGGAAGTGAGAGAAAAATGTAATGATAATATTATTTAATTGAAATGAGAGAGAAAAAGTATTTGTTTTTACTGAAAATATATTGATATAGGAGTTGTTTTTTAGTGGAATGTATGTATAATTTGATGGATTGGATGTGAATGCTCTAATTTATCCAAATGATCGGATTAAATTTAAACAGAAATCAGGTACTTAATGATAAGCCAATAAAAATTTTGTAAAACCTCTACGTCTTTTTGTTGTTTTGTTTTCAAAAAGGGTCAAAGTCTCCCACATGGACTTGATCAACAATATCAGCAAAATGCAACATACCAGATCAAACCTATATTTAACTTAAAACCAATATTGATGCAACTATCGACACTATATCCATTAAAGTTTAAGTGTCAAAATATCAACCTGTTCCTAAATGTCAAAAGTATCTTCAACTAACCAGAAACCGTAACATTCCAAATATTAAAATCCTCAACAAAATTACCGTAAACAATTTTTTATCTTTATCATCAACAAAGAAAACAAAAAAACAGTTTGCTAGAAGCCTCGTTTTTGCGCATTTAGTCGCATTTATCCAAAAATAGAACCTGTAATCATGTTTTTGCCTATCAAACACTTCTCCTGATTCCTTCAGCCACAAACCTAGCATTACACAATTTCCTATCACAAACAAACACCGTGAGTTTTCATTTCAATTTTCATATTGTTATTTTAACCTAATTCAACAAACAAGAACATAAATTCCTATAGAAAACTATATGCACAGCAATCACATAACCGTTTCAACTCATCACAAACAATAAACAAGCATAAGCTGAGAGAATTTGAACAAACCGATTCGAACTAAATCCACCTGCCGATTGAGATATATCCGGATGAATTTCCTTCGCTAATTCAGAGCAATCTTCGAACCCTGGCAATTGAACGTAGATCCGTCGTATATTGAAGCCCTAAGCAATCTTCGAACCCTAGCAATCTTCAAATGAAACAACGTCTAAAATTTGAATCGAACAGCCTCGCTATTTGGATCTTCGAATCAAATGTTGACGTGAGTGATTAGTGCGAATCAATTAGGATTAAACCAGCGACTGGTGAGAATTGTGGTTGAATCAGCGATGTCTCGTGAGAATCGGTGTATGAAGATTTAGGATTTTTGTGCGTGAATGTGTGAATCAGCTGGTGAAATCTGTTTTAGGGTTCCTCATTGTGAGACAAGAGAATGCGTGCGTATGGTGAGATTATTTTTTTTTGAAAGGTGATATGTATTAAAAAAGACACTCAAGCAAGAAGCTCAGATACAAGAAGAAACAAAACATTACAAAGCAAGTTTACAACTTAAAAGAACACCAACCATTCTTTCTAGTCTAGCTCCGACAATCTGCCCCTTGTGGTGACCCAAAGATATGACAATGACTTGATGTCGCCGACCGCCCTTGAAACCTGGATGATTTGTTATTAAAAATAAGGTCATTTCGTACCCTCCATATAGGATCCAACAGGTAGTTGCAAGAATCGCATGAACTGCTTTCTTTTTTATATCAGACAACGGAAGTTGTTTATCAACTCCAATAGTTCCACAACATTTATAAGACACCTCAACCATCGAACTTTCATCCATAGAGATAATGCTACCTGGACAAGACTAGCGTATTCACATGAGATCAGAAGATGGTCGGCTGATTCCGTTACAGCATTACACAAGACACAAGCTGGAGAGGGAATATGAATGTTCCTTATTGTTAGCGCATCTCTAGTGGGAA
Organism: Helianthus tuberosus; assembly: GCA_030545235.1. NCBI lineage: Eukaryota > Viridiplantae > Streptophyta > Magnoliopsida > Asterales > Asteraceae > Helianthus > Helianthus tuberosus. Next base: position 200,173 of record JARYGA010054637.1, on the reverse strand, counting down.
TCCGGTTCAACACAGTTTGCCAAAGGAAGCAATTAAACTTCTTGGGTACCCAGTTTAACCACTACAGAGCCTTTGTTTCCGGGATAGAAGGGATGTTATCTAATTCTTTTCGTAGATCACTGACCTTGTAAGCCTTGATTGAGTTGCCTGACTTCCACAACCATACATCCTCCTTTGAACTGATGTTTACTTGTTCCAGCAGATTCACACATTCTGCCCAATCGTTCAAGTTACTGCCTTGCTCGAGTTCGTTGTCACTTCCTCAGCACCATAACGCCTTACCTTGAATGATATTGTATCTATTTTTGACTAAACAGTATTTATCAGTTTCCTTAACAAACAGGTTACGGAATCTGTCTTTTAAAGGCACACTTCCAACCCACTTGTCGATCCAAAAAAGTGTTTTGTTTCCGCTTCCCAGCTTCAGCTCCAGCCTGTTACGTAGTTCTTCAATTTGATTATTCGACGTCCTCCCCATGTTGACTATATTTTTCTAGACTCCACAAATGTTACTTTTAAGAGGGATAGGAGAGTGTCCTCTAACTCCATTGTGCAAGGACGATATGACTTTTACCCAAAGATGGGAAGTTTGGTTTTTGAATCTAACCATCCATTTTAACATTAATGCCTTGTTTATCGAGGCAAGACTTCCAATCCCCAGTCCGCCTTGGTCTTTTGGAGCAACAACCTTATACCATGTCGCAGCCCCCGACCCCCAGCCTCGGGAGGCGGGCGCCGCGAGAGCACGTAGAGCGGGTGGTATCGGTGTTTATTAATTTGGCAGCGGAAATGAGACATCAAGACCGTAGTTAGGAAATATTTTATCAGAGTTAAAACACCAAACTTTTTATAATCAAATAAATGGGATAAAACCCAAGTTTCCATTACAATATAATTTATAGGGATAAACCCTAGTTTATTGAAAATAAAAAGCCTTTTTATTTAGGTAACTTTTATAGCCACTTTTCCAAGCCTTCAATACTCTCCAGCTGGCTTCTATTAGTTTCACATTTAGTTATCTGAAACGCGTTTTAAAAAGTTTTATCACCAAGAAATACTGGCGAGTGCATCCCAGTTTAATCAAAATAGAGTTTTATAATTTTACAGTATTGAGAGCGATTACAATGTTTATATCTACCCAATTACTCGTTCAGTACTTGTCACTCGACGGATCTTTGACTATGGTCATATCACACATTGGATACCCGTGCCCAATTGTGAAGGTTATAAAGTACTGTATACAAACCCCATAATACTGGCAGCAATTGTAGAATACAAAGACTCAATCACTGTAATTATAACTGATAGCATTTTGGGTTTTGTAAAACTTTTGAAATAACGGTATCACAAAATGTGACAAAGTAATTTACAAAAAGGTGGCAAAAAGCAGATGTACTCACAAACAGTGAGAACAAGAGAATGTACTCACATTGTTCACTTAGGTAAAACTAAAGCTTCCTGGTGTAACACCTGGTTATCATCTATTAAAATTAAACAACGCACACGTGTTAGTAAAATAACCCAAATCATATTAAGCGTACAAATCGAGACAGAACTCCAATGACTGAGTCAGGCAGAGCCTTGACATGCATTACGAAGTCCTAGATCAATCGGGTGTAACTCGAGACAGAACTCCAACGACTGAGTCAGGCAGAGCCTTGACATGCGTTACTGTAACACCCGTCTATTTAATTAAAGATTTTCGTTTAAGATATGAAAATAAACATGGAATTTTTTTTAAATACTGTTGAACAATACGGGTGAATTAAAACTTTTACAATTTGAAAATAATACAAATTGATAACTACGGAATTGCCGTTTAAGATGACAACGAAAACAACGTGCGGAAGCTTTTATCTCTTGTGTTCGGTTCTTGTACGCTGCTTGATCTACATCCGGGTACGCTTGACATTCACCTATCATCAAAACCAACCTAAAAGTTAGTTTTGATAGTTAATTAGCAAGTTTAAACAAGAAATATGGGTCAAACGAATAAAATTAAACAATTTGCCAGCTTCTGGCTCTCTCGCGGGGCGCGAGAGTTTTTACGCGGGCCGCGACCATCTGTCGCGTGTCGCGACATGTTTCACTCCCTCCGTCGCATGGCGCGGGGGATACACTTTTCCAGCAGGTTCAGATCTGCAACCTGCATTTTTCAGCAATCTAAGTTTTTACGAAAATGTGCATAACTTTCAAACTACACATCCGTTTTACCCGATTCTTTTTCCTACGCGTCTGTAATTTAATTCTCCATCTAATGGAGTTAAAATCCCACATTCGGATTAACAAAATTTCAGACTTTTAAGTCTTCGGCTTATTACCCTTTTACCCAAATTTTGACCCATTCTTGTATTTATCAAACAGTCATATTTATTTGACTCCGATTTCTCATACATTCCATAAATTCATTGTTATGTATCATAAGAGGTTCAAAATTCCGGTTTACATACATTCTTGAACCCGTTTTTACTCAAATGTTTATTTTGACCCGTTAAGGGTATTTATGTCCTTTTTGGCATGAATTCTCGCTCATTCATTTTTAGCACCATCTTTTCACATTAGTTCTCAAATGGTCTTCCACCACAATTATATTTGTAGTGGATTTGATATAGTAAACTATTTATGTCGCGTTTTACTTCTCGGTTTGTCATATTACGAAAAAGACCTATTTCTAGGCAATTGACCCACAAAGGTTTATGCCTATCACCTTGATGCTTATCTAAGGATTACATGATTACAATACGTGATTCCCAAACCACCCATAGGAGCCGTTTGCCTGATTTACCCATCAAGGTATATTTATCAACATTAGTCCTTCATTTACGATGAAGGACTTTCACTACAATTATGATCAAATCGCACATTTAAAATGTAATCTCATTGATGCGTACCTGGCTCGGGTCAACGAATAGACCCGATTTATACCTCGCTTTTATTATCACAAATTCTATGGATGCAATTAACCAAATTGCTAATCGCTCCTGTTAACACAAGACTTGACAACCATATTAATCGATATTGTCAAATGGTGTTATCACACCATTTGACCCGTTTGGCCTATAAGACCAAGCATTTTCATAAGTAGCAAAACATGGTTATTAATTGCCAATATGTTCATCCGACCCATTTCGGATTTTTGCTACTAGACCCCTTTTTCTCTTAAACTCCTTTCTTATGTTTTTACCCATTCGGCTTACGCCACGGGTGCCCCTTTTGAACTCTAATTTACTTTAGTCGATACTTGACTAAATTTCCATTTTACCCGATTTCCCATTACTAGTTACGCTATAAGGTAACCTTAAGAAAAACTCTTAAACTCTTAACCAATTCATGACTAGTTTACCATTTTGCCTTTTTCACCATTAATCATGGTTTAAAACGTTTCTATTCGTTCCGACCCAATTCGTTTCGTGTCGGAACCCATAATTCGAACCAAATCCTTTGTCGTATTTATCGCCTATAAAATAAACACGTACACTACAAGTAGGTGTAAGTTCTACTTACCTTGCATCCGAATTACGCTTTTCTTTTCTCACTTGCTTCGATCGACCCGCTTTCTCCCCAAGCTTCACCTAGCTTGTTAAGCGCCTACTATCATCCATCATTCACAAGGTTGTTAGATTAGTCATTCTAAATCATGACTTTCACACCTTATGAATCTTTGACTACTTTCTTATTGAACTAAATCATAAATCATGAGTTTAATTCTTATGTCAAGACCCACTTCAAATCAAGTATGAATTCTTAACAATTTCCCTTTTTGTTCAAGTAGTTCATTCATACAAGTTAGTATGGTGTTTATAAACACCAATACAACATCAATTTCATTAAATCATCCTAAACTCATTTTTCATAAGCTTTAACGCATAATTCTTTATAATAATAAAATCTGCGTTTTTACCCAACTTTTAGCATTTTAATCCTCACTTAGGCGTTTCATCAAACACCTAGCGGGTCAGATTTTTATATCATCTAAACCAAGTTTATGACTTGTAATTATCATCTAAATAAACTTCGATTAGACAATTCTACACAAGTCTTAACATCCATATTTCTGAAATTTTACTCTTAAATTCAGATTATGCTAGAGCAAGATCATAATTATAGGTTTTATCAAGTTTTCTTCAAGGTCATTAATCACCTACAATGGTGATTATGAACTCTATAATAAACATGAAATCTTTTAACAAGATTTCACCTAGGGTTCATCCCTAGACACCATATCCCTTCTAATTTCGTTCATGCATGACACAATCAAGCTCAATTTCAGTTTTTCATAATTAACCTAGAACTTGAGATGAATCAAAATACTAGAATTTTGCATACCTTATGATCCCTTCAGTGAGGTGATCACGAGTTTGTGCTTGAAATTCGATTTAGACTTGATTAGAGGCTCCAATTTGTGAGTTTTGTGAGGATCTTAGGGTTTGAAGAAACCCAGGTCGCCCCCTGCTTCTTTGTACGACCAGACATCCCCAAATGGGGTGTTTGGTTTTTGTTTTAATTAAAATTAGCAACTTAAGTTTCAATTTTAACATCTTTGGCCCCTCCATTTTCCTTAGTTCATAATTTAAGTGTTTTAACCCACTCATAAGTCACTATCTAACTTGGTTAGAATTATTCCTAGTTAGCTTAGTAAGTTCGGGAAGTCGTAACCCGTTTTACTTTAAGTCCCGTTAAATCGGGCCTTTTATCCATCCTATTTTTCTTGAAAGCTCTCATTCACTTAAATAAAAATTAGGATTATTTAATTTATTCCTAATATTTGCCGATTTACTTTTACCACTAATGGTACTTTCCCCGTCTTTAGTATTAACGGGGTTTAATTACCAAACCCGATTTCGGGGTGTTACAAGTCTACCCCCCTTAAAGAGGTTTCGTCCTCGAAACCTTTTATGATATAATTCATTGAGTTTAAACTCAATGTATTTGAGCCGAGAAATCCTTTAAACATTACTTATACTTTTAACCAATTCTTAGTATTACCAGAAAAGTATGGTAACATCTTTTTGGCTATTAATGTCTACGTATCTCTTACGACATAGTGCAACTCGAAATAACGTAATCTCGTTATTTCCACTAGTTTAGTTACCTAGCGCTATTCATCACTTTCATATACTATCGAATTCTTTATGGATCCGTTACTTTGACCTGTTTAAAGGTCTTTAGTGAAATCTTTCACTTTTAGCAACAATTTCTTTTGTTTTCAAATTCATTTATTCGGTTCAGTTATACCGAATCCACCGTTTACAAACAACCAAATTTACTTTAATGACCTTAACCGGTCTCACTAACTGGACTTGTTAGTCCAGTTACTTTTTACCGCTCGCTTGGTGATAATGTGATTCCACTTCACATTGCATTTCTTGACCGTGATCGTGTCACGTCATGTTTAATTTATATCAACCTTTCATTTTCGAAAATACTACTTTTTCGAATATATCGTCTTGCACCTATCGATGTTAAGACCCATACTCTTTGATATTTGTTATTTCCAATTTCGTCTTATAGTATTCATATTTGTTAAAACGTTGTTTCTTACTAAAACTGAATTTTAGTTTAACGTTTTTCCTTTTAACTATGTCAATTACTCATATTAAGGAAATTGACAACCCATAATTTATTCTTTTCCGTTCTCATTTTACGCGGGGAATCATAACTAGTTCCCTTGCTTTACACTATTGACCCGTAGGTTCTTTCACTTAGCCTCATAGGCTATTTCTTTAAATTTTTCACTTTTTTAGGGTGAGACATTAACAACTCGTTTCCTTCTCTTTATGACCCGAGGGTCTTTTTGGTCCCGTAGACCTTAACACTGTGTTTAATCCCGTAGGTTATGATGATACCGTAGATCATCTTTTATTCTTATCTATATTCAAATGTATATATACATATATAGCTTCAAGGCATCTCTTATTATGTTTGGAATCGTTTATTTTCGCTCTTGAACTTCAATTGACCTTGATCGTAGTCTAAGACTTCATTTGTTTACTTCCGGACTAATCCTCCGACTTTATGACTTCTGACGTTATTTACGCGTCAGTTTGTCCTAAACTTACCGTTACCCGGTTCATACTTATACTCCTTTACAACCCATTACCCGGGTCCTTCTATCTTATTGTTTTTAGCTTTCCAGTTTCACCGGTTTGCGTTTTCCTATTTTATCAAGCGTTATTCCTTAATTGACTCGTTTGACTCTTTTTGGGTGAATTTTCATCACTCATGAATGTCAAACTTCATTCTTTACTTGACCCGTCCAACTTTGAAATGGTTGAACGTAATTACCAAAATTTATGTTTGCGAAAATTCTTGTCATCTTTTAGTCATGACTCATATTCCGAGTCTTTTGACTTTCTATTTCGCGTTCCTGTTTCTCAGTCTACGCATGCATTTAAATTCTTACCCACCAACCGGGTGTTTTACCGAAGTCGTTATTATTGCAACCCTTACGGTATGCATTATGACTTCGTTTCGCTTTTATATTCCTACTTTGTTCTCAAATTTGGCGTTTTACAAAATCGGCCCGTTAAGAGTCATATTTGCATTCTCCGGGTTCGAGTGTAAGCACACCCCACCCAATTGCATACCTTAATCCTTTTACATTTATCTTTGTCCCTTCACTCGGGCTCATCATCCTAATGTAATACGCTTTCGTCACCCGGCTGTGCGTTTACATTATTATCAAATATTTTGCTCATTTGATTCATTTGGGTACTTTTAAGTTAGTCCCATTCACCCCGCCCTTACTACATCGGATGTAAACGTGTCCGCCATAAGAAGTTCATGGTATCATATGCCACTACTTACTTGGCCAGAGTAAGCGATTAACACATGACACACATGACCTTTTTATAGTTTTCACATCACACCCTATGTAAGTAACACCTCTATTTGTTTCTCTTGGAAACAATATCCCGAATACATTTTCTATTCGGGTTTTTCCAAGTTTTTAATCTACATATGCAACTTTCAATTTCTACTTATTTGTTGCATATTACTATTTGTGCGGTTATTTAAAATGTGCACCTGGTAATGTTTGCCCCGACGGGCGTTCCTTGCCATTAACCTTGTTCGCGGTCCTTACGCGATTTAGTCCTCGGTGAGCATGCTCCTCTTGTCATACTTCGGACCGTTCCATCATCATATCCACAATTCGTTTGACTCTCGTCGTCTTCAAACGCGAGTGTCCTTCAATTAAAACATTCACAAAAGTTAGTAACGTCAACTTCAATAATCGCTCGTATTATAATACAAGGCTTTTTCTACTATACGCGTCAACGCGCGTATTTTCGTCAACTATATCAATCATTTTAATTGGGGTAACGTGTATCACACGATAGCCCTATGTGTTGTTTACAACACCTTAGCATGCTAAACTATTAACATACATGTACTTACCGGATTTGCGATCAAGCCTCGAACCGAACACCAATCTTTATTAAGGGCATAAGGTTTAATTCCAAGCATAGTTTTCCCACCATACTTGAATCTCTTAAACCAAGGCTCTGATACCAACTTGTTGTCACACCCCCAAAATCCACCATGCGGGGTATCACCGCTTGGAGGCGTGACATGACCAGGATCGAGCCACCAATCATACTGAACAACGTACTTAAATAGATAAAGACAACCACAATACGATTGGTGACCAAAAGCTAGTTAACCCAGTTTTTTTAATTTAGACAGCGGAAGCATAAACGTAAAGTTCAAAACATAAGTTCGCAGTTCATAAGTTTAAAGTCCAACACATAGGTTTAATAAGTTCATAATGTTTTAAACATTAAACACTGGACATAGCCGTCCGCACACCACAACGACTCCTTCCTCGTACAAGCTCCAAATGATTAGCGACCTGTAAGGCATGTAACAACGAGTCAACAACATAGTTGAGTGAATTCACAGTTGGTTGTTTAGTTATAGCATTCGTTTCGTAAATCATCTGTTCGTTTTGAAAACCATGTATCGTATAAGTTTGCATCGCGGTCTTTCTGACATGTTTGCGAAGATTAGTGGGGGCTTCCCATGTGTTACTAGACCACGCGTATCGACTGCTACGAAAATATAAGAGGTTCCCTAAGTCAATGTCTATCAGCATTGACCCTTTGCCCATAGTCCATTAGTACACGCCCGTCCGACTGGCACGGTGTGAGGTTTGTTAAACCTAATAGCGCTATTAACTAATGACCCGCTCGCCATAGGCCTCGGCGATTAAGTCGATAATTGAGGGACTTCATTTGATAGAGTTGATGGTCTTATGGTCGTGTACGTAGGCTTTACGTACGTGCCCTTCAATCCAAGGACAGTAGTAAGTAGTTTAATAGTAATGATAGTTCGAGTAGTCGTTCAATCCCATTCCCAACCCACCGGGAATCCCATGCCTTAGAAAGAGTGTGAACTCACCTTGGTTGCTCGGTTTGAATCTCAAATATAGCTAATAGTCGAGGTCGGTCAATCACGTCCTAGTATGATTACCACTTAGTTTATTAGTGATTTCAAATAGGACACAAAGTTCCTACACGTATTTATCACATAACATGCGTCACTCTAACGGTTCCTGCCCATATAACCTTCCCATCTATTCCCCACTCATAGACAAACATACAACATTGCACATAACACTTTTATTGACATATAACATGTTCTATCATTCTCGGATAACCTACTCGACACTTAGACACGCAAATCACTCCTTATGTCGTTTCAGCTTTATTACTCCAAAACTGGACTGTTTTCGAGCATTTTAATAAAATAGTTAACCTTCTCCAAAAATTCTCAAATTTTTACAGAAGGTCATATATAACCCACGATATGTTGTGTAAAAATTTCGGACATCAGTTCATTACCAATTTTGTATAAAAATTCTTTTACTCGACTGCAATCAGATTTGGTACTTTCCGATTGCAGTTTTACGGAAAAATTCACTAAAAATCAATCGTAAGTCGGATCGTCGAAATTCCAGTTGGAGGGTCTCAAAAACAACCGTGACTATCTACGGTAAAAATTCCATGAGCTGACTCTGCTCAGGTTTTAAGTTTTGACTCTGATTACAACACACTTTTTCAGCCGAATTATTTCAGCTTTGAGCTGCTGTCTAAAAATAATAATTTAAAAATAGTAAACGGTCTCGAAAAATTACGGTTCCAGTTCCATTTATTCAGATATTCAAAATTACACAATTTAGACTCCAGAAATTAAATTTTTCGATTAAAGATGAACCCGTTACAGCCTGTTGAAGCAGGCTGGAAATTTCAATCAGCAAGCTGTTTATATGTAGAAGTGACTAAAAACGCATAAACAAAGACTCTAACCATGGTGTATCGAAGGATAAATGTTCAAACATCATGCATGCATTTACCAAACCCAAACTAACCAGATTTCATCTTCAAACAAACTTTTTATGTAGGGTTTTTATGCAGAATTTTATGTTCATATAATTTGTGTTTTAACTTGTGTGTCATAAACATTCAACAAATCGTAACAAGAATCAAGGTGGAACAAGAGTATGAAGGGACTTACTACTAGCACAAGGCTAGGGTAGTAATCTTAGGATGAGATGATGGTGAAAAGTTGGTAACAAAGCTTGAATCAAACTTCCTTGAAAGCCCTTCAATCTTACACTTCTATGGATGAACTTCAACCTTTGAATGAGAGCTTTTAGTGGAAGAAATGGAGATGGTGAAGAATGATGGTGGTGATTTCGGTTATGAGAGAGGGGGGGGGGTATGTGAGCCGAAATATAGAGAGAGGCGATAGGGGATTGAGTGCAAGCTTTGAAGTAATGATGCTCATCATCTTGGAAATGCACCCTTCTAATCCTAGGGTAATCATACCCAACTTTTGGCCAATAGGAACAAGATCCACTTTACACAAAATCTAAACAAAATATCTTTAATAATTTGGGCAGATTTTCGGTTGGGGGGGGGGGTAAAGTGTAAATTTTTGTTAATTAATAGGTATTAAGTTAGAATGTTAAGGGTATTTACAAGTATAGTGGGTGTATGTCATGTTTACATGGTGCATGGGGGTTTTTGTGACCATAAATAATTAAGAAAGATAGAATAATATTTCTGAACATATTTTAGTGTCCCGGAAAATGTCTGGTTGTTCGGTTACGTATCGTTCCGTTAAAGCGTTTAATTTCACCGTATAGCGTCTTATACATATATTTTTGTAACGAAATTTATTCCTAACACACAGGAAAATATACCGGACTATTTAGTAACTTTTCTGTATACTACTAGTATGCTAACACGCACATGTAAGTATAACACAGTAATCAGAGAGCAGTTAAATGATTCAGCACAGTCATCAAGTAGTTTTATTATCATTAATAAACTATATGGTTACATGCCAATTTGAGGGTTGTCACATTCTCCCCCTGTTAAGAGAATTTCGTCCTGAAATTTAGTGCGTAGTTACTGAGGAAGCTAGTTAAGTTGCGGTGTTTACTCGTTTTCCTGGGGTGTCACATCATCCCCCCGTTGATTTGGAATTTCGTCCCGAAATTCTGCAGTAGCTTCAGCCTTAGTAGTGGGTGCACTGTTTCTGAACAACTGGGGATATCTGAGTTTCATTTGGTCTTCTCGTTCCCAGGTATACTCTGGGCCACGACGAGCATTCCAACGAACTCGGACCAGAGGTATCCTGGTATGCTTGAGGATCTTAACATCTCGATCCGTAATCTCTACAGGTTCCTCAACGAATCGCAGCTGGTCGTCGATAGTGAGTTCCTTCAGAGGAACTATGAGGGTCTCATCTGACAGACACTTCTTCAGATTTGACACATGGAAAACGTTGTGAACTCCGCTGAGTTCTTCAGGTAGATTCAACCTGTAGGGCTGTAGGCGACTTTGCCAATTTTCTCAATGACTTCGAAGGGTCCGACATAACGCGGATTGAGTTTGCCTCGTTTGCTAAAGCGGACTACACCTTTCCAAGGTGAGACTTTGAGTAGCACTCGATCCCCAACCTGGAGCTCGAGTGGTTTTCTTCCCTTATCAGCATAACTTTTCTGACGGTCACGAGCTGCCGCCATTCGCTGTCGTATCTGAGCAATTCTCTCGGTGGTGTCTACCACATGTTCTGGGCCAGTGATTTGGCTGTCACCAACTTCTGCCCAACAGAGAGGTGATCGGCATTTGCGTCCGTATAATGCCTCAAACAGAGCGGCTTGGATGCTGGTGTGGTAGCTGTTGTTGTACGAAAACTCCACCAGCGGGAGGTGCCTTTCCCAGCCATTACCAAAATCGATTACACATGCCCTAAGCATGTCTTCAAGGGTTTGGATAGTGCGTTCAGATTGCCCATCCGTCTGCGGGTGATAAGCGGTGCTCATATCTAAACGTGAGCCAAAGGACTTGTGCATTGCTTGCCACAGTTCAGAAGTAAAACGTGCGTCACGATCAGATATAATAGAGGTTGGCACTCCGTGCCTTGATACCACTTCCTTTAGATAAATGCCTGCAAGAGTAGAAAACTTATCCGTTTCTTTGATAGCCAGAAAATGTGTAGACTTGGTCAGTCGATCTACGATCACCCAAATGGTATCGTTTCCGCGTTGAGATCTGGGCAGGCCGGTCACGAAATCCATGGAAATTTGCTCCCATTTCCATTTCGGGATCTCCGGTTGTTGAAGTAGGCCTGATGGTTTCTGATATTCAGACTTGACTCTCGCACAAGTCAAGCACTTGCTGACGTAGGTTGCTATGTGGGCTTTCATGCCAGGCCACCAGTATGTGGTCTTTAAGTCGTGGTACATCTTATCCGAACCAGGATGTACTGAATAATGAGACTTATGTGCTTCATCCATCACAAGCTCGCGTAGGTTTCCATACAGTGGGACCCAGATGCGCCCTGTTACATAGTAAGCGCCGTCTTCCTTTTGTTCTAGCCGCTGCCTCGATCCTCGTAGGGACTCAGCCCTGATGTTCTCTGCTTTCAATGCTTCAACCTGAGCATCGCGAATCTGAGCGGGAAGGTTAGATTGGATGGTAAGCTATAGAGCACGTACACGTCTAGGTATGGTATCCTTTCGACTTAGGGCGTCGGCCACAACATTGGCTTTGCCCGGATGATACTTGATTGCGCATTCATAATCGTTCAAGAGCTCAACCCATCGGCGTTGACGCATATTTAACTCCTTTTGTTTGAAGATATGCTCGAGACTCCTGTGATCGGTGTAAATGGTGCACTTGGTACCGTACAGGTAATGTCTCCATATCTTAAGAGCGAAAACAACTGCTCCCAGCTCCAGATCGTGAGTAGTGTAGTTTCTTTCGTGAACTTTAAGTTGGCGCGATGCGTAGGCAATGACCTTGTCACGTTGCATCAATACGCAACCAAGTCCTTGGATGGAAGCGTCGCAATAAACCACGAAATCATCGGTGCCTTCGGGTAATGAGAGGATAGGCGCGCTACAAAGTCTATCCTTTAGATGTTGAAATGCGGACTCTTGTGCATCACCCCAACGATAGATGACGCCCTTCTGAGTCAGTGAAGTGAGAGGTTGCGCAATCTTGGAGAAATCTTTGATAAACCTTCTGTAATATCCTGCCAAACCCAAGAATTGGCGGATTTCTTTTGGTGTGCGGGGTGCAGGCCAGTTCTTGATTGAGTCAACCTTCGATGGATCAACATGAATCCCATCCTTGTTTACCACATGGCCTAGAAGGTGGACTTCGCGAAGCCAGAAGTCACATTTTGAAAACTTGGCATACAATTGCTCTTCTTGAAGAAGTTCCAACATAAGTCGTAGATGTTGCTCGTGTTCCTCCTGACTCTTAGAATAGATCAGGATATCGTCGATGAACACAATAACGAACTTATCTAGGTAAGGCTTGCACACTCGGTTCATGAGATCCATGAAGACCGCTGGTGCATTCGTCAGCCCGAATGGCATAACCAGAAACTCGTAATGGCCGTAACGAGTTCTGAATGCTGTTTTGGAGACGTCCTCATCTCGGACCCTCAGCTGATGGTATCCCGATCTCAAGTCAATCTTGGAGTAATAGCTCGACCCTTGCAACTGGTTGAACAAGTCGTCAATACGTGGAAGAGGATAACGATTCTTCACAGTCACCTTGTTGAGTTCGCGGTAGTCAATACACATCCTGAAGGTACCATCTTTCTTCTTTACGAACAAGACTGGAGCTCCCCAAGGCGAAGAGCTAGGACGAATAAAACCTTTTTCCAAGAGTTCTTGTAGTTGTGTGGACAGTTCTTCGAGTTCTGATGGAGCTAGACGATATGGTGCTCGAGCTACTGGTGCTGCTCCAGGAGCTAGCTCGATTTGAAATTCAACTTGGCGGTGAGGCGGAAGACCAGGCAATTCCTCAGGAAATACCTCAGGAAAATCGCGCACAATAGGAATGTCTTCAATTCTCTTCTCTTCCGTGGATGTGTCAGTGACGAGCGCTAGAATGGCAGTGTGACCCTTTCGTAGACATTTTTGGGCCTTAAGGAAAGAGATGATTCCTTCGACAGCACCACTCTTTTCGCCACGAATCACAAGAGGGTCTTCACCAGTTCGAGGAATGCGGATGATTTTCTCCTTGCAAACAATCTCCGCTTGATAACGAGATAGCCAATCCATTCCAATAACGACGTCGAAACTTCCCAGTGTGATAGGAACAAGATCGATAGGGAAAGTCTGACCAGCTAAGACGAGGTTACAACCTTTAACTACGTGTGTGGCTTCAAGACTTTTACCATTTGCTAGCTCTACCGCGTGTTTGGTGTTCAAAAGTGTTGGAGTGCGCTTAAGCATTTGGCTAACTTTTAAGGACACATAACTAGTATCGGCACCCGAATCGAATAAAACAGTAACAAAGAAGTCATCCAGAAGAAACTTACCCATCACAACGTTGGGATCGTTCCTTGCATCACCCTGACCAATCACGAAAGCACGACCTCTTGCTCCATTACCATTGTTGTTACCCCCGTTGTTACCTCCATTGTTGTTTCCGTTTCCCTGGTTGTTGTTGTTGTTCTGATTCTGGTTAAGCTGGGGACAGTTCTTCTTAAAGTGGCCTTCAGCGCCACACTGAAAGCATCCCCTGTTGCCCTGTTGCTGTTGCTGATGGTTCTGTGGGGCTTGTTGTTGTTGGCGATTCTGATTCGCAGGACGCGGGCTCCTGCAATCCCTAGCTTCATGACCCAACTTGTGACATCTCTGACAACGACCTTTGTTGCACTGACCACTATGGTGTCTGTTACATTTGTTGCACTTTGGGTGGTTTCCTCGATACCCACCCTGTCCTTGATTACCGGAGGATTGCTGATCCGGACTCTGGTAGTCGTCAGTCCTTCGCTGCTGAGACTGACCCGAAGCAGAACCCTTACTGGAGTTTCCATCCCATTTTCGCTTGTTGTCGGTAAGTACATCAGAAGTAGCTGTAGCACTGATACGTTTGGGTAGCTTGTTTTGCTCCACCGCCTGGTCGGTGAGACGATGAGCCAACTTGATAATTTGCTGAATGGTACCCAGGTTGGCTGAAGTTACGTGACTTTGAATTGCTGGTACAAGGCCCTTGAGGTACAGCTCAATTCGTTTGATGGGAGGGTCCACCATAGTTGGACACAGGATGGCCAGCTCGTTTGACCTCTTAGTATACGCCTCAATCTCAGACCCCGTCATCTTCAGATTGTAAAATTCCACTTCTAGCTTGTGGATGTCATCCCGACTACAGTACTCCTCCTTGATCAGTTCTTTAAAACCATTCCAGGGTGTGGCATTAGCAACTGCCAGTCCTAGTAGTTGAACCTGCGCCTTCCACCAGGTTAACGCACCCCCTTCAAGTGTTCCGGTAGCATATTTCACCCTACGGTCTTCGGGGCATTCGCACATCTCGAAAACTGACTCAAGCTTTTCAAACCAGTGAAGAAGGCCCACTGCTCCTTCGGTGCCACTAAAAGTGGTAGGTCGGCAGTCCATGAACGTCTTGAATGTGCACACAGGAGTTTGAGCATGTTGACCTGTTGCGCGAGAATAAAAGACAAGATTAAGCACGAGGGTTGGTTTGCGAAGGTAGGATCTAAACATCCTAAGGTGGGTTGATATGGTAGGTTATACCTCCTGCAGGGATAGCTGCGAGTGCCTCAGCAACTCGTTCGTTGATCAGAGCCGTCAGCTGAGCTTGGGTTAGGTTCAAACGTCCACTCATGATCTTCACAACGAAATAACGTAGGTGAGAAAAAGTGTCGCGAAGGTGCGTAAGTGTGGGACGATAGTAGAGAGTAAGCACGCAAGGTTCAAATAACAATTACCACATTATCTAATGCACAGTGAGAACTATCTAACCGACAATATAACATAAATCATACCACTTATGGTGTCGAGTCTTGCACGTAGAGCGAAGCGTCGTTGTGGATCGTTGAGCACTGTACAGGTTATAGTCTGGTTTTTATCAAAAAGCTTTTCCCTTTTTAAAACCAAGTTCACTATAACCAATGGCTCTGATACCAATCTGTCACACCCCCAAAATCCACCATGCGGGGTATCACCGCTTGGAGGCGTGACATGACCAGGATCGAGCCACCAATCATACTGAACAACGTACTTAAGTAGATAAAGACAACCACAATACGATTGGTGACCAAAAGCTAGTTAACCCAGTTTTTTTAATTTAGACAGCGGAAGCATAAACGTAAAGTTCAAAACATAAGTTCGCAGTTCATAAGTTTAAAGTCCAACACATAGGTTTAATAAGTTCATAATGTTTTAAACATTAAACACTGGACATAGCCGTCCGCACACCACAACGACTCCTTCCTCGTACAAGCTCCAAATGATTAGCGACCTGTAAGGCATGTAACAACGAGTCAACAACAAAGTTGAGTGAATTCACAGTTGGTTGTTTAGTTATAGCATTCGTTTCGTAAATCATCTGTTCGTTTTGAAAACCATGTATCGTATAAGTTTGCATCGCGGTCTTTCTGACATGTTTGCGAAGATTAGTGGGGGCTTCCCATGTGTTACTAGACCACGCGTATCGACTGCTACGAAAATATAAGAGGTGCCCTAAGTCAATGTCTATCAGCATTGACCCTTTGCCCATAGTCCATTAGTA
Organism: Helianthus tuberosus; assembly: GCA_030545235.1. Classification (NCBI taxonomy): domain Eukaryota; kingdom Viridiplantae; phylum Streptophyta; class Magnoliopsida; order Asterales; family Asteraceae; genus Helianthus; species Helianthus tuberosus. Next base: position 184,106 of record JARYGA010054637.1, on the reverse strand, counting down.
CACGCCCGTCCGACTGGCACGGTGTGAGGTTTGTTAAACCTAATAGCGCTATTAACTAATGACCCGCTCGCCATAGGCCTCGGCGATTAAGTCGATAATTGAGGGACTTCATTTGATAGAGTTGATGGTCTTATGGTCGTGTACGTAGGCTTTACGTACGTGCCCTTCAATCCGAGGACAGTAGTAAGTAGTTTAATAGTAATGATAGTTCGAGTAGTCGTTCAATCCCATTCCCAACCCACCGGGAATCCCATGCCTTAGAAAGAGTGTGAACTCACCTTGGTTACTCGGTTTGAATCTCAAATATAGCTAATAGTCGAGGTCGGTCAATCACGTCCTAGTATGATTACCACTTAGTTTATTAGTGATTTCAAATAGGACACAAAGTTCCTACACGTATTTATCACATAACATGCGTCACTCTAACGGTTCATGCCCATATAACCTTCCCATCTATTCCCCACTCATAGACAAACATACAACATTGCGCATAACACTTTTATTGACATATAACATGCTCTATCATTCTCGGATAACCTACTCGACACTTAGACACACAAATCACTCCTTATGTCGTTTCAGCTTTATTACTCCAAAACTGGACTGTTTTCGAGCATTTTAATAAAATAGTTAACCTTCTCCAAAAATTCTCAAATTTTTACAGAAGGTCATATATAACCCACGATTTGTTGTGTAAAAATTTCGGACATCAGTTCATTACCAATTTTGTATAAAAATTCTTTTACTCGACTGCAATCAGATTTGGTACTTTCCGATTGCAGTTTTACGGAAAAATTCACTAAAAATCAATCGTAAGTCGGATCGTCGAAATTCCAGTTGGAGGGTCACAAAAACAACCGTGAATATCTACGGTAAAAATTCCATGAGCTGACTCTGCTCAGGTTTTAAGTTTTGACTCTGATTACAACACACTTTTTCAGCAGAATTATTTCAGCTTTGAGCTGCTGTCAAAAAATAATACTTTAAAAATAGTAAACGGTCTCGAAAAATTACGGTTCCTATTCCATTTATTCAGATATTCAAAATTACACAATTTAGACTCCAGAAATTAAATTTTTCGATTAAAGATGAACCCGTTACAGCCTGTTGAAGCAGTCTGGAAATTTCAATCAGCAAGCTGTTTATATGTAGAAGTGACTAAAAACGCATAAACAAAGACTCTAACCATGGTGTATCGAAGGATAAATGTTCAAAAATCATGCATGCATTTACCAAACCCAAACTAACCAGATTTCATCTTCAAACAAACTTTTTATGTAGGGTTTTTATGCAGAATTTTATGTTCATATAATTTGTGTTTTAACTTGTGTGTCATAAACATTCAACAAATCGTAACAAGAATCAAGGTGGAACAAGAGTATGAAGGGACTTACTACTAGCACAAGGCTAGGGTAGTAATCTTAGGATGAGATGATGGTGAAAAGTTGGTGACAAAGCTTGAATCAAACTTCCTTGAAAGCCCTTCAATCTTACACTTCTATGGATGAACTTCAACCTTTGAATGAGAGCTTTTAGTGGAAGAAATGGAGATGGTGAAGAATGATGGTGGTGATTTCGGTTATGAGAGAGGGGGGGGGGGGTATGTGAGCCGAAATATAGAGAGAGGAGATAGGGGATTGAGTGCAAGCTTTGAAGTAATGATGCTCATCATCTTGGAAATGCACCCTTCTAATCCTAGGGTAATCATACCCAACTTTTGGCCAATAGGAACAAGATCCACTTTACACAAAATCTAAACAAAATATCTTTAATAATTTGGGCAGATTTTCGGTTGGGGGGGGGGTAAAGTGTAAATTTTTGTTAATTAATAGGTATTAAGTTAGAATGTTAAGGGTATTTACAAGTGTAGTGGGTGTATGTCATGTTTACATGGTGCATGGGGGTTTTTGTGACCATAAATAATTAAGAAAGATAGAATAATATTTCTGAACATATTTTAGTGTCCCGGAAAATGTCTGGTTGTTCGGTTACGTATCGTTCCGTTAAAGCGTTTAATTTCACCGTATAGCGTCTTATACATATACTTTTGTAACGAAATTTATTCCTAACACACAGGAAAATATACCGGACTATTTAGTAACTTTTCTGTATACTACTAGTATGCTAACACGCATATGTAAGTATAACACAGTAATCATAGAGCAGTTAAATGATTCAGCACAGTCATCAAGTACTTTTATTATCATTAATAAACTGTATGGTTACATGCCAATTTGAGGGTTGTCACATTCTCCCCCTGTTAAGAGAATTTCGTCCCGAAATTTAGTGCGTAGTTACTGAGGAAGCTAGTTAAGTTGCGGTGTTTACTCGTTTTCCTAGGGTGTCACACTTGTAACACCTGTCTATTTAATTAAAGATTTTCGTTTAAGATACGAAAATAAACATGGATTTTTTTTTTAAATACTGTTGAACAATACGGGTGAATTAAAACTTTTACAATTTGAAAATAATACAAATTGATAACTACGGAATTGCCGTTTAAGATGACAACGAAAACAACGTGCGGAAGCTTTTATCTCTTGTGTTCGGTTCTTGTACGCTGCTTGATCTACATCCGGGTACGCTTGACATTCACCTATCATCAAAACCAACCTAAAAGTTAGTTTTGATAGTTAATTAGCAAGTTTAAACAAGAAATATGGGTCAAACGAATAAAATTAAACAATTTGCCAGCTTCTGGCTCTCTCGCGGGGCGCGAGAGTTTTTACGCGGGCCGCGACCATCTGTCGCGTGTCGCGACATGTTTCACTCCCTCCGTCGCATGGCGCGGGGGATACACTTTTCCAGCAGGTTCAGATCTGCAACCTGCATTTTTCAGCAATCTAAGTTTTTACGAAAATGTGCATAACTTTCAAACTACACATCCGTTTTACCCGATTCTTTTTCCTACGCGTCTGTAATTTAATTCTCCATCTAATGGAGTTAAAATCCCACATTCGGATTAACAAAATTTCAGACTTTTAAGTCTTCGGCTTATTACCCTTTTACCCAAATTTTGACCCATTCTTGTATTTATCAAACAGTCATATTTATTTGACTCCGATTTCTCATACATTCCATAAATTCATTGTTATGTATCATAAGAGGTTCAAAATTCCGGTTTACATACATTCTTGAACCCGTTTTTACTCAAATGTTTATTTTGACCCGTTAAGGGTATTTATGTCCTTTTTGGCATGAATTCTCGCTCATTCATTTTTAGCACCATCTTTTCACATTAGTTCTCAAATGGTCTTCCACCACAATTATATTTGTAGTGGATTTGATATAGTAAACTATTTATGTCGCGTTTTACTTCTCGGTTTGTCATATTACGAAAAAGACCTATTTCTAGGCAATTGACCCACAAAGGTTTATGCCTATCACCTTGATGCTTATCTAAGGATTACATGATTACAATACGTGATTCCCAAACCACCCATAGGAGCCATTTGCCTGATTTACCCATCAAGGTATATTTATCAACATTAGTCCTTCATTTACGATGAAGGACTTTCACTACAATTATGATCAAATCGCACATTTAAAATGTAATCTCATTGATGCGTACCTGGCTCGGGTCAACGAATAGACCCGATTTATACCTCGCTTTTATTATCACAAATTCTATGGATGCAATTAACCAAATTGCTAATCGCTCCTGTTAACACAAGACTTGACAACCATATTAATCGATATTGTCAAATGGTGTTATCACACCATTTGACCCGTTTGGCCTATAAGACCAAGCATTTTCATAAGTAGCAAAACATGGTTATTAATTGCCAATATGTTCATCCGACCCATTTCGGATTTTTGCTACTAGACCCCTTTTTCTCTTAAACTCCTTTCTTATGTTTTTACCCATTCGGCTTACGCCACGGGTGCCCCTTTTGAACTCTAATTTACTTTAGTCGATACTTGACTAAATTTCCATTTTACCCGATTTCCCATTACTAGTTACGCTATAAGGTAACCTTAAGAAAAACTCTTAAACTCTTAACCAATTCATGACTAGTTTACCATTTTGCCTTTTTCACCATTAATCATGGTTTAAAACGTTTCTATTCGTTCCGACCCAATTCGTTTCGTGTCGGAACCCATAATTCGAACCAAATCCTTTGTCGTATTTATCGCCTATAAAATAAACACGTACACTACAAGTAGGTGTAAGTTCTACTTACCTTGCATCCGAATTACGCTTTTCTTTTCTCACTTGCTTCGATCGACCCGCTTTCTCCCCAAGCTTCACCTAGCTTGTTAAGCGCCTACTATCATCCATCATTCACAAGGTTGTTAGATTAGTCATTCTAAATCATGACTTTCACACCTTATGAATCTTTGACTACTTTCTTATTGAACTAAATCATAAATCATGAGTTTAATTCTTATGTCAAGACCCACTTCAAATCAAGTATGAATTCTTAACAATTTCCCTTTTTGTTCAAGTAGTTCATTCATACAAGTTAGTATGGTGTTTATAAACACCAATACAACATCAATTTCATTAAATCATCCTAAACTCATTTTTCATAAGCTTTAACGCATAATTCTTTATAATAATAAAATCTGTGTTTTTACCCAACTTTTAGCATTTTAATCCTCACTTAGGCGTTTCATCAAACACCTAGCGGGTCAGATTTTTATATCATCAAAACCAAGTTTATGACTTGTAATTATCATCTAAATAAACTTCGATTAGACAATTCTACACAAGTCTTAACATCCATATTTCTGAAATTTTACTCTTAAATTCAGATTATGCTAGAGCAAGATCATAATTATAGGTTTTATCAAGTTTTCTTCAAGGTCATTAATCACCTACAATGGTGATTATGAACTCTATAATAAACATGAAATCTTTTAACAAGATTTCACCTAGGGTTCATCCCTAGACACCATATCCCTTCTAATTTCGTTCATGCATGACACAATCAAGCTCAATTTCAGTTTTTCATAATTAACCTAGAACTTGAGATGAATCAAAATACTAGAATTTTGCATACCTTATGATCCCTTCAGTGAGGTGATCACGAGTTTGTGCTTGAAATTCGATTTAGACTTGATTAGAGGCTCCAATTTGTGAGTTTTGTGAGGATCTTAGGGTTTGAAGAAACCCAGGTCGCCCCCTGCTTCTTTGTACGACCAGACATCCCCAAATGGGGTGTTTGGTTTTTGTTTTAATTAAAATTAGCAACTTAAGTTTCAATTTTAACATCTTTGGCCCCTCCATTTTCCTTAGTTCATAATTTAAGTGTTTTAACCCACTCATAAGTCATTATCTAACTAGGTTAGAATTATTCCTAGTTAGCTTAGTAAGTTCGGGAAGTCGTAACCCGTTTTACTTTAAGTCCCGTTAAATCGGGCCTTTTATCCATCCTATTTTTCTTGAAAGCTCTCATTCACTTAAATAAATATTAGGATTATTTAATTTATTCCTAATATTTGCCGATTTACTTTTACTACTAATGGTACTTTCCCCGTCTTTAATATTAACGGGGTTTAATTACCAAACCCGATTTCGGGGTGTTACAGTTACAGATCCCTAGATCGATCGTGTAGGGTAACAAGTAGAGTTATAATACTTACAACGTGACAGAGCTTCGCTTTATAGGGGTATTATATCCCGAGTATTTAGACTATTAGAGATTGAGAGAGATTTCAGAAATTTGAACGGCGAACAAATGAGGCCTGAGCCCCTATTTATAGGCCTGACGGACAGCGAGTCGCGGCCCGCGAAGCCTTTCTCGAACACTCTCGCGGCCCGCGAGAGCCTTCGTGGCAACTATAGCTTGGTCGAGTCTAGGTGTAGGTTTGTTGAGTCACCGGACACGTGGCGCAATGCCTTGTCCGGCTCACTAAGTCAGTCGCGGCCCGCGACCGTGATGGCTAAGGGTGTCGCGCCCCGTGAGCGACTCCCAGATTTTGTAAGATTTTGTTTTCTTTGCTTTTTATAAATATTAAGGTATACTAGGTCCGTTTCTCGCATACGGGGTATATTTTAGGACGTTTAGGGGTGTCCAAGTATGTTTTAGGAGGGTTGTTATATACCAAGGCACCCAAGAAATTTTATCTTTATCCATGCAATCTCCCCAAAGAAATTTCCGCCTTATTTTCTCCAAGTGTTTAATGACATGTGAAGGTGCACTAAACAATGAAAAATAGTAAGTAGGGAGACTTCCGAGAACCGCCTTTATGAGTGTTTCTCTACCACCAAAAGATAGAGTCCTTGCTTTCCAAATAGATAATTTTTGTTCAATTTTTTTCAAAGACGGGTTTCTAATTTTTCACCAAACCCACGTTTGATCCGACCGGTAGACCTAAGTATGTGAACGGGAATGCACCCGTTTGGCAATAAAGTATCATAGCCATATGAGAAAGTTCTATGTTCCCCACCCCAACCCCATATATGCGACTTTTACTAAAGTTGACTTTTAGGCCCGAGGAGAGGTAAAAACATCTAAGGGGGTGTTTGTTTTTTGTGAAAAGCACTTCCAACCCTCTTATGTCTGCCCCACGCAGACCACGCGCAAATGTTTGAGTCTACAACGTGTTTGTTTTTGGAAGTGATTTCATTAAAAACCTATTCCTCGCACAGACCTGGCCTTACATCTTCAAACCTCTTCTAAACCTCTGCTCTTTCAAAACACCTCTAAAAAACCCTAGTATCCTTCTTCTCCACAACGACACCTCCATCTTCTCCAGCCAGCCAACACCTCCACCTCCTCCGCCACCCCACATCTCCGTCGACCCCACCTTCCGTTGATTCTCTTCCTCCGGCTACCCTCCCTCTTCCGTCAATTCTCTTCCTCCGGCGACCCCAACCTTCCGTCGATTCTATTCCTCCGGCGACCCCACCTTCCATCGATTTTCCACAGCCGACACCTCCATCTTCTCCAGCTTAAGGTTCATGTTCTTATTGATTTGTATAGTTAATTTTTGCATAGGTTTTGTTTGTTTGAAATTAAGGTGCTGTTTGTTTGAAATTAGGTGCTGTTTGTTTGAAATTAGGTGCTGTTTGTTTGAAATTAAGGTGCTGTTTGTTTGAAAGTAAGGTGCTGTTTATTTGAAATTAGGTGCTGTTTGTTTGAAATTAGGTGCTGTTTGTTTGAAATTAAGGTGCTGTTTGTTTGAAATTATGCTTGTAGAAGTTAAAAAAAAACAGTCTTCTTCTTGCAGACTGCAGAGGTTTGGTCCACCTCTTCAGCTGCAGATATCTGCAGATGTGGTCCGCATAATGCAGACGTTATACCTCTAAAAAAACAAACAACACCTAAGTAGTCTAGCAAGGTTTTGGAAGTTTGCTTCGGACCACTCACCCCCAAAAAGGACGTCGTCTGCGTATAGGAGATGTGAGATAATCGGGCCTAAACCCGGAGTTTTCACACCCCTCAGAATACCCGAATCAACCACACTAACCATTGCAACATGGAGAGCCTCCATAGCCAAAATGAAAATTAGAGGGGATAGTGGGTCACCTTGATGGACGCCCCTTTGGATATTGAATTCTAAGGACGGTGACCCATTAACCAAGATGGAAGTTCTAGCCGTAGAAAGAATACCCAATACCCATTTTCTCCAAAGTGCCGGAAAGCCCATTTGTGCAAGAGTCGAATCCAAGAAACCGCAATTTAATGAGTCAAAAGGCTTTTCAAAGTCTACCTTAAAGAGCATGACCTTTCGTTTGTTTTTTGGCCCAAGAGATTACTTCATTAATTATGAGGGGACCTTCAAGAATGATTCTTCCTTCAATGTAAGCGGTTTGCACATCACTTACTACCGAGCCAATAACCTTCTTAAGAGATTTAGGGTAAATAAAGTGCAGAATATTTTTGCCACCACTAAATTACGGTAGCAAATTCGAAGAGTTGATATTTTTGCTACCAATTTGTCATAAAAATAAGTTTATGTGTGAAAAATTGGTACTTTTTTGCTATTGATTTTTTCCGTAGCAAATTTTTGTGACAATCGCCTTCTTTTATAGTAGTGTATACCTTAACCCTTCTTAACTTCATATAAGCGCCACATCACCCGTTTTTCCTTTTTACTCTACCTCATCCTAAGGAAACGGTTTAACCTTGTTAACTCTACATCACTCACATTTTTTTAATTATTTTAATATTAAATATTTAAATTAAATACAAAACAAATAATAATAATAATAATACCATTTCATTCACTTATTAGCTAAAATAAACACTGATAATAAATAACATTAATTTCTTATTCTTTTTTTGCCTAGGTTAACATGTTAACCAAGGGAAGTTTTTTTTGAACGACAAATTTATTTTATTCCTGTTATCTGTGAGACTTGAACCCAAGACTTGCCTCTTTAGGGGTCTTTAAAGGTTTTGCCTTTGCCAATGACCACCACACCATTAGATAACCAAGGGAAATTTTAACACCACTTAACATGAGGAGGAAATGGGTTGAAAGACATGTTTAGTTACCATGTCATCTTTAACACCAATTAAGTTAAAGTACACCCCATGACCGTAGATTATCTTAGCAAGTAACGTAATTAGTCATTAATGTAAAATCTCCAAGATGTCCAATTTAAAATGAACTAGGATTAAGACCCGCCCGCGTTGCGGCGCATGTACATCGTAAACATCAAATGAATTGGTCCAAACGTTATATGATTTTATATGATGCAAACCATATGAAAACACACATTTCGACGTATCCAGATGAACTCAATGTAACATGTATAAGCATTATGATTTGATCAAACGTAAAGTAAATCAAATTCATATCGAACAATCATAACGTATTATATGTGACCCAACTCATACATAGAAAACGTAACGGGTATGAAGGAAAATCTGCACATGTAACCGAAAGGGGTTAATTAGAGCTTTCGAAAAAAAGGGAGAAAAAGAAACCATAATTTGACTCCACTCGGTTCGAAACAAATTTTACGAAACATACATAAAATAAACACGAAAAATATAATATTTGACCTGAATCATTTCCCAAAAAAGTTTACGTCGAAACATAGAACAACTTGAATTTATACCAAAACGTACATAAAAATATGCACGTAAAAATGGTTTCTTTAAACGAAAATGTATTGTATTTTACCTGACTCGTCTATAAAAAAAGTTTACGTCAGAATGTAGAACAAATCATTTTTATACCTACCTGTACATAAAATTTGCACGTAAAAAATAGTTTTTTAAGTAAAGGAAGTATACGGGTAAACCGAAACAAAATATTAGTAAAAAAATTTAATATGTTAAAAACGTTCGTAAAACAGTGCCAAGTAGCACCAATGCCACAACGGCATCGACTCTCAACATCGTAAAAATAAAATAGATAAAATGGGAAAAATTACACTAAACGAAAAGCAGATTTAAAATCGTTGAACCACGCTCACACGTTACAGTGTGTTAATGCGAAGAAATTAACCAGAAACGGAAAACGTTGAAAATAATAACTTAGTCGATCTAGGACCCGCCTGTTGCGGCGAACTTGTCAAAAAGGAAAAAATGGACATGTTGCGACGGGTCTGTCAAATACGAAAAAATAGAGCAAAAAACGTTGAACTTCACATGCACGCTACGACGTGTTAACTTGCAAAATTTAGAACGAAACGTAAAACTTGCGAACGATAAAAAGCATTGCTGACCAAAGTTGTAAATAATAAAGTGTTGTGTTAAATTATAAAAGATAGAAAAGTTTGGGTTAAAAGTAAAAAAATTCAAAGGGGTTAAAATACAAAGTATGAAAATGTTTGGGTTAAAAGTGAAAAATCAAAGTTTTTGTTTTGAAAAACTCCCTAAGCCCATAGTACAACTAACATATGCATAAAGTTGTTGCTTATTTATATATGGAATAATATTTAGTAGTGTTAGTGACATGTAGTGAAATAACAAAAAATAAAGAGAAAAATGCCCGGATAGTCCCTGTGGTTTCGTCTTTTTTCACCTATAGTCCCCAACTTTCTAAAACTACTTGAATAGTCCCCAAGTTTTCATTTTTTGTTCCCGGATAGTCCTTGGATCTAATTTCAGTTTGTTTTCTCTGTTAAAATGATGTGAAATGACAAAAATACCCTTACTAAAAAACAAAATAACTTAATCTATTTAATATATTTATTTTTATGTAGGACCCACTATTTTATAAATAAAAAAAAACAACCCCAACCCCACCCCACCACCACCCCCACCTTCATCTAGACCAACCATCATCTCCGGTCATCTTCTCCGGCCACCGTAAACTCTCCGACCAACCTGCAACATCCACCGCTGCCGTCATCGTCATTCACAAAATCCCGCACACCACATCACCTTTCAAAACCGCACACCACCCTGCACACTCTGTTCATCTTCTCATACGGTAGAAAGCAAGATTAGAATCTATTCATCCATGTAAATATTATACATACAAGCATAATATATTATGAAACGAAATAGAAATGTTTGTCATAAAAGTAACATCAACAAGAGTAAATCAAATCAGTTAAGATTGATAAAGAATGGAGACAAACCAACCAGTAAGCATGCTCGCAACCTTTGACCAAAGCAGTTTCCTGTAACGCAATCTTATTCAAACAAACGACACAAAATCCATGATGATTCTCATCAGCTGCTGTTGCTGTTGCTAATGTTTTCTCATCACAACTTAGTCAGACACCATCTTCAATCTTCATCTCCTTCTTCTCCGATAATCAACCACCTCTGACCACTGTATCACCGACGACCTGCAACTCATCACCATAACCACCACGACCTCCAGTTGTCATCATCTATTGTTCGTCGACTGCACCTCCGTTACCTCTCGCCGTCACCGTCAATCATCATCACCCTCCATCTTACTCCAACGACCTGTTATAACCTGCCTCCGTTCATCTTCCGGCTGAAGTTTACAAATTAGGTCTTGGTGGCTGAAGTTTACAAATTAGGGTGAGTTGGTGGTGGTTGTGGTGGTGGTGGTGAAGGTGAAAGTGGTATAAGAGGGGTGTGGGGATGGATCTGCAGGGAAGGGGAAGAAAAAGTGATGAAGGTGGGGGTGGGGTGGGGTTGGGGTTGTTTTTTTTTATTTATAAAGTAGTGGGTCCCACATAAAAATACATCTATTAAATTGATTAAGTTATTTTGTTTTTTAGTAAGGGTATTTTGTCATTTCACATCATTTTAACAGAAAAAACAAACTGAAGTTAGACCCAGGGACTATCCGGGAACAAAAAATGAAAACTTGGGGACTATTAAAGTAGTTTTAGAAAGTTGGGGACTATAGGTGAAAAAAGGCGAAACCACAGAGACTATCCGGGCATTTTTCTCAAAAATAAATAAACAAGAGAGTATCCAATGCAAAACTGTAAAAAAAGATAAACAGATGGATTGATGGACTAAAACCAATATTCTCGGCTAAGACACAAACACCAAAACTGTACATAATTCTGTTAAATATAGTTTTTGAAAGGCTCTGTTAAATTTTCAAACATATACAAATTCTATGGACGGTAATAGTGTCTTTCATCTATTGGGTGAAATGGGCGATGGGGAGAATAGTGCCAGGCATCTGCCTGTGACTTTCCTATTGGCCCAATAAATTTACGATTTTATTCTGTTTTAAAACTACGATTTTGCGATTAGTTCAAAATTATGTTTTTACCCCCACTTAAAAATATATTTACGCTTTTGCTCCTAGTTAAAAATTTCAATTTTGTCCTGGGTTCAAAATTACGACTTTGACCTTTTTAAATTTACAGTTTTGCCATTACATTTTTCCCATTATAGTTAGGATTTTACCATCAGTTCAAAGTTATGTTTTTACCCCGACTTAAAAATAAACTTACGCTTTTGCTCCCAGCTAAAAATTTCAATTTTGCTCTCGGTTCAAAATTACGATTTTGCCCCGTTTAAATTTAAAGTTTTGCCATTAGTTTTTTTTTCTCACAGCCAAGTTATGATTTTGCCCTCAAATTAAATTTACATTTTTGCCAAGTTGTTTTCCTGGTTAAATTACAATTTTGCCCCCAGTGTAAAATTACAGTCATGCCGGCAGCTGTCTGTCACTCCCCCATTGGTCCATTTAATTTACGATTTTATCCCTGAAAAAAATTATGATTTCGCGCTCAGTTCAAAATTACGTTTTCCCCATCGTTTTAGTTTTTTTTTGCAAAAGTATAAAAGTTTTTTTTAATTGGTTGACTCGATTTAATTTTTTTCTGTGTCAAGGAGCTGCCTAACACTCGCTCATTAGTCCTGAAAAAATTCAGTTTTGCCCTGAGCCAAAAAATATGGTCTTATCATCGTTTTAGTTTTTTTCCTAGAAAAATTATAATAGTATTTTTTTTAATTGATTGAGAATTATTCGGCCATCGCCCCGCAACGCGGACGGGGCAGTATATATTTTAAATTTAATTTATTTATTTATAACGTTATGACAGCGTTATTAGAATATTACTCGCGACACGACAAAGGCTACGACTTTTTAAAAGGTTGAGTTATGAATCAACCAACACGGAAGACTTGGATTTAAAAATGAAAAGGAACATTTGTAATAAATTTTGAAAAAAATAGACATTGCAACTTGGGAACCATATTCCTTTATAAGTACCATAAATTTTGGACCTTTTAGGAAGAAGAACAAGAGATCATGGCTTCCTTTCAGATCTTGACTGTTCTTGAAGAGACCCAAGTATCCCCACCAGTTGCAACCGTAGGTGACAGGTTGTTGTCACTGACTTTCTTCGACTTCATGTGGCTAAGGTTACCTCCTATTCACCTTCTATTCTTTTATGAGCTCTCCAATATCACACAAACACAATTCACTGAAACAATTATTCCAAATCTGAAGCACTCTTTATCAATCACCCTTCAACATTTTTTCCCTTTTGCTGGTAACTTGTTCGTATATCCTACTTCTACTCAAAAGCCCGAAATCCGTTATGTTGAAGGTGATTCTGTCACGGTTACTTTTGCAGAATGTAATCTTGATTTTAACGAACTAATTGGAAACCACCCTCGTGACTGTGAGATGTTTTACCATCTAGTACCTCTATTGGGCCAGGCTGATAAAACTTCTGATTCCACAAAGATCCCGGTGTTCTCCGTTCAAGTGACACTTTTTCCAAACTCTGGGATCTCTATTGGAATGACTAATCATCATTGCTTGTGTGATGCTAGCATGAATATTCTTTTCTTGAAGGCCTGGACATCGATTGCTCGATTTGGTTCCGACAAGTCTTTTCTAGCTAATGGAACTTTGCCATTTTATGGTAGAGTGGTCAAAAACGCTAAACTAGATGAAAATTATCTGAAGTTTGCGAAAGTTGAGAGTTTTAAAGAAGAGTATCAACCTTCAAAACTATGTGGACCAACGGATAAAGTTCGAGCCACATTTATCTTGCCTCGGTTAGTGCTAAATAGGATGAAAACTTTGGTTTCAACAGAACTACCAACATTAGCATATGTTTCATCTTTTACGGTGGCATGTGCTTATATCTGGAGTTGCATAGCAAACACATGCAAGGAGGAGCTGCAAGTATTTCGTTTCCTCATAGATTGTAGGGCACGTATGAATCCCGGAATCCCCGCTGCCTACTTTGGTAACTGTGTAATTGGAGGGTGTAAGGCTACTGAAAACACCACATTGTTAACCGGAAGAGAAGGGTTCGTGACTGCTGCAAAGTTGATTGGAGAAAGTGTACATAGGATGTTGACCGATAAAGATGGTGTTGTTAAAGAGATAGAGTCATTCGAGGACTTATCATCCAATAGGATTCCAACAACAATCATTGGGGTTTCTGGAACACAAAAGATCAAGTTTTATGACACTGATTTTGGGTGGGGCAAGCCCAAAAAGTTCGAAATAGTTTCTATTGATTATAATGGATCGATATCGATCACAGCCTGTAAAGAAAATGATCAAGATCTGGAGATTGGCGTTTGCCTTCCAGCTACTGAGATGGAATCTTTGATTCGTATCTTTGAACATGGATTAGAAGCATATATCGATTTTGGGTGGAGTCGTTTGTGAATACTATAACTTCAACTTGCTTATCTCTCCATTTCTTGTTTCTTTTTGATGAGTAACTTGGTCCTTTGGTAAGTGTGTAATATCTCAATATATTATTATATGGTGTTTGTTTTATGTTTAGAGTTAATTACTGTTTTCGTCCCTGTGGTTTATCAAAAATCACTATTTTAGTCCTTTAGTTTAAAAATTGCGATTTCAGTCCCTGTGGTTTCACTTTCGTAACCATTTCAGCCCACCTCGTAACCATTTCAGTCCCTGTACTTACAGAATAAATTGATTGAAATGGTTACGAAAGTGAAACCACAGAGACTTAAATGATTACGAAAGTGAAACCATAGGGATTGAAATCGCAATTTTTAAACTAATGGACTGAAATAGTGATTTTTGACAAACCACAGGGACGAAAACAGTAATTAACTCTTATGTTTATGTATGTCAGCACTATTAAATTTCAACTGTGGTATATTAAACTATTGCAATTTGGATTTAGATAACCATTTACTTTAATGATTTACACATTCCATGACGTATTAAATTATACTACTGCAATCTGGATCCGTTGACATTGATACTTTAATGATTTACACACTCCACATGGATTTATTTAGTTAACCATTGCCAAACTTTAATGATTTACACAATCCATAATATTTTAAATTAAACTACTACTACTTGGATTTAGAAAGACTTAAGTGTCATTTATGTTGATGTAGTGTGTCCTATCACTACTAGAAAACTACAACTATTCCTACCAAAATTTCATACACATTTCCTACGAACGAAAATGCTGACACTTTTCCCACGAAATTACTACGAACAAGAAAGGGTTTTAGTTTTGTGACAAAAAAAGCGATAAAAAAGCCACAAATTGTTATGCGTAGGAAAAGTGTCAGAGATTTCCCATGGATTTCCGACGGAATTCGTTTTCATTTTAACTATTAGTCGGAAATTCGTAGGAATCGGTGTGCGTACGAAATGTGCCAGAAATTTTCAACGGAATTCCGACGGAATTCGTTTTTATTTTAACGATTAGTAGGAAATGCGTAGGAATCCAATTTATGGTAAAAAAATATTCATAATAAACAAAATTAATGATATTAAAATATAAATTTTATTATTTAATAAAAATATATGTTATTTATAAATTGATTCCGTAGGATGTGTGTTGGAAATTCCGACATATTACTCACGGAATAGATATTTTTTTTTTGTAATATACATATATATTATTTTTTAAACATATTTATATATATCCGTAGGAAATGGGTAGAAAAATACTGACACAATTCCTACGAAATTTGTTTTCATTTTAATCATTAGTAGGAAATGCGTAGGAATCCAATTTATCATAAAAAATATTTATAATAAATAAAATTAACGATATTAAAATATAAAGTTTTATTATTTAATAAAAATATATGTTATTTCTAAATTAATTCCGTAGGAAGTGTGTCGGAAATTCCGACAGATTACTCACGGAATGGATAATTTTTTTTTTGTAATACGCATATATGATATTTTTAAAACAAATTTATATTTATCTGTAGGAAATTTGTAGGAAAATACTGACGCAATTCCTACGAAATACGTTTCCTTTTAACAATTCGTCATAAATCCGTAGGAAAATAATGAATGTAATAGTTCTGTAGAAAAATCGTAGGAATCCATACAGGCCTTAATACGGTCTATTAGAGCATGCATGACTCGTATTCTTGGCAACCATATAATAGCACTCAATACAACGTGATGTAACCCTCCAATATTGAATGTTACATAATAAAGGTCTCAGCGGACCTTCAAGATATATTTAGGTCCAACACGGCCTATTAGGGCATGTATACTTGTAAATCTTCGTTACGATATAATAGCACTCAATACAACGTGTTGTAACCCTTCAACATCGAATGTTTCATAATAAAGGCCTGAACGATCCATTAAGATATATCGAGGCTTAACATAATCTATTAGGGCATGTATGACTTGTAATTGTTCGTTACGATATAATATCACTCAATACAACGTGGTATAACCCTTCAACGTCGAATGTTACATTATAAAGGCCTTAATTGGGCCATTAAGATATATCAAGGCCCACATGGTCTATTAGGGATTGTATGACTTGTTAGTGTCCATTACGATACAAGATTACTCAACATGACATAATATAACCCTCCAACATCGAATGTTACATAATAAAGACCTTAACGGACCATTAAGATATATCAAGGCCCAACATGCTCTATTAGGGCATATATGACTTGTAATATTTTGTTATGATATAATAGCATTCAATACAACGTGATGTAATTATTCAACATCGAATGTTAAGTCCATGTGAAATTACAAAATTACCCTTAATGATATAATACAAAAAAGTAGAAATTATACTTCATCTTCAACCTCTATCCACCACCATCACCCTCCACCCACCACCGACAACCTCCTCAAACCTGCACCATCATCGCCACCACCCTCTACCATTTAACACTAAACAATATACAACTTTTTCAACCTAAAATCTACAACTGAAACAACTTTACCTGCAAACACCCTCACCACCACCACATTCATCTGCAAACACCCTCACCACCACCGCATTCATTCGACCACCACAACCAACTCCTTCACTCGCCCACCACATACATCGTATCAAACCCCCAAATTTAAACCCACATCAAAGTAATTCCAATCATTGTAATTCAAAATCAAAGTATCAAACCCCAAAATTCAAACCCAAAATTGAAGCCCTGAAACCCCCCATATTCAAACTTGGTTTCAGATCTCGACAAACCGATGGTGCAAGGTTGCTAGATTTGTGTTGGTAGTGGTGATGACTACAGCGGAGCTGCTGATTGTCGGATTTGAAGCAAGCGGTTGTGGAGTGGGGTTGGTCGTGGTGGTCAAAATTTAAAATTGTACCGTTTTCCTCCATCACATTCTTGAAATATACAATTTCAGTTCAAAAAATAAACCCCAGTTTAAAAAGCCAGTTAGCTGAGAGGTAAAATGGTCATTTTACGTATACTACAAGAAACTGGAGCAATAGGGGCAACGATTATCGTCGCTATTGATAGCCAAAGTTGTCGCTAATGTGTCGCCGTTATTGCTGACGCTAAAGACTTTTTTCGTCGCTATTACTGTTTTCGTCGCTAAAGCCCTTTTACTAAAAGCGGCAACTAATATCGTCGCTAAAAGTGTTTTTTAAGGGTTTTTTTTCCTTTTATTCAGGTTTTTTCATATCAAAACCTGTCAATTTCCGGTTCATGCCACACAAAAAATAGATAAACATAAACTACATAAAGGTCACGAACGTCACAATCCGAATTCGTTTTAAGTCACAAACACATTATAAAGCTACTTAACTATAAACGTCATAATTATACATCATCCGCTTCTTCGTTTTAATATATGTTTTTAAACTAAAATAAGCTAGCTACCTAATGCATTTAGTTGTCTCGTCCACTGAAATTGGAATCTGCTCGGTTCTCAACATTTCCAAATCCTTGATAAACCACAACATCTCATCAGTTTCTATGATTTTTTTCTAACTGCACAAATAGAACACATGTATTTATATTTCAACTTAATTATCGCCAATGACCAAAATAAAATATAATGTGATTCAACTATGCAAAAACAATAGTTGATTTTTATGGGCAGACACCTAAGCCAACTACACACCTAGAGGTTAGCACAATACAAAGCATTCGCCATGAGCATCATAACTGACTTTACCAAGATCAAGAAAGGGAAACAAAACTTGAGGGGAAAACTACCAAACCTAGGATGCTTCCAAAACCGAGTACGGTTGTCTTCGCCTAGTATGGTTGTCTTCACCAAGTTCTGACAACCGACCCTTTCGGCTCGTTTATTATTTTAGATAAATTTGTACACACACTCGACATAATGACCCAACCCGTTTACGCATAACCTGGTTTAGCCTATAAAAAAAGTTTGTATTTGACCCACCCATTCTTACCTTCTTTTAACAATATCAGCTAAGAATATTTAGTTGACTGTGTTCATTTGTTCACTCAAAATATATTTTAAAAAAATGGGAAAAGGAATCAATGTTTTCTAGTACTCACATCTTTTGAGTCAAACAAAATTAATACGTGAAAGATCCGAAGCAGCGGACTTGAACATCTGCAAATTAAAAAATTACAGATAAGATAAAGAGGCTAATAAAACTAAATTCTGACAATAAAAAACACACATAAAACCCCCCTGAGGTGCAACGTTTCTTAGTGCCTCAACGCTCTAAGGCGCACATATAAAAGAACCCCTGAAGCGCCACCTCAGATTTTTGTTTTTTGGGCATTCGGCCTTGAGGCAAGTTACTGATGTGTGCTATTGTGTTGCTGTGATTATTTGATTAGTTGTCATTACTAATGTGTTTATAAAGAATAGATTCACCATAGGCAAGTTAAAATCAATTGCGAGTTCATTAATTTAGCCAATTTTCATCCTAACCCTATTATAAAGGATAATATAGGTTAACTAATTAACTAAATTAGTAGACATTAGTGTGCATCCAATTCCATTGAATAGAGATATGATTTGGGATTGCAAGGTCTGTTTTAGGCGTTGTTTGATAGTTTGAACGGCTGGTAACTCAGGGTTTGTATATTTATTCGTGTTTTATTGCTCTTAGGTATTTAGTGTAACAATTGGAGTTAGCTTCACAATTAAAGGGTCATTAATACCGGTGTGTTGCATATTCTAAAGTTGTGGGATTTGGTGTTGATAGGTCATGTTGATCCATTTTAGTTCTGATTGTTCTCATAGTTCGGTTTCTAGAAACTGGAGAGTGGGATTCCGCTCTTACCTGAATAGTTACTATAGGACTTAGTTATCCTTAATAGGAGGTTGGTCGGATTAGATATCTGACCTTTAGATGATTGTCCACTTATAAGTCACTACATGTTCTAAGGGATTCATTGCCTAGGTGGTTTCTATTTCTGATTGATTTCATCCTCGGGGTCCTAGTCGTTTGGTTGTCTAGTTTGACTTAGTTAAATTTTGGATATTAGACAACTAATTAATTAAAAATACTCAAAACAACTAAAACCAGTTAAGTAAGTAGTTGAGTAAGAGTCTAGGTAGTGTCGCTAGTGTCTCGTGGGTTTGATACCCGAACATCATTAGGTTGTACTACTAACGATAGGTACACTTGCATGTCTAGTGATCTAGCATTAGGAGAGTCTAGGTTAAACTAGAGTGTCTAAGTTAGGTACAATACACTAGACCATATTTTTAGCACATCAACTTTTTGGCATTGTTGTTGGGGACACTTAGGAAATTGTGTTATTGGCTTTAATTGATCTTATTTGTAATTTGAGTCTTAGGGTTTGGGTTTGGGTCATAGAGTTTGTGTCTAGTAGTAGTGTGTCTAGTTGTCTTTGTAAATATTTTTATTAGTTAGTTTTATTTTACATATTTTATCATGTGCTTCATCTGTGGAGGACCCTAGTACAAAATAATTTATCCAAATAGACCGGGGTATCCCACAGATTACTATGCTAACTCGTATTCGCAGCCATAGCAATATCATTATTCTTATTCTCGACCATATCAAACATGCGACGAATTGCTTAAACAAATTAGAGCTGATAAGGAAAAGAGAGATAATGAAATTCAAGCTGGACCTGATCGATTAAGATTAGAAGAATCAAATCGTGAAAGAAATTAAGGTACAATATAAATTAAATATGTTGGGTTATATAAGTTTTGCTGATGATGAAAGCCAAAACCTAAGGGAACCATCTTCCCTACTTTATGATGGAATAAGTTGAAGTATAATCAGTTTTCCAGAAGTTTCCCCATTGAATGCTCCACTAACAACCAACCAAAACTGCTAATACAATAACTACTGGGTCAAAATACTGGAAGGGAGAGTACAAGGGCCGAAATGATAAAGTGTTGGTCAACAAGTCAAAGATAAACTCAACAAGTCAATGTTGAAGACCGAAGACCAGTCAACAAGTAACCACTAAAGACCAGAAGTACTAGATTCTTAAAGTGTTGGAATCCTTCTGCCAGTTTTGGAAATCTAGTTCTTTACCTTATATTATTAGTAGTTTAATGTAACAATGGTTTTTCACTAAGGCTATGGGGTATATTTTCACGCCCCTTAACTACATGTAGGCACCACATCATCTACTTGACCCTCTTTCACTTCACCTCACACCAAGGAAATGGTTTAACCCCATTAACGCCCCTTAAATTAATTAAAATACATACACACACACACACACACACACACATATATATATATATAGAGAGCATGTTGTCGTGTGTGTGTGCAAATTTTGCAATGCTTGATTCCCTTCCTCTCTCTCCTAGTTAACTTCTTAACATGTGAAGCTTTTAATGCCTCTTAACACCCTTCAGGAGCGGTTTAACAGGTGTTAACGGATGCCAACTAGGATTAACACCTATGGGTGTTAGAGTATACCAGGTGGCCTAGCAGTCCAACAATTTTTGCAAACTGCTGGCAGTAACATCATTTAATAGGTTGTTTATGGTCACATTCATGGTAATTTCACCAGTAGTTCTCTCCTCTATATATAGAACAATACCACGATGTAAAACGTAGAACTCTTAAAGCTGAAAAATAGAAGAACTAAGAGAGAGAGAGAGAGAGAGAGAGAGAGAGTGCATCTGGTGAGGGGGATCAATTTGTATTTTTTATTGTACTGAAATCATGATGAATACTTTAAATCATTTGACAATCATTCCTAAATACAGTTTTTTATTTATTGATATGTTTATTATTACCATTTTCAATTAATTCTAAACTGTTTGATCAAAAAACACACACAAATACACACTCTCAGATCCAACAACATATGATTATTATTATGATGATGATATTATGTCACGGCCCCAGCCCCGGTTTGACCCGGTCAGGAGCCGCGGGACAGGAACCCGTGGTATTTATTAATTGATGCGACAGCGGAAGATTTTACAGGATCTTTTTAAAACTTGAAATGCCCGATTATTTTATTTCATAATTCGGGATAAACCCCGTAATTTACAATAGAGGAATTTCACAAGGGAATTCCCTGATTTATAAAACATGTTTATTTATTTTAACTGAGCCACCTCTTCAAGCTTGTTAGTGCTCTGTAGCACGTTTTCCTTGATTTATAGCAGGTCGCCTGAAACATGTTTAAAAAATATTTTATCAGCGGGGAAATAATGGCGAGTCACTCAATTTGATAAAATGACACATAGTTATAAATTACAGCATAAGAGCGATTACAATGGCTTCTATCTTATTTTTATCTGGCGTCGTGTCACCTGGTGACGATGGTCATACCACTACTGGGTCCTTCCCCAAGTAGTGATGATTATCACTGTTAGGATTTATTAGCCTAACCGTGAGAAATTAGTAATGTGCACAATACCCCACTAGCCAGTGATTCAAGATAACCACGACTTAATCACTGTAATTATAACCTTTTGAAAATAATTGGAGTATTGTAAAATACATTTGATAAAAAGAGAATGACTCACATTGCAGATTTATACGGGCAGAATTTAGCCTACTGATTAGCCTTGTAACCTAATTTAAATAACAATGCACACGAACTAGGTCAGTAACTAATACAGTATTTACGATAACTCACGAGATTAAAACCCTCACAACGAATGACAAAGTGTTATACTTAAACATCCGTCGAATTCACGACTAATGACAAAGTATGGCCCTAATGTGGGCAGCACTTAAACATCCATTGGATAGTTTTCAATCGATCGGACATTGAATCGTAGCAGCGATCGAGTTAATACCCTGTATCGTAGCAGCGCCTCACTATTTTGAAAATGAAATTCGACTTTTGAGCAGTATACTTTCGTTTTTGAAATTTGATTTCGACACCAGTGAACTGCCCATGACCCATCCTATTTATAGCTGAAAAATGGGTCTCACGCGGCCCGCGTGAGCCCTTGCTCGATCCTTACGCGGCCCGCGAGGAACCCTAGTCGTAGACTAGGGTTAGCGTGTCATTAGTAGTGCTGCCACGTGTACGCCACGTGGCCTGGGAACGCTTATCCGGTCAAACATAGGTTGACGCGGCCCGCGTAAGGGCCCTCTTGTTCTTTACGCGGCCCGCGAGAGGGTATAAAATATGATTTTCTTGATTTTTGACATGGATTAGGGTTTCGGGGGTCCGGGTTTTTACTTACGGGTCGTTTTAGGACATTTTTGAAGGTCCTTACATCCTCCCCACCTTATTTAAAATCTCGTCCTCGAGATTTATTGAAATAAGTGAGGATATTTTCGTTTCATCTCCGATTCCAACTCCCAAGTGTATTCGGGTCCTCATTTGGAATCCCACTTGACTTTGACCAGCACTAGCCGCTTGTGCTTGAGAAATTTGATCTTTTTGTCTTCTGTTTGCAGTGGCTTCTCGACAAACTTTAACTTTTCATTTACCTGTATGTCTTGAAGAGGTACTACCAGTGATTCGTCCGATAGACATTTCTTGAGGTTGGATACATGAAATACGTCATGTACTCCGGCTAATTCATCTGGTAGTTGTAAGCGATAGGCAACTGGTCCTATTCGTTGGATTACTGGAAATGGTCCTACGTACCTTGGACTTAGCTTTCCTCTCTTACCGAACCGAACTACTCCTTTCCAAGGAGAAACTTTTAATAGTACTCTGTCTCCAACTTGGAATTCTAACGGCTTACGCCTATTGTCTGCATAGCTTTTCTGGTGATCTCGAGCCGTCTTTAATCTTTCCTTGATTTGAGTAATCTTGTCGGTAGTTTCCTGCACGATTTCGGGACCTGATAATTGACTTTCTCCTATTTCTGCCCAGCAGACTGGAGTTCTACACTTTCATCCATACAGTGCTTCAAATGGGGCAGCTTCAATGCTTGAATGATAACTATTATTACAGGAGAATTCAATTAAAGGTAGGTGGTCATCCCAGTTTCCACCATAATCGATTACACATGCCCTAAGCATGTCCTCCAGGGTTTGAATCGTCCTTTCACTTTGTCCGTCTGTCTGAGGATGATATGCAGTACTTAGATTTAATCGGGTTCCCATTGCTTCCTGGAAACTTGTCCAGAAATGGGAAGTGAAACGACTATCTCTATCCGATACAATGGAGAGCGGAACTCCATGTAAGGATACTACTTCATCTACGTACAACTTTGCTAACCTTTCCATGCTAAAGGTTTCCTTCATGGGTAGAAAATAAGCTGATTTGGTTAATCGATCCACAATTACCCAAATCGCATCGTTACCCTTTCTGGTTTTGGGTAATTTAGTAACGAAGTCCATGGTTATAAGTTTCGATTTCCATACAGGCATTTCTAATTGTTGAAGTAACCCTGAGGGTTTCTGGTGTTCTGCTTTAACTTGTGAACAAGTAAGATATTTAGAAACATATCTAGCTATGTCCTTTTTCATCCCTATCCACCAGAAATTATTCCTTAAATTTTGGTACATCTTATTGTTACCGGGATGCATGGTATACCTAGATTTATGGGCTTCTTCTAGAATCTTATTTCTTAATTCTCCTTGCTTAGGTACCCAAATTCGTTTCTTATGGAATCTCCAAATTCCATCACTTCCTTGTTCTAGTTCCTTTATTCTTCCTTTCATTCCTTCAGCATCACCTTGATTGCTGTTTCTTGAATGCTTTTCAGTTGTTCCATTAAGTCTAATTGTAAACTTAATCTAAGAGCACGAAGTCGTCGTTGTTTCTCATGATACTTACGACTTAAGGCATCAGCAACCACGTTTGCTTTTCCTTCGTGATATTGAATATCACAGTCGTAGTCACTTGGGATTTCCATCCATCTCCTTTGCCTCATGTTTAATTCTTTTTGTCCAAATATGTATCTTAAACTCTTATGATCTGTATAGACAGTAAACTTACTTCCGTACAGATAGTGTCTCCAAATCTTAAGGGCAAAAATTATGGCTCCCAATTCTAAATCATGAGTAGTATAATTTTCCTCGTGCTTTTTCAATTGCCTAGATGCATACGCAATTACCTTCTTGCGTTGCATTAATACACATCCTAATCCTAGTTTAGAAGCATCACAATAGACTTCAAAATCTTCTGTTCCTTCTGGCAAGGCTAGAATTGGGGTGTTTGTTAACTTTTGTTTCAAAATCCTAAAGGCCTCTTCTTGCCTAGGTCCCCATTCAAACTTAACTGCTTTAGAGGTTAGTTTAGTTAATGGTACGGCTATTTTGGAAAAATCTTTAATAAATCGTCTATAGTATCCAGCTAACCCTAGAAAATTTCTAATTTCCATAGCTGATTGTGGGACCTTCCATTTGGTGATTGCTTCTATCTTAGCAGGATCTACGTGAATACCCTCGTGATTCACCATATGTCCTAAAAATTGTACCTCCTGCAGCCAAAATTCACACTTCGAGAATTTGGCGTAGAGCTTCTCTTTTCTTAACAAAGTTAAGAGTGTATGCAAGTGCTCACAATGTTCATCCTGGCTTTTGGAATAAATAAGTATATCGTCGATGAAGACAATTACAAATTTATCCAAGTACGGTTTACAGATTCTATTCATCATGTCCATAAATGCTGCTGGAGCATTTGTTAGTCCGAAGGGCATGACTGTAAACTCATAATGACCATACCTAGTTCTGAAAGCAGTTTTAGGTATGTCTTCTTCTTGTACCTTCAACTGATGATATTCGGAGCGTAAATCTATCTTAGAAAAGTATCTAGCTCCTTGCAACTGATCAAAAAGATCATCAATCCTAGGTAATGGATATCGATTCTTAATTGTAACCTTATTTAATTCCCTATAATCGATACACATTCTCATTGATCCATCTTTCTTTTTCACAAACAACACTGGAGCTCCCCACGGGGATGAACTAGGTTGTATGAATCCTTTGCTTGATAATTCATCTAATTGCTTTTTCAATTCTAGCATTTCTGTGGGTGCTAACCGATAAGGTGCCTTGGCTATCGGTGTAGTTCCAGGAATTAGATGGATTCTAAATTCTACTTCCCTATCAGGTGGTAATCCAGGTAGTTCTTCTGGAAAGACATCCGGGTATTCTGCTACTACCGGAATTTCTTTAAGTTCCTTACCTTTTGTGTTAATGATTACTGAAATCATATACACTATCTCTTGTTTTCTTGAATAGCTGGCCAACTTCATTACTGAAATGAATTTCATTGGCTTTCGTGGCTTATCTCCTGTAATCACCACTAATTCTCCTGAGGGTGTATGAATTTCTATGGAATTCTTATCACAAAGAATTCGAGCATGATTGACTACTAACCAATCCATTCCTAACACAACATCAAATTCGGCTAAATTCATAGGTAACAGGTTTGCCAAAAATTTATGACCTAATAGTTCTATTTTTCCTTCTCGCACAACCTTATTTATTTTAACAGAATTCCCATCAGCCGTTTCGACTGTAAAAATCTGCCTAAGGTTGGTTAAGGGTAAGTTAAGAGCTTGGCAGAATGAAGTATTTATAAAACTTTGGTTTGCACCAGAGTCAAATAATACTTTTGCATAAACGTCGTGAACTAGGAACGTACCAGCTATTACGTCAGGAATTAGTTCTGCTTCCTAAGTAGTCAACTGGAAGGCTCTTGCATTCTTCTTGGTAGTTCCTTCTGCAGGTTTGGCTTTGTTATCGGCTGGTTTGACCAGTTTTGGGTAGTCTGGCCTAAAGTGTCCAGCTTCTCCACAGTTGTAACAGACTGTTGCTTTCTTCTTCCTGCAGTCTTCTTCTTGGTGCCCTGGGATTTTGCAGAAATTGCAATACCCTTTGCATCTTCCAAAATGCTTTCTTTTGCAGGCATTGCAAAATGGAACAGTGGAAGATTGCCCGGTTCCCTTTTTCTTGAAATTACTACGATTACCCATACGGAATCCTTGGGTAATCTTTTGGGCTACTTCCTTTTTCCGGGTTTCTTCTCTTGTGCGTACCAGTCCGTCCATTAGGGTGTTAGCTAATTCCACTGCATCGTCAATAGTGCGGGGTCTTGCAGCTTTAACGATATCACGGATTTCGCCAATCAATCCCCAAATATAGCGGGAAATAAGTACCGGCTCTGGCGAAGCCAGGGTTGGTACCACTCTCACATACTCGAAGAATGTCGAAGTATACCCTCGACAGTCTACATCCACCATCCGGTGGTTCAGGAATTTATTTGTCATTTGTTCCTTTTCGTATTCAGGGCAGAATTTTCTTTCCACTAGCTGCTGGAATTCTTCCCAACTCATGGCATAGGCCATATTTCTTCCTTTGGCTTGAAGTACCGTATTCCACCATTCTAGCGCCCCTTCTTTAAAAAGATGCGACGCATACATGACCTTGTCTTCCTCGACACATTTACTTATCATAATTACTGCTTCGGTTTTCTCCAACCAACGCAGCGCTGCAGTCGCCCCTTCATTGCCTGCAAATTCAACCGGTTTACAGGCAAGAAACTCCTTGTAAGTGCAACCAGGTGTTGCAGCTTTCATTTTCTTAAGGAGTGGAGCTTGCATTCCATCGTTGTCGTTATTAGCATGGTTGCCGCCTCCGTTTACACTATTACTGAAATTATCGCCATGTGTACGTTTGCTAGGAATAATTTGTTGAGGTTCAATTTGATTTCGGGCAGCAGCAAGAATTGCTGGAATAACATTGGCTATTCCCTGAGCAACGATATTCTCGATATCTTGCCTATTCAGAAATTGATCTTCATTGTTTTGCTCAGAATGATTAACTTCATTAACGGTTTCATTACCAGCGTGTTCCATCTGGTAATTAATTTATATAAGTAATTAGCAGAAAATAATTAATAATCAAACATAACAAAACAATTGCACATAATTACGTTAACAAGTATAGCCAAAATTGTTGATTTTTTTCAACGTTCGATATTTTATATATTATAATAGGAATCCGTACACACTGGTTATCTTACACAAGTTTTATTTTTAAGTTATTTCCTATGATTATATTTTAATTATTATATTCTTATTAAACATATGCTTCCTCCATCACATGCTATCCCATCAGCTGGCATTTTTCAGTAACGACGTTTCCTCTTGTCGTACTTTCAGGAGATCTGTTCTCCCACCTCTCGGATTCGATTTCCTGCATCCATCAGCTCCTCGCCAAAATGGCAGAGTTCAGCCAGATTCTCGTTGCTCATCGGTGGGTTTGGTGCAGGTTCGGGGTCAAACTGAGGAAGAAAAGTATAAGGGTTGTTTAAAAGATTCTGGAATTGCCAATCGTTGGTCCACCATTCTTCCATTTCTCCTAAAGGTCGGGTATTGACAAGGGGATCTGGGATGGCTGGTTCCAAGTTTATTGGAAGTTGGGTTTCAGCAGGATAAGTGACAAGGTTTTCATTAACAGGCTTGAGGATATCCCAACTTGCTAGTATGCAATCTAGCTCTTCTTGCATTGGCATTTCCTCGGTTTGCTTGGAGCTTTCTCCAACCTCTGTTCCTTTTCCTTTATCCATTGGGTCCTCCGTCTTGGCAACTTTCTTAGTTACTGGTTTCCTTCTGCGCACACGCCTTCAACCCACAATTCTCCTTCTTTTCT
This sequence comes from Helianthus tuberosus, assembly GCA_030545235.1. Classification (NCBI taxonomy): domain Eukaryota; kingdom Viridiplantae; phylum Streptophyta; class Magnoliopsida; order Asterales; family Asteraceae; genus Helianthus; species Helianthus tuberosus. The sequence goes on along the minus strand of JARYGA010054637.1, from coordinate 156,550 downwards.
TTGGCTTGGGTTTCTCCGGAGGTTGAGCTTGAAATTCCATAGGTTCCTCAACATCGGCACAATAACCAGTAAAGTCTTTGGAAACTTCCACATTAACAGGATAGATATTGAGATTTTGAAGGGCTTCAGATAGTTCATTCACGCTGTTTAGCAGATATGAAGAAACACACAAAATTCTAGGTTAAATTTTTGTAACTTGAATTTTCACATAATTACATAATGGCAATTATAAAATTTAAATATTAATTATAATTATCTAATTTATACAAACCATTTATTGAAACAACACATATTTATTACAACTAAATTTTGAAATATACTAGTGGTTATTTAAAATTTTTAAAGTTTCTGGCTTGTAGGTAGCATAGGTGATGGTACTAGTTTGGTGATTTAATCAAAAGTTAGCATTTACTGCTACAGTGGCTAACATGTAGAGATCTGCCCATTGTTCATCTAATTCATCTTCCCAGGTTGGGTTATTGCCTATTTCCTGAGTTTCCTTATTGATCATTACTCCTTTTGGTTGTGACTTCCTCACTTTCTCTTGACTTTTTTCTAATAATCAAACTTCTTTTATTAGGGGTAAGTGGTTTCTCAAACTGTGCCTTACGGACAAATATTCCTTCCTCAGTATCTGCTGAGTATTTTGAGGAATGATTGAGATGAAGTTCCCTTATCTTTCGGTGAACTATCTACTTTAAGATAGATATCTGAAACTCTTTGCTTACCCATACTGTAACTAACAAGTAGTCAGTTAATAAAGCACGTAATCACAAGATGGCAATTAGTAAAAATTAAGTATTTCTAAATACTTAATTGGCTTAAATCAGTGGCTCTGATACCACCTTTTCCTGTCACGGCCCCAGCCCCAGTTTGACCCGGTCAGGAGCCACGGGACAGGAACCTGTGGTATTGGTATTTATTAATTGATGCGACAGCGGAAGATTTTACATGATCTTTTTAAAACTTGAAATGCCCGATTATTTTATTTCATAATTCGGGATAAACCCCGTAATTTACAATAGAGGAATTTCACTAGGGAATTCCCTGATTTATAAAACATGTTTATTTATTTTAACTGAGCCACCTTTTCAAGCTTGTTAGTGCTCCGTAGCACGTTATCCTTGATTTACAGCAGGTCGCCTGAAACATGTTTAAAAAATATTTTATCAGCGGGGAAATACTGGCGAGTCACTCAATTTGATAAAATGACACATAGTTATAAATTACAGCATAATAGCGATTACAATGGCTTCTATCTTATTTTTATTTGGCGCCGTATCACCTGGTGATGATGGTCATACCACTATTGGGTCCTTCCCCAAGTAGTGATGATTATCACTGTTAGGATTTATTAGCCTAACCGTGAGAAATTAGTAATGTGCACAATACCCCACTAGCCAGTGATTCAAGATAACCACGACTTAATCACTGTAATTATAACCTTTTGAAAATAATTGGAGTATTGTTAAATATATTTGATAAAAAGAGAATGTCTCACATTGCAGATTTATACGGGCAGAATTTAGCCTACTGATTAGCCTTGTAACCTAATTTAAATAACAATGCACACGAACTAGGTCAGTAACTAATACAACATTTACGATAACTCACGAGATTAAAACCCTCACAACGAATGACAAAGTGCTATACTTAAACATCCGTCGAATTAACGACTAATGACAAAGTATGGCCCTAATGTGGGCAACACTTAAACATCCATTGGATAGTTTTCAATCGATCGGACATTGAATCGTAGCAGCGATCGAGTTAATACCCTGTATCGTAGCAGCGCCTCGCTATTTTGAAAATGAAATTCGACTTTTGAGCAGTATATTTTCGTTTTTGAAATTTGATTTCGACACCAGTGAACTGCCCATGACCCATCCTATGTATAGCTGAAAAATGGGTCTCACGCGGCCCGCGTGAGCCCTTGCTCGATCCTTACGCGGCCCGCGAGGAACCCTAGTCGAAGACTAGGGCTAGCGTGTCATCAGTAGTGCTGCCACGTGTACGCCACGTGGCCTGGGAACGCTTATCCGGTCAAACATAGGTTGACGCGGCTCGCGTAAGGGCCCTCGTGTTCTTTACGTGGCCCGCGAGAGGGTATAAAATATGATTTTCTTGATTTTTGACATGGATTAGGGTTTCGGGGGTCCGGATTTTTACTTACGGGTCGTTTTAGGACATTTTTGAAGGTCCTTACATATTAGATTGGAGAAAGTAGAAGTAGTAGAAGAAGAAGAAGTACAGGTTGAAGAGGAGCTTCCAAGTGATCTAGATTTGTAAGATATAGAACTGGGGAGATGACAATCAGCGAATTAGTCCAATTCCGCTTCAGTAGGACGTGAAGCCCTATTGGTATCTCACACCATGGTTTTACGGTCCTGAAGCCATTGATGATGACTTCTGGAGCGACGGTGATGAGGAAGTAGTAGAAGATGATGCCCGACTAACCATGGCCCCGAGGGAAGAGGTAGTTGTTGAGCCACTAGACAAGATGGACGATGCGAAGAATGCAGAGCATATACCATCTGGGAGAATGTAACATCCCAATATTTTTGGGTATAATTTATATTATAAAAATTAAAGAGAAGGGCTTTATTTATATTGAATATTTATAAATTGTTGTGAATTTTCAAAATTGTTGAGATAAGTTTAGTAAAAGATTTATTAATGGTTTAATATATATGGATGTATATAAAATTTAGAACAATGGAAGATATAAACTAATCTTGAGGGACTAGTCTTGGCAAAAAGAATAAAACTTAGTAAAAAAGAGGAGAGAGTTGGTCAAACAAAAAGCTGGTGGATCATTTTAGAGTGTAAGTGTGTGTTTGTGTTGTGTGTCGACAAGAAGCAGAAAACAAGCACGTGAAGACACAAAACTTAACTTTTGAAGATGAAATCTATAAAACAAAAGATCAACCATTGATCTTTAGTAAAAGATTTAACCTAAAACCTAAATTTCTGGTAGTATATCCATGTATAGGGTTAGATCATAAGCATGATTTGGGGTTTATGTTTATTCTTGGTTGTTGATGCTATATCTTGTGATTATGTTGCTTAAAATAATCAAGAAATCTACTTTATTTGAACAACTTATGTTGCATGTTGGAATTTTGAAGAAATTATGTGGGTTTCAGTGATGAAATTGGGGGATTTACTATGGAGGAAGCTTAATTGCTAAAAAAATGAGAAATGTCCATAAATTACATAAGAAATATGTTGATGCTAAACAAAGGGAAATATACGCTTAAATGAATAAAGAATCTCCTCACAGTAGGTCTTTGAGTTGTGAAGCCTTGAATCAGTTATCATATTTACATTAATGACTATGTTGTGGTTTCCATGTTGTTAATGAATTTCTATAAACAAAACTATGATGCTTTTAAAAGTCTAGTGACCATCATGTTATATAATGGTAAAATGGTATGATATATATTCTTTCAAATTATTATTATTAACATAACTCGAGTTGACTTCAGGAAGTCAACGCTTCGATAAGAGAAATCAAGACCCAATCTCTCCTATGGGCAAATGTAAGTTAACCTTACTTTAGTATTATCTACGGCTACCTACTCGATGTGGATGAATCATAAGGTCATAACCTATTCATACAAGCATATAACTACCTAATAGCATGTGCTATTAAGTAGCTATACATCTGGACTAAGGACACTATAATTGTTATTGATCTGGGTAAATATATGGTTTTTTTTAGTATCCACATTGTTGCTACTGCTGCTATTATAGTGTGTGTAGAAGTATTTAATTTGTTGCTATTGACCGGCATTTAAAAATATATATCTGGCCGTTTGGCTGCCACTTGTACATTGTACAAAATTGTATATTATCGTCACTGATTGGTTTGCATTTCAGTCGGTAGGTGTGTCGCTTTTGTCGACATTTCTCTCTTATATGAAGATAGCACATAGTTTTCTTAAAAATTGGTGGTTCATCCGGGTAAGGTGACTATTATATTAATATGGAACCCAAGTTGAAGCTTGACGATGATCATAAAGATGAGGGTTTGGGATTTGTATATGTGATTGTCTAAGTAAGATCGCACACAAGGTACACAAGTGATATTTTATTAAAGTCAATTATACAATTTGATTTGTAGTATTGATGATAGTCATTGGTTGTATGCAAGTGATGAGCAAGTCCTCTCCATGTAGAAAAGTTTTAAATTAAACTTGAAACTTGTATTTAAGTGAATTAACGGTATTCTTACTATGGAATTATGATAAAATAATATATGAAACTATCTCATCACCTTAATGAGATATAAAAAAATGGGGACCTAAATTCCGCACTAACAATTTTATTAAACGATGACATGGAGACTTTTACAAATTTTGGGCGTAACAGAGAAGGAGTTTGGTGATGAGTTTGTATGTTTAGCAACTCTTGAAGAAGGAGAATATGACCCAGTTGGTGATCTTGCCTATCTAGAGACAATACTTGTACGGATGCCAACGATGGAGATCGAATATACACCAAACGTAGAAAAAGAGAAAGTGACTGAAGAGTTTGATAGTTAGCCTATGAGCGAATTAGATGTTGGATTGCCACTCACACCAACAAGAACACAAGAGAAAACACTTGGATCAACATAATGTGAAGGTGCAAAGATGGTGCAAACAAAAGCACAATGCAACATTGAAGTACAGAGATAACCATCCGCCTCTTTATATTTCACGTATCAGGTTTGATCCAGGTAAATTTGAATTTCGGTGGTTTAACTCATTTGAATTTCCTAATAAATTTGTTGGTTTAAAAATTGTTTTTTTAATAAATAATGATAATCAACTACAATTAAATGGGTTGGACCTGAGTTGGATAAAGGAGAAGCCTTTTGATTGAGAAATAAGTGTGGGGATGCTATTCGGGATTTCACCGGAGCTGTAGAGTTTGTATTATAAGCCAGTGTTTATTTTTTATATATTTATTTTTTTAGTTGATATTACAGTGTGTATGAGACCAGAGTTAGAAACAAGTGTGGGGATGGTGGAGGTTTGTTTGTTTTTTACTTGTACAGGTTTGCATGAGACCACCTATACTTAAGAACTGAAAAAACAGGATGAAGGAGACTAAAAACACAATGAGCAGACCTAAGGGTGGGGGGTATGGTTAATTACTTTAGGGTGATTAAGTGATTCTCTACCCAATAATATTATGTCATGTCAACTCCCCATTCCACTCCCCATTTTGCACTCAATCACTAGGTATGATTAATCACTCTAGAGTGTTTGAGTTATATATTTTTTATTTTCTTGAAATATATGCAACGGTCGAAAATGGCACACCTTTCTCATCAATCAAATCAGTGACTATACACCAATTTGGCTCACCGAAACACCACTCACCGATGGTCTTCATCACGAGGGTGTGGTCACCGATCGGTGACTCCACTCACCGAATGAGTCCCCGCAAACCATACCGTGCACCCTAATAACACAATAGACAGAAAAAAAAACACAATCCACGATACAAAAAATATGATGGTACTCCAGTAACATTAGTAAAAAAATTATTAACGTTTAAAGATGGTATGAGAAAGTCTGTTATCATGCACATGAGGAAAAGTAAGACAACATTAGTAACAATACCCCTCATTCAAATTCCAGTAAATTCTAATAAAAAAATCCCTCCAATTTCTTACCCTATTTAGTTTCATCCATTGGATTTCCAGATCAAAGACCCAAAATCCTTTCAAAAATGCACGTAATTTCTTAACCTATAAGGTTATAGGGTGTACTCTAATATTTAGAGTGTTAACAATGACATGACATGTTAACTAACATTGCAAACCACTCCTTACTTATGTTAAAAGGGCATTAAATTGGTTATGTGTTAACATTTTAACACAATGTTAAGAGATTGAATTAATTATTCTTTTCTTTTTTAGACCAAAAACCATTAAAATATAGGGTTAGATGAAGTTAATGGGATTAAACCATTTCCTTGGAGTGAGACAAAGTGAAATGAGTTAAAAAGATTAATGTAGCACTTAGGTAGAGTTAAGATAGGTTAAAGTATACCTAAATACTTTAGATACATAAAATATAATCTTCATTGGCTATTTCTAGATTCCATGTTTATGATGGGATTGGAATCTCTATCATTATTGCCTTCCTTTTCACAAGAGGGTTTTAATCCAAATTGATCACTTCATAGTCTTTATGGTCGTCTTTTTTGACACCTTCAATCGATGTATTTCATTTTAAGAATTTTTTAAGGTTAAAGTTGCACATAGTTTTCATTTGAGGATTTATTAAGCATAAACTTGCACATAGTTTTCATAGATATACATATTAATTTAATAAGCAATGAGAAAAGTTCCATAATATTCATGTTATATTTTGGAAGTTTCGTATTTCGCGTACACGAATAAATAAATATCAATACAAATATCATGCACTTTATAATACGATGCATTTAACAACTTTTCTAACTGGAAATAAAAATAACTCATAATATATTACAATTGAATCCCAAATTATCAATTACTAATTGTGTGATGGCTCAATATTATATCATATGTCGTTTTTAACTTCATGTTTATATCATCACTGTTAACTTCCGGGATGATTTAATTAAAAAAATTATTTCGTTAACTGTAATACTGATCCGACGTCTCAGATTAAACTTTTGCAATATATTTGGTCTCGTTAGAATGTTATTTAAATTACTACAAAGGCTACAGACCAAAGGTTGGACTAACCTACATCTGTAGCAACGCCACACGGAAGTTATTTTTGATCTAAAAAAAAAAGAACAAACAAACAGATAGAGATGTCAAATTGGAAACCATGTTCCTATCCCTATAAAACCTTTACAAGTACCCTACTTTCTTTTGGACATTTTTGAAGGAGCAGGGGCCAAGGGGCAGGGTCCAAGGGGCGGCAGCCCCTGGCGGGGTCCAAGGGGCAGAGCCCCTGGCTGTGGTCGAGCTGGCAAAAATTGCCTTAATGAAATCGCATCAGAAAAATTTTCTGAATTTTGTCACATTTTCGAAATGACAAAAATTGGCAGTTTTTTGGGCAATTTGTCTGAAAATCGAGATAACTGCCACTAGGCAGTTACACCCCAAAAATTCCCAATTTTCGTAGACAGCTTCTTGGTAACAATCCACTGGTTCGAAATTTCACACACACGATCATACACTGGTTCAATTTCTCGAAATCAGAGTTGTATCTGATTGAATTATTCGGGTGAACCACCAAAATAATTTGATCTGAGAGTGATTACACGCCTCTCTGGTCATCCGGCAATTGAAATTCCCCAACAAAGATCAAATTATTCTGTGAAGATGGCAAGCGGATCGATGAAGGATATGACACGCAAGGAAAACAAACTGGAGAAGTTCGAAGGGGTGGACTTCCGAAGATGGCAGAAGAAGATGCACTTTCTTCTGACTTCGTTGAAGGTTGTGTACGTGGTGACTACTCCAATTCCGGAGATACAGGAGGAGGGAAATCTGGAGGAAATCAGGAAGAGGTCGAAGTGGGAGAACGAAAATTATATATGTCTTGGCCACATCCTGAATGGTATGTCTGATCCCTTATTTGATGTTTATCAAAATGTTGAAACTGCAAAGTTACTGTGGGACATGTTGGAAGCCAAATACATGGCAGAAGATTCTTCTAGTAAGAAGTTTCTTGTCAGTATTTTCAATAATTACAGAATGGTTGATGAACGGCCTGTGATGGAACAATATCATGAATTGTTACGAATTCTGGGGCAGTTTGCCCAACATGATATGAAGATGGATGAATCCATCTCTGTTTCGAGTATGATTGACAAGTTACCTCCTTCCTGGAGAGATGTTAAACATAATCTGAAACATCAGAAAGAAGAGTTAACTTTGGTTGAACTTGGAAGCCACTTCAGAATTGAAGAAGGCTTGAGAGCACAGGAAAATGTGTTGGTCAATGATGATAAGAAACGGGTTAGATCAAGTTCTGTGAACATGGTTAAAACGGGTGAATCATCCAAAGGAAACAGTAAGTTCAAAGGGAAACGCAAGTTTCAAGGAAACAACAATTCGGGTTCAAACAAAAAGCTGAATTACCATTGCTGGAAATGTGGTAAGGTTGGTCACTTTAAGGGGGACTGTAAGATGATGAAGAATAACAAGAAGTCCGGTTTAAAGAACAAGAATGAGGATGGTTCTAGCGGGTCCAAGGACCCGGGCAAGCAAGGTCAGAATTTAGTACAATTTGATAATTCGGTTCAGAATTACGTGTCACTAATTTCTGAGGCATTTTATGTGCAGGATGATGACATTGCTTGGTGGGTTGATTCGGGTGCAACAAGTCATGTATGCAAGGATCTTCGTTGGTTTAAAGACTTTCAACCAATCGAAGACGGGTTCTATCTTATTTTTATTTGGCGCCGTGTCACCTGGTGATGATGGTCATACCACTATTGGGTCCTTCCCCAAGTAGTGATGATTATCACTGTTAGGATTTATTAGCCTAACCGTGAGAAATTAGTAATGTGCACAATACCCCACTAGCCAGTGATTCAAGATAACCACGACTTAATCACTGTAATTATAACCTTTTGAAAATAATTGGAGTATTGTAAAATATATTTGATAAAAAGAGAATGACTCACATTGCAGATTTATACGGGCAGAATTTAGCCTACTGATTAGCCTTGTAACCTAATTTAAATAACAATGCACACGAACTAGGTCAGTAACTAATACAGCATTTACGATAACTCACGAGATTAAAACCCTCACAACGAATGACAAAGTGCTATACTTAAACATCCGTCGAATTCATGACTAATGACAAAGTATGGCCCTAATGTGGGCAGCACTTAAACATCCATTGGATAGTTTTCAATCGATCGGACATTGAATCGTAGCAGCGATCGAGTTAATACCCTGTATCGTAGCAGCGCCTCGCTATTTTGAAAATGAAATTCGACTTTTGAGCAGTATATTTTCGTTTTTGAAATTTGATTTCGACACCAGTGAACTGCCCATGACCCATCCTATTTATAGCTGAAAAATGGGTCTCATGCGGCCCGCGTGAGCCCTTGCTCGATCCTTACGCGGCCCGCGAGGAACCCTAGTCGTAGACTAGGGCTAGCGTGTCATCAGTAGTGCTGCCACGTGTACGCCACGTGGCCTGGGAACGCTTATCCGGTCAAACATAGGTTGACGCCGCTCGCGTAAGGGCCCTCGTGTTCTTTACGTGGCCCGCGAGAGGGTATAAAATATGATTTTCTTGATTTTTGACATGGATTAGGGTTTCGGGGGTCCGGGTTTTTACTTACGGGTCGTTTTAGGACATTTTTGAAGGTCCTTACATATTAGATTGGAGAAAGTAGAAGTAGTAGAAGAAGAAGAAGTACAGGTTGAAGAGGAGCTTCCAAGTGATCTAGATTTGTAAGATATAGAACTAGGGAGATGACAATCAGCGAATTAGTCCAATTCCGCTTCAGTAGGACGTGAAGCCCTATTGGTATCTCACACCATGGTTTTACGGTCCTGAAGCCATTGATGATGACTTCTGGGGCGACGGTGATGAGGAAGTAGTAGAAGATGATGCCCGACTAACCATGGCCCTGAGGGAAGAGGTAGTTGTTGAGCCACTAGACAAGATGGACGATGCGAAGAATGCAGAGCATATACCATCTGGGAGAATGTAACATCCCAATATTTTTGGGTATAATTTATATTATAAAAATTAAAGAGAAGGGCTTTATTTATATTGAATATTTATAAATTGTTGTGAATTTTCAAAATTGTTGAGATAAGTTTAGTAAAAGATTTATTAATGGTTTAATATATATGGATGAATATAAAATTTAGAACAATGGAAGATATAAACTAATCTTGAGGGACTAGTCTTGGCAAAAAGAATAAAACTTAGTAAAAAAGAGGAGAGAGTTGGTCAAACAAAAAGCTGGTGGATCATTTTAGAGTGTAAGTGTGTGTTTGTGTTGTGTGTCGACAAGAAGCAGAAAACAAGCACGTGAAGACACAAAACTTAACTTTTGAAGATGAAATCTATAAAACAAAAGATCAACCATTGATCTTTAGTAAAAGATTTAACCTAAAACCTAAATTTCTGGTAGTATATCCATGTATAGGGTTAGATCATGAGCATGATTTGGGGTTTATGTTTATTCTTGGTTGTTGATGCTATATCTTGTGATTATGTTGCTTAAAATAATCAAGAAATCTACTTTATTTGAACAACTTATGTTGCATGTTGGAATTTTGAAGAAATTATGTGGGTTTCAGTGATGAAATTGGGGGATTTACTATGGAGGAAGCTTAATTGCTAAAAAAATGAGAAATGTCCATAAATTACATAAGAAATATGTTGATGCTAAACAAAGGGAAATATACGCTTAAATGAATAAAGAATCTCCTCACAGTAGGTCTTTGAGTTGTGAAGCCTTGAATCAGTTATCATACTTACATTAATGACTATGTTGTGGTTTCCATGTTGTTAATGAATTTCTATAACAAAACTATGATGATTTTAAAAGTCTAGTGACCATCATGTTATGTAATGGTAAAATGGTATGATATATATTCTTTCAAATTATTATTATTATTAACATAACTCGAGTTGACTTCAGGAAGTCAACGCTTCGATAAGAGAAATCAAGACCCAATCTCTCCTATGGGCAAATGTAAGTTACCCTTACTTTATTATAATCTACGGCTACCTACTCGATGTGGATGAATCATAAGTTCATAACCTATTCATACAAGCGTATAACTACCTAATAGCATGTGCTATTAAGTAGCTATACATCTGGACTAAGGACACTATAATTGTTATTGATCTGGGTAAATATATGGTTTTTTTTAGTATCCACATTGTTGCTACTGCAGCTATTATAGTGTGTGTAGAAGTATTTAATTTGTTGCTATTGACCGGCATTTAAAACTATATATCTGGTCGTTTGGCTGCCACTTGTACATTGTACAAAATTGTATATTATCGTCACTGATTGGTTTGCATTTCAGTCGATAGGTGTGTCGCTTTGGTCGACATTTCTCTCTTATATGAAGATAGCACATAGTTTTCTTAAAAATTGGTGGTTCATCCGGGTAAGGTGACTATTATATTAATATGGAACCCAAGTTGAAGCTTGATGATGATCATAAAGATGAGGGTTTGGGATTTGTATATGTGATTGTCTAAGTAAGATCACACACAAGGTACACAAGTGATATTTTATTAAAGTCAATTATACAATTTGATTTGTAGTATTGATGATAGTCATTGGTTGTATGCAAGTGATGAGCAAGTCCTCTCCATGTAGAAAAGTTTTAAATTAAACTTGAAACTTGTATTTAAGTGAATTAACGGTATTCTTACTATGGAATTATGATAAAATAATATATGAAACTATCTCATCACCTTAATGAGATATAAAAAAATGGGGACCTAAATTCCGCACTAACAATTTTATTAAACGATGACATGGAGACTTTTACAAATTTTGGGCGTAACAGAGAAGGAGTTTGGTGATGAGTTTGTATGTTTAGCAACTCTTGAAGAAGGAGAATATGACCCAGTTGGTGATCTTGCCTATCTAGAGACAATACTTGTACAGATACCAACGATGGAGATTGAATATACACCAAACGTAGAAAAAGAGAAAGTGACTGAAGAGTTTGATAGTTGGCCCATGAGCGAATTAGATGTTGGATTGCCACTCACACCAACAAGAACACAAGAGAAAACACTTGGATCAACATAATGTGAAGGTGCAAAGATGGTGCAAACAAAAGCACAATGCAACATTGAAGTACAGAGATAACCATCCGCCTCTTTATATTTCACGTATCAGGTTTGATCCAGGTAAATTTGAATTTTGGTGGTTTAACTCATTTGAATTTCCTAATAAATTTGTTGGTTTAAAAATTGTTTTTTTAATAAATAATGATAATCAACTACAATTAAATGGGTTGGACCAGAGTTGGATAAAGGAGAAGCCTTTTGATTGAGAAATAAGTGTGGGATGCTATTCGGGATTTCACCGGAGCTGTAGAGTTTGTATTATAAGCCAGTGTTTATTTTTTATATCTTTTATTTTTTTAGTTGATATTACAGTGTGTATGAGACCAGAGTTAGAAACAAGTGTGGGGAGGGTAGAGGTTTGTTTTTTTTTTACTTGTACATGTTTGCATGAGACCACCTATACTTAAGAACTAAAAAAACAGGATGAAGGAGACTAAAAACACAATGAGCAGACCTAAGGGTGGGGGGTATGGTTAATTACTTTAGGGTGATTGAGTGATTCTCTACCCAATAATATTATGCCATGTCAACTCCCCATTCCACTCCCCATTTTGCACTCAATCACTAGGTATGATTAATCACTCTAGGGTGTTTGAGTTATTATTTTTTATTTTCTAGAAATATATGCAACGGTCGAAAATGGCACACCTTTCTCATCAATCAAATCCGTGACTATACACCAATTTGGCTCACCGAAACACCACTCACCGATGGTCTTCATCACGAGGGTGTGGTCACCGATCGGTGACTCCACTCACCGAATGAGTCCCCGCAAACCATACCGTGCACCCTAATAACACAATAGACAGAAAAAAAACACAATCCACGATACAAAAAACATGATGGTACTCCAGTAACATTAGTAAAAAAATTATTAACGTTTAAAGATGGTATGAGAAAGTGTGTTATCATGCACATGAGGAAAAGTAAGACAACATTAGTAACAACTAGGTGGACACCCGCCCAACGGGCGTGGATAGATCGTAAACATTGAATGTAAGCCTACGTTTATATGTAAAATATGATGTGAAATTATTTAATGAATTCACATTCGTATTATACTTAAGAATACATTAAACTTGTCGACTGATTAAGTTTAGACACAAGAGAAGCATAACGAACCCACAAAACATGCTTAATTTCACTAAATGATTTAATTTTACTAAAACAGAAAACGCAGTAATTAAAAATATATTATCTAATACATCATTTAGTTCCAAACCAATATATTCCAAACCAATACACAGTAAAAATGCATACAAACTATTAAATTTGGGCTGGAAAATACAGAGTTACCCTGCTTTTGGCAGTGCTTTTGGCAGAATACGAACGCCTCACGAAGTAGCGAGAAGGAGTGGTCTCTTCAGATGTGTACCTTCAATGTAGTGTTTAAGTTATTCCATGCATTGCTAAGAAGCTTAATCTGGTCATGATTTTCAGTTAACGTTTGGCATTCTTGACATAACCTGATTAAGTAAAGCACTATGATTAGTCTAAACGCCAACTGCATATATCTTATTTGAATCAAACGACATAAAAAGTTAAAAGTGATTTCATGTATCATCAAATGTACCTCTCGATACTAACAAAGTTCTCACGGAGATGATTTATTGTCTTCTCGGATGAAGCAAACAAAATGCATAAATCTAATTAATCAAATTCATAAATGGCAATAGAACTAAAGATTATTCTTTTTGCAGCTTGTGCTTGTTCAACAGCTTGTTCAATCACCTGCAGAGATAAACAACAACAAAACCAATCCATCATAGTGGTTTCAAACCACTGTTTTAATGCAACAGTGGTTTCAAACATCTGTTTTCTCCACAAACCACTATTTTAACCCAAACAGTGGTTTCAAACCACTGTTTTAACCCAATAGTGGTTTCAAACATCTGTTTTCTCCACCCAACAGTGGTTTCAACCACTGTTTTCTCCACAAAACACTTTTTAACCCAACAGTGATTTCAAACATATGTTGACCCAACAGTGGTTTCAAAACACTTTTTTTTCCGAAGGGTGCATAAGTATTGGAATGGCTTAAACTAATTTTATAGTGATTTGAAAAGAATATTCATAATATCATAAAACTAATTTTAAAAAAAAGTTATGAACTTTTTGTCCTACTATAATATCCATTAAACAAACAAAGAGATAATGCAGGTTTTTTGTCCAGTAGGCAGCTGTTCATCGTCTTGTGTTTTCCGATCACGGTAGCTGCTCGTCGTCTTATGTTTTCTAATCGCTGATGTCTAAAACAAAGTACATGTTCGACTGTCAAAAATTTGTAGACTTGGGATAGAGATGGTATAATACAAGCCCTAAAACTCAAAATCAAATTTTTTACCTTTATAAAATGGTTCATCTAACGTAATCATAATTGGCACTTTTGCAGCTCATTGTAAAAGTATTCCATTGTAAACCTGAATACCCTTAGCAGCTCTCTACTCAAAGCATTCATAATATAATATAACTAATTATTAAAAAGGAGAACATAAAATTTGGCAATGAATGGATCTATGATGTTAAAAGCAAGCAAGAGAAAGATACCTTCGTATACCGACTTGTCTTTCTTCTTTTAGAAGTGTATATAGAACACCTGAAATAGATGAGACTTTGTCAGAGAAATTTGAGTTAAAACAGTGTTTTGAAACCAGTGTATATAGAACATAAAATTTGGGTTAGATTAGTGTTTTGAAACCACTGTTTTGGGTTAAAACAGTGTTTTGAAACCACTTTTGGGTTAAAACAGTGTTTGAAACCACTGTTGGGTTATAACAGTGTTTTGAAACCACTTTTGGGTTAAAACAGTCGTTTCAAACACTGTTTTAACCCAACAGTGGTTTCAAACACTGTTTTAACCTTCAATACATTATTAAGAATAAAATCAAATGTATACCTACTGAGCTTGCTTGTAATAAGCATCATAATAACCAGCTGAAAGAGCATACGTCCCCATCAAAATCCTCCTTTTAACCTGCAATACATTATTCAAAAATCATTTTTTCGTTATAACCACTATAAACTTAAAAGCAAAGCTTATCAATGTAATATTTTATTCATACCTCTTGATGATGCTCTTATAATTATGGATTAAAAACTTAAAAGTGGACTTCTGAAGCACCTTTTATGCAATATACATAAGCTATATTTCAAATGACTTCACTTTTTAACTTAGTATTAACTATAAAAGATGTAAACTACTTTGAATTGTGAGCACAAACACAAAGTCACTGAATTATGAAACTTCACATGGCAGTCCCTAATACTCGAGTTAAAAAAATTCCAAAAACCACACTTTGAGTATTTGTATTAACTAAAACCAATTACATTTAATCACTTCAACTTAATTAGACATGTATCATTTTCTTATTAACTAAAAAAAGAAAAGCAAGTTAATTATAATCACCTAACCCATTAGTTCCCTGGCATATAGACTTGAATAAGTTAAGTTGATAAATATGATCCATAAAATAAAAATGAATTGATGACCCCTTGAACCTACAATGTTGACGAAATTGAGGGCCCGTTGGAAGCATCTCAAGATGGCACCATCAAGGTCGAAGAAAAAGACATGATCAATTACACTGCAGTGACCGTTCAGCTTCTGGGTGGTGAGCATGTGCCATTTCTTTTTACGCTCAAAGAACATGTAGCTTCAAGTGGCATTATTGCATTAATATTTGAATTATAATAGGGCAGAAACTAAAGTAGAATAACTTACAATAACATCATCATCTCATTTTCCCCAATTTTCAAGTTGCAGCATCATTAGTAGTCACCAAAGACTTCTTTCAAAATTCTTCTATAAGATTAATGTCTCTATCTGTAAGACTTTTCCTAGAGCAATACGCATCAAGTTAAAGGAAATTGAAATAACGCGTTATGAAATTGAATTAAATTGCATATTAATTTCGCCAAATGTTAGTAGATACCCAAATCCATTTTAGTTTGGCCATCAACACACATTGAACCGGCCAAACCGAAGCAAATCAACCGGTTCAGCCAGTTTGAGATCTATACGGTTCAGTTTTGACGGTTTACCCAACCAAAAAGTTTGGAACTTTAAATCTTCCGTGTAAACTGAACCAGCCGTTTATCTTTTTAGTTTAATTTAGCAATTAGTTATATGAAAACAGTCATTTAGCTTACATTTAGAGATGTTTCATGTTTGAAAAATGCTTATTTATGTAACTATAATTACTTATCTTATTTAAGTAATTACCTGTGAAGACCCACGCGTTGCGCCAGCACGTAAAAGCCACGTATGAGGCAAGAGCTTCACGGACACGCTATTTGACCCAAAATGCATTAAAACATGGTTTTAATGTAGTTATGCAGGAAAATTTTGATGATCACCCGCTAGAAAGGTCGCTTCTTCTTTTGCTTGAGATGCTGTCTCAAGGCCGTGAGGCGTTTTCCGAATCGCCTCACATCTCAAGCGCGCTATTAAAACCATGTTCTAAATGCTTGAATCACCTATTAATTAATTCCATTGCCACTCGAACCCGATGCAATAACTCATCAACGCCATGAAAATCAAAATCAAGAGCCCTTTTAATTGCAGATATAACAGCCTCATCTTTTGAACTACAAGCCACAAGTGCAATCCTTGATTTCCTTGAGGCTTCCATTGCCGAATTTACATTTTGTGCCTGCAAATTATTTCAGAGTAAAAATCTCTAAACCATGAAGAATTTATTAGTTTATTCACAGGTGGCAGTTTCGACGTGTTCACAGTAAATGACTTGATTAATTACTTTTTGAGCAACGCTTAAATTTATAATAAAAACAGATTTATAACGCCTGCGATTTGCCAGAATGTGGTTTGGGGTGTTGAGCAACGCTTAAATTTATAATAAAAATAGATTAGAAAATTATATTTATGTGAACAATATTAATTAAAAAGGGTAAATATAATAACTTAAATGTAAACATCTAAGAAAGATTCTTAAACCTTGGATTATACTTCTTATTTTTGAATCTTACCTAAATTTGTTCCAAAAACCGAAATCCGGACCGAAGCTTTGCTAAAATCGAAAAAAACTGAAACCGAAAAAAACCAAAACTGAACGGTTTTCTAAAACCAATAACCGAACATTTCGGTTACGGTTTCGATTATACCATAAAACCGGACAGAATCGAACTGAACCGTGCACACCCCGCACACCCCTTAAATAAAAACTGTATGTAGTTGCATACCTCAGATTGGTCATGATCATAACGCACCAAAAACCTACAACGACAACCTCGCACATCGTGTCGCCTTCTTTGAGCATCTAGAACATGTGCATCAAAGTACAGAGCCTGCTCTTTTCCTTCCTAAAAAAATTCAACGATTTTTAGAAACGGATTCTGATTTCTTTGATATGATCAAATATATTATATAATATATAAGTAATTATCACCTGAAAACAAAGTATGAGATCAGCAGGAAGAACAACTACACATTCAGATGCTTCACATGGAAGAGATCTTTGTCTCACGTTCTTTCGAACATTTACCCATTCATCCTCTTCGGCTCCAAAACCTGCAAATCGAACAAAAACTTCCTGATATTATTATAAGATGACACAATTAAATTATTTAAAAAAGAATATCACGGAAACTTGGTTAATAAAACACTGAATAGGCTATATAAATACCGGATCACCCGTCTCAAGAGACCTATGTGATATAAAGGTTGAAACATCATACCTACAAAAAACATAACCAAGATTTAGCGTTGTTGTATAAAGCTTAAACGTTAAATAAACGCGTCTATGTACTAACCATGCACCATCCCTAGCAGACTTAGCACCCTTCCTGCACTTTGAACTGAAAAAACGGGTGGTTGTTGGGGTGCTTGCAGGAACGTTCTAACCGAAGCTGAGTTAACCCAAAAGGCCAAAATTCAAATTAGTCAACAGACGAAACTAAAACATCATATAAAGTGAGTTCAGCTCTACCTGAAGGAACAGTTGGATGTTGTGGTGCTTGAGGAAAAGATCTAACATTAACTGCATTATCAAGAACGCACGTAAGTTCGGTAAACCATATACTACACAAAGTGCAAGTTTAACTGTTTAACTCACCTGAAGCAGCAGCATGCGGTTGTGTAACCTGAGGTACACCTTTTACCATAGATGAATCATGAACCATTTGTGTAACATTTAAGTTTCCCGGTGCTTTAGCTGCTTTAGCTCTGATGGCGTATCATCTATTTTGAAACCAATTTCACACTTGTTTCATTTGAACTTCAATCTTTCCCGCCCGTTCATTGAAAGTGACTGCTGTTGATGCCACAATTCATTGAAAGAGGACCAATCCACCTCACAATTGGTTTCTTTGTCTTCATCAGGAGCAAGACATTTCCCCATAAACCCACTCGCACCTTCCTCCAAAAGTTTACCACGATGTCTGTCATGAAAAGTAATGCATAAAATTCTATTTTCACAACTCCTATAAATTTACAAGGCTGATGATTTAAAACTCATGCACTTTTCTTTACTTCAGCAACCCAGATAATATCAATGAATTCAGGTTACATATACAAAATACACAAATAATAAAACCTAAAACTAAAAAAAAATAATGATGAAATTTACCTTGAGAGAAGCTCCACCAACTAAGAAGCCATCAACATCTTGATGCCCTCCCAATCCTTTACATATGAACCATTCACAGATCCTGCATATTATCATATAAATAAATTAAAATTAATTAAATTTTCCAACATAGAAACTTTATAAATACATTTACAAACCTCCAATGATGATTCTGACTTACAACACACAGATGTACCAATTGTGTCAATTTTTCCTACTCAAAACAAAAAACCCACCAAACCAAAAATCAATAGTGTCAATTTTTCCTACAACAGATGATAAAATTGGAACTGAAATGACGAAAATCTGACTTGATTTGAACAGAGACTTACTTCTTCTGCTGAAACGGAGATCTCGTTAGCTTTTTCATCGGCTTCTTGACGGATGAATTGGACCATTTGATGAAGAAGCTTGGAGACATCTGCATCGTTCATCGTTGGATCTGAATTTGGGGAAAACAAAGGTCACTTCGGTTGTGGTTCTTGATAAAAAAGATTCAGAACTCAAAAACCCTAAAATGACTGCTTACATGAAAAAGAGAGCCCCAGCCAAACACCATTATCTGAATCGGATGAGATGAAGGTGAAAGGTATGTAGTCCAAACCTGAATCGGAAGCGGAGTTTCAGAAATCAAAAACCCTAAAAGGAAGAATCCTGAATCGATGTTCTTCTGAGTTGAAGAGAGAGAGAGAGGTGAAGATGAATATGTTTTGAATTTTAAAAATGAAGCCTGGACTATATGTGAAGAGAGAGGAGGATTAAAATTATAATTTGAATTTTGAATTTGATTTTGAAGTTCCCTCTTAAAAAAAATAAGTATTACATTGAGATTTAAAATGATTTAAAAAAAATCGGATTTATGAGATCAGCGGAATGACATCAGCCGAATCTATGTGGCATCCTAGGTGGCGTACCTCAATGGTTGACACATAAGCAAAGTGAGGTCAGCCTTTAAGCTCCTTTTATAGTATAGATAGATACCCCTCATTCAAATTCCAGTAAATTCTAATAAAAAAATCCCTCCAATTTCTTACCCTATTTAGTTTCATCCATTGGATTTCAAGATCAAAGACCCAAAATCCTTTCAAAAATGCACGTAATTTCTTAACCTATAAGGTTATAGGGTGTACTCTAACATTTAGAGTGTTAACAATGACATGACATGTTAACTAACATTGCAAACCACTCCTTACTTATGTTAAAAGGGCATTAAATTGGTTATGTGTTAACATTTTAACACAATGTTAAGAGATTGAATTGATTATTCTTTTCTTTTTTAGACCAAAAACCATTAAAATATAGGGTTAGATGAAGTTAATGGGATTAAACCATTTCCTTGGAGTGAGACAAAGTGAAATGAGTTAAAAAGATTAATGTAGCACTTAGGTAGAGTTAAGATAGGTTAAAGTATACCTAAATACTTTAGATACATAAAATATAATCTTCATTGGCTATTTCTAGATTCCATGTTTATGATGGGATTGGAATCTCTATCATTATTGCCTTCCTTTTCACAAGAGGGTTTTAATCCAAATTGATCACTTCATAGTCTTTATGGTCGTCTTTTTTGACACCTTCAATCGATGTATTTCATTTTAAGAATTTTTTAAGGTTAAACTTGCACATAGTTTTCATTTGAGGATTTATTAAGCATAAACTTGCACATAGTTTTCATAGATACACATATTAATTTAATAAGCAATGAGAAAAGTTCCATAATATTCATGTTATATTTTGGAAGTTTCATATTTCGCGTACACGAATAAATAAATATCAATACAAATATCATGCACTTTATAATACGATGCATTTAACAACTTTTCTAACTGGAAATAAAAATAACTCATAATATATTACAATTGAATCCCAAATTATCAATTACTAATTGTGTGATGGCTCAATATTATATCATATGTCGTTTTTAACTTCATGTTTATATCATCATTGTTAACTTCCGTGATGATTTAATTAAAAAAATTATTTCGTTAACTGTAATACTGATCCGACGTCTCAGATTAAACTTTTGCAATATATTTGGTCTCGTTAGAATGTTAGTTAAATTACTACAAAGGCTACAGATCAAAGGTTGGACTAACCTACATCTGTAGCAACGCCACACGGAAGTTATTTTTGATCTAAAAACAAACAAACAAACAAACAAACATGTCAAATTGGAAACCATGTTCCTATCCCTATAAAACCTTTACAAGTACCCTACTTTCTTTTGGACATTTTTGAAAGGAGCAACAACATATCATGGGTTCTTGGAAAGAGTGTCACTTGAACACAAAACACGGGGATCTTTGTGAAATCTGAAGTTTTATAAGAGCAGGCGGGGTGGTCCGTGATACCACCCCATCACGCGTTAATCGACCACGGAACACCGCCGCCGCCCACCCCATCACGCGTTCTTTTTGTAACGCGTTGAAAGTATAACGCGTTGAAATTGGATGGAATTTGAACGTTGGTATTATTCGACCGTTGAATAACGGTAACTTTATAAAAAAAAAAAACCCCTTTAAACCTTTATATATATCTCCATTTAAACCATTTTTTACACACACCAAAAACATAATCCATTTCACACAATTTTTATATCTTTCTAAAATGGAATTCTCTACGGATTCGACGTTTCCGATGTCTAGCGATAGCGATACCGAGTCGTCTTCCGACAACGAGACGCTAAAATATTTTGTGTCGGTGTATAACGAGCTTGATGCCGAGTCGTCCCGCCCAAAGAAGAAGATGGTCGACCGTGATCGTATACGTGCCAACGACGCTTTGATGAACGATTATTTAGTGGAAAATCCGCTCTACAATACCGAAACGTTTAGAGATCGGTTTCGTTTACCCAAAGAATTATTTTTAAAGATTGTTGGAGACATCGAAGCAAGCGAGGAATTGTTTCAAGAAGGTTACGATGCGAGGGGCAAACCAAGTTTCACGCCGATACAAAAATGCACGTCCGCCATTCGCCAACTAGCGACAGGTAACCCTCCCGATCAATATGATGAATACCTAGCTATGTCGGCCAGAACTTCACGAGAATGTTTGCAATTTTTTTGCAACGCTGTCATTAAGTTGTATGCTAACGAGTTTTTACGTAAACCGACGGGCCACAACATCTCACGTATTTACGCCGCACACGAGGCTAGATGGCATTTTCCCGGGATGCTCGGTAGCATCGATTATACACATATCGAGTGGAAAAATTGCCCAAGAGAGATGCGAGGGGCGTATGTTAGGGGAGACATCAAAAGACAAACCATCATACTAGAAGCGGTGGCGTCGAATGATTTATGGATTTGGCATTCGTATTTCACAATATGGTGATCAAAGAAGACGGACGTGCAATATCCCTGGATTGGGTGCCGGATCCTCCTACACAAGTTCAAGTTCCACAAAATATCCATCTACAATTGCGTAACGAAGAAACTCACTTTCGGTTGAGATACGATTTAATCGAACTAGTAGGTTCTCTAGGTTTGGAGTTTCATGATTCGGACGAGGAGTATGTTTTTTTTTTAAATTGTATGTTTCTAGTATGTTAAATTGAAGTAGTATGTTTTAAATTTAATGAAATTTTTAATTTTAGTGTTTTATTGTTAAATTTATAATTTAGTGTTTAATTTCTAATTTTAAAATGAAAATTAAAAAAATTTGGGAGTGATAGAATTCCATCACTAGTGATACCACCCCCACTACATTTCTATCACTAGTGATAGAATATTGGGTGATGACATGTCATGAGTTGATTGGTGCTTAGTAATGATAGAAATGTATCAGTAGTGACCACCCATCCTCCCTTTATGATAGAACGATCCAAAATGCGAAACTTGATGAAAGTTATTTGAGGTTTGCAAATGTTGAAAACTTTGAAGATTATCAACCTCCAAAACTAGGTGGACCAACCGACAAAGTTCGCGCCACCTATATTTTGCCTCGGCCTTTGCTCAATAAGTTGAAAATTTTGGTTTCAACAGAACTACCAAGTACCAACATTAGCATATGTATCATCTTTTACTGTTGCATGTGCTTATATCTGGAGTTGCATGGCAAAAATGCGCAACGATGGGCTGCAAATGTTTGGCTTCGCCATCAATTGTAGGGCACGTATGAATCCCACACTCCCAGTAACCTATTTTGGTAACTGTATTGGAGGGTGCAAAGCTATGGAAAATAGTACACAATTAACCGGAAAAGAAGGGTTTGTGACCACTGCAAAATTGATTGGAGAAAAACTACATGAGACTTTGACCGATAAGGATGGAATTGTTAAAGAAATAGAATCATTCAACGACTTCTTTTCCAACGGGTTTCCTACAACAACGATCTGGGTTGCTGGAACACCAAAGCTCAAGTTTTATGACATGGATTTTGGGTGGGGTAAACCCAAAAAAGATCGAAATAGTTTCGACTGATTATAATGGTTCAATATCCATAAATGCCTGCAAAGAAAAAAATGAAGATCTCGAGATTGGCATTTCCCTTACGAGAACGGAGATGGTGTCTTTCGTTCGTATCTTTGAGGATAGTTTAGAAAAATATATCTAGATGCGTCAAATTATTAGATCCTTGTTGAGTTATTCGATTAGGGAAATATATCTAGATGCATCATATTATATATTATTGTTGAATTGTTGTTTTCTTTTATTCTTGTTGAATTGTTGTTTAATGTTGTTTAAACTTTACATCTCCCATCCGTAATTTATCTTACACTATTTGCTTCCAGAGCTTTAAACGTTAATTCAAATTAATCTTCGTAGTCTTTATAGTTGTCCTTTTGTGCAGTTGTGCATGTCGGTATATCATCAAACCCGAAAATACCCGCAACCACATTCATTATCAAACCCGAAAATACTCACAACGTACCACATTCATAACTATTAGGGGACGGGGCGCCCCGTTGTGAACCCTCCATCACGCGTCAAGCAAGTTAGGAGGTGCGGGAGTGCACGCTAGTTTGAGTTATTATAATTCGAAGAGTACGGGCGGAGCCCGTACTCTACGGGGGTTCCAAGGGGGCAGCGCCCCTGGCGGGGTCCAAGGGGCTGCAGCCCCTGGCGGGGTACAAGGGGCAGAGCCCCTGGCTGGGGTCGAGCTGACAAAAATTGCCTTAATGAAATCGCATCAGAAAATTTTATTTTCTGAATTTTGTCACATTTTCGAAATGACAAAAATTGGCAGTTTTTTGGGCAATTTGTCTGAAAATCGAGATAACTGCCACTAGGCAGTTACACCCCAAAAATTCCCAATTTTCGTAGACAGCCTCTTGGTTACAATCCACTGGTTCGAAATTTCACACACACGATCATACACTGGTTCAATTTCTCGAAATCAGAGTTGTATCCGATTGAATTATTCGGGTGAACCACCAAAATAATTTGATCTGAGAGTGATTACACGCCTCTCTGATCATCCGGCAATTGAAGTTCCCCAACAAAGATCAAATTATTCTGTGAAGATGGCAAGCGGATCGATGAAGGATATGACAAGCAAGGAAAACAAACTGGAGAAGTTCGAAGGGGTGGACTTCCGAAGATGGCAGAAGAAGATGCACTTTCTTCTGACTTCGTTGAAGGTTGTGTACATGTTGACTACTCCAATCCCGGAGATACAAGAGGAGGGAAATCTGGAGGAAATCAGGAAGAGGTCGAAGTGGGAGAACGAAAATTATATATGTCTTGGCCACATCCTGAACGGTATGTCTGATCCCTTATTTGATGTTTATCAAAATGTTGAAACTGCAAAGTTACTGTGGGACATGTTGGAAGCCAAATACATGGCAGAAGATTCTTCTAGTAAGAAGTTTCTTGTCAGTAATTTCAATAATTACAGAATGGTTGATGAACGGCCTGTGATGGAACAATATCATGAATTGTTACGAATTCTGGGGCAGTTTGCCCAACATGATATGAAGATGGATGAATCCATCTCTGTTTCGAGTATCATTGACAAGTTACCTCCTTCCTGGAGAGATGTTAAACATAATCTGAAACATCAGAAAGGAGAGTTAACTTTGGTTGAACTTGGAAGCCACTTCAGAATTGAAGAAGGCTTGAGAGCACAGGAAAATGTGTTGGTCAATGATGATAAGAAACGGGCTGGATCAAGTTATGTGAACATGGTTGAAACGGGTGAATCATCCAAAGGAAACAGTAAGTTCAAAGGGAAACGCAAGTTTCAAAGAAACAACAATTCGGGTTCAAACAAAAAGCCGAATTACCCTTGCTGGAAATGTGGTAAGGTTGGTCACTTTAAGAGGGACTGTAAGATGATGAAGAATAACAAGAAGTCCAGTTCAAAGAACAAGAATGAGGATGGTTCTAGCGGGTCCAAGGACCCGGGCAAGCAAGGTCAGAATTTAGTAAAATTTGATAATTCGGTTCAGAATTATGTGTCACTAATTTCTGAGGCATTTTATGTGCAGGATGATGACATTGCTTGGTGGGTTGATTCGGGTGCAACAAGTCATGTATGCAAGGATCTTCGTTGGTTTAAAGACTTTCAACCAATCGAAGACGGGTCTATCATGAAGATGGGGAATGTTGCAACTGAACCAATCAAGGGAATAGGAACTGTGAAACTTGTGTTTACCTCTGGAAAAACTTTACTTTTGAACAATGTTTTGTATGCGCCCGGGATTCGAAAGAATCTGTTAAGTGGCATTGTGTTGAATAATTGTGGGTACAAACAAGTATTGGAAAGTGACAAGTATATCTTGTCAAGATATGGTACCTTTGTTGGTTTCGGTTATCTATGTAATGGTATGTTTATGTTGAATGTTGATGTCTCGGTTATGAATGAATCTGTTTGTGTTGCTTCAACTAGTAATGCAAATTGCTTAGCTTCAAGTAGTAGTAGAAACAACTTGACTGAATCGGAATTATGGCATGCTAGACTAGGACATGTACATTATAAAAGAGTTAAAGAAATGTCTAAAATGAGTTTAATTCTGCCTATTGACATAAACAATGATATATGCCATGTTTGCAAGTTGAATAAGATAACCAAAAAGCCTTTCATGCAACATGTTCATAGGGAAACTAAAGTGTTAGATTTGATACATAGTGATCTATGTGATTTTCATGCTACACCATCTCTAGGTAATAAAAAATATGTAGTAACATTTATAGATGATGCTACTAGATTTTGTTACGTTTATTTGTTGCATGCTAAGGATGAAGCTCTTGAAAAGTTTAAGATTTATAAACAAGAAGTAGAGCTTCATCGGAGTGGGTTGATCAAAACCATACATACGGACAGAGGTGGTGAGTATTTTGATCCGGGGTATTTCCAATCTACTGGAATAATACACCATACCACAGCTCCTTACACACCGGAACAAAATGGTGTGGCGGAAAGGAAAAATAGGACTTTAAAGGAAATGGTTAATACCATGTTGTCCTATTCGGGTCTAAGTGAGGGCTTTTGGGGTGAGGCTATGTTGACAGCCTGCTATTTGCTAAATAGGGTTCCAAATAAAAGGAACAAGACCACCCCTTTTGAGCTTTGGTATAAAAAACCACCTGAGCTGCATAAGCTGATAGTTTGGGGTTGTAGAGCCGTGGTGAGGCTCACTGATCCTAAGATAAGGAACATAAGGGAAAGAGGTATAGACTGCATTTTCATTGGGTATGCGGAGCATTCATTTGCTCATAGGTTCTATGTTATAGAACCAAATGACTACGTGTCAGTGCATACGGTTATTGAGGCAAGAACTGCAGAGTATGATGAGAATAGATTCTCTTCAATACCTAGGCCTAGAGACATGGTTCCAAGCTCTAGTAACTCTCACGTGGCTGATCAAGTGATTGATACTCCTCCGGAACCTAGGAGGAGTGGTAGAGCAAGAAAAGCTAAATCATTTGGTGATGATTTTCAGCTATATTTGGTTGAAGGATCTAGAGATGAAATTAAAATTCAATATCAATATTGCTTCAATATTGAGGAAGATCCTAAAACCTATAGTGAAGTCATGGCATCTCGGGATGTAGCTTTCTGGAAAGAAGCTATAAATGATGAGATGGACTCTATTATGCAGAATAACACTTGGAAACTGTCTGATCTACCCCCTGGGTGTAAACCACTTGGTTGTAAATGGATCTTCAAGAAGAAGATGAAAGTAGATGGTTCAATTGAAAAGTTTAAAGCCCGATTGGTTATCCAAGGCTTTAGACAAAAGGAAGGAATTGACTACTTTGATACATATGCTCCTGTAGCAAGAATATCCACTATTAGATTGTTGGTTGCCTTGGCTGCAATACACAATGTTGTAATTCATCAAATGGATGTGAAAACCGCTTTCTTGAATGGTGATTTGGATGAGGAGATATATATGAAACAACCAGAGGGTTTTGTTATGCCTGGCAATGAGCATAAGGTGTGTAAGCTAGTTAAGTCACTATATGGCTTAAAGCAAGCACCAAAACAGTGGCATCAAAAGTTCGATGATGTGGTTTTGTCTAATGGTTTTGTATTAAACCAAGCAGACAAGTGTGTATATAGCAAATTTGATGATTCTATGAAAGGAGTCATAATTTGTCTATATGTAGATGACATGTTGATCTTCGGTACTGACCAGGATCAAGTTGATAAAACAAAGAAATTTTTGTCATCTTGTTTTGATATGAAAGACTTGGGGGAGGCGGAAGTGATCCTTGGTATAAGGATCAAAAGGGAGAACAATGGCATATCTATCTCTCAGTCTCATTATATTGAGAAGATATTGAAAAAGTTCAATTTTCATGATAGTTCTCCGGTTAGCACTCCAATGGATCCTGTTTTTAAGCTCTCACCTAATGAAGGTGTAGCTGTAAGCCAACTTGAATATTCAAGGGCCATTGGATCCCTCATGTATGCCATGATTAGCACTAGACCGGATATAGCTTATGCGGTTGGAAAGCTTAGTAGGTATACTAGCAATCCAGGTGCAAGTCATTGGCAAGCAATGAATCGAGTATTTAGGTACTTGAAAGGAACCATGAAATATGGTTTGACCTATACTGGATTTCCTTCGGTTTTAGAAGGTTATTCGGATGCAAGTTGGATTAAAAACAAGGAAGATCATTCTTCCACGAGTTGATGGACTTTTCTGCTTGGAGGAGGTGCCATATCTTGGGCATCTAAGAAACAGACTTGCATTACTGATTCGACAATGGAGTCTGAGTTTGTAGCATTAGCCGCAGCTGGCAAAGAAGCTGAGTGGCTAAGAAACTTGATTTATGAAATTCCATTGTGGCCTAAACCTATATCACCAATATCTATTAGATGTGATAGTGCTGCTACCTTGGCTAAGGCCTATAGCCAAGTGTATATTGGGGAGTCTAGACACTTAGGTGTTAGACACAGCATGATTCGTGAGCTCATCATGCATGGGGTGATATCGGTGGAGTTTGTGAGAACTCAACAGAATTTAGCCGACCACTTAACCAAAGAGTTATGTAGAGATCTTATGCACAAGGCGGCTGTAGGGATGGGATTAAAGTCCACCTGAGATTTCTCGTGTTAAGATACCCAATTCCCACCTAATATGACGTTAGGTGCTGAATTCAATGTGGAAAGCTTAACATCTAGAAATTGGAACACATTAGTAGCATCATCCCAAGGTATGTGTTCAGACCTGCAAGTTAAAGGAGGTTGAAGGTTTTCTTCTTAATAGTTCTTTGAAAAAATTGCATATGCAGGTGCAAGAATAAAGAGCTACCTATATAAGCATGAAGTTTAGCCGCTTCAAGAAGCTAGGACTTGGCTTTGATATGTTCATTGAAGGATGGGACACAGGCTAGTAAAAATAGTGTCAAGAAAGAACATTAGAGTATGTAAACTTGTGTGTATATTATCTTCATGTATTCACTGAATAGAAAGGGTTCAATCCTTAGCGACACCCCTATATTCGAATATTTGGAATGTGTAATAATTCAATCGTCGCGATATTTCATTTATGCATAAGTTTGATTGTTTGTGAATTTGTTTAAGTTAATCAAGGATTACGCTAAAATGGGGGAGGATTGTTAGATATTTTAGTGTAATCGGGGATTGACTTGGTGATCAAGGCGAATAATAATACACATCAAGCAAGTTAGGAGGTGCGGGAGTGTACGCTTGTTTGAGTTCTTATAATTCGAAGTGTACGGGCGGAGCCCGTACTCTACGGGGGTTCCAAGGGGGCAGCACCCCTGGGAGCAGGGTCCAAGGGGCGGCAGCCCCTGGCGGGGTCCAAGGGGCAGAGCCCCTGGCTGGGGTCGAGCTGACAAAAATTTCCTTAATGAAATCGCATCAGAAAATTTTATTTTCTGAATTTTGTCACATTTTCGAAATGACAAAAACTGGCAGTTTTTTGGGAAATATGTCTGAAAATCGAGATAACTGCCACTAGGCAGTTACACCCCAAAAATTCCCAATTTTCGTAGACAGTTTCTTGGTTACAATCCACTGGTTCGAAAGTTCACACACACGATCATACACTGGTTCAATTTCTCGAAATCAGAGTTGTATCCGATTGAATTATTCGGGTGAACCACCGAAATAATTTGATCTGAGAGTGATTACACGCCTCTCTGATCATCCGGCAATCGAAATTCCCCAACAAATGTTACCATTAAAAGAATTTTTATATATACACACAATATAAAATACAATCATTCTTCCAATTCAATCCAAACATTCTCCCAATTCAATCCAAACATAAAAATATATCACGTAAAAATCAGTCCCAAATATTTTTAGTGACTGATAAATCAGTCTTAAATATTTACATATTTGAGACTGATATATCAGTCCCTGAAAATTTAGTCTCGAATGGACACTTTTCTTGTAGTGCATGTTGCTATATGTTTCTAACATCTTTTTACATGGTGTTTTTTACCGATACGGTGTTCAACATGTTATAACACCATATAACAACCATCTTCATATACACAAAATATCGCTAACATTAATACTATACATAAAACAGATAAAGGTCCAGTTCAGATTCATACCACTTGTTTCCTACGCCACAAAACATACAACGAGCCAGTGTGTCTTCAGACTTATCACGCCTGTCTCTCAATGAGACAACACGCTTGACGTACGGCGATCGCAGTGCAACTGGAAGAATGATTGTTCGTTTCAGCCTTGGAGTTTTACCTCGTTCCGCAGGTTGCTTTACCTCGTTGTGGTCTTCATCCGTCACAACGTTGTCCAGCCTTGTTGACAAGTTCACCGCTTGAATTCCAAAAACATTGACTCTTGTCTGGTTTCTTTTCACTTCGTCCCTCCTCAATTGCTCTATCCACCTCTGCGACAAACGAAGATGTTATGGGTGAAAAGGGAGAAGTGTTCTGTGTTATACCGTCATTATTTTGCACGTTTGCAGGAGTGTTATCTCCGACAAAGGATACACTACCTTTTCGAAGATCAATGATTTCATCTGCTTCAACCACATTATCTTCTTCAACTCCAACGCTTTTATTTCCCTTTTCCGCATCATCACCTTCATTTTCTTTTTCATCTTCAACTTTAAGATGTTTTATGATTATTTCCTTCTACTCCATTGCTTTCCGTTTCAACAGATCACTCTCGGGGAACATCACACATGATTCTGTTAGTGTGTTATTGATTTTGTTCACGCAAATCTCAAACTCTCTAAATAGATTATCCAACAAATTTGACCAAACCTGTACGAAATCCCGGTTTAATAACATATTTCCGTGGTATCTTTCTAATCCCCCATCAACTTATATGTTATCAACTTATATGTTGTCAATAATCAAGATCTGTTTTGTTTTCAAGTTGAAAAACATAAGATAGTAGTGATCCCCTGTCAAGATAGGTATAAATACCATCTGGAACATTTAAACGATTTTGGTTCTGTCCCAGCCAGCACAACGTTCATGTTTGTAGTAAATTATGTTATGCGGTCATCATCAGACATCTGGAAATCTTTCTCCAGCTGTGTTTCAAAAATTTGGTAACCAAATTATCAGTTATGGTGTTATCAAACTTTTCAGCTACGATGAAGTATTCGATAGGCGTATTCGATAGGTGTTATTAAATAACTCATTTGCGACGAAGTATTCCATATGTGTTATTAACAATTCAGAAATCAAACAAAAGATTGTTAAACAATCTAAAAATTGGTAAACATACAATAAGCTATGGTGTTATTCAAGTAAGCAAAATAAGCTATGGTGTTATTCAGTAAATTCACAGAATATTGATAAGCAATTTTGTAAACATATAATAAGCTATGGTGTTATTCGGTTATTTAAATCCAAATTTGGTAAACATACAATAATCTATGGTGTTATTCAGCTATTTCACAGAATATTGGTAAACATATCAGCAGAAGTCACATATAGTGTCAAATCAAGAACAAATCATAATATGTTTACGAGCTCGAAATCCCCGTCAGATGCGCCTAATGGTGATGGAGTGTTCCCGTACTATGAGATCATCAGCACACGGAATTCACCATCCGTACCTACAAACAATGCACATGTTTGGGTGTCAGTTTGTGATAGTAAGTAGTCTGCAGAGTGTCTGTATATACCCAGGTACGCATCATCATCGTTGATCTCTTCAGAATCTTCATCCATTAGCTCATTGTCCGTTTCCATTTCCTTTCTTCGTGTTGTTTTTTGCATTTTGATTGTCTTTTCTCTATTTATTTTCCTTGTACGTTTGTGTTTCTCCACCCGCCCTACACTTTATCTCTTCCTTTTTCCCATTTCTCATCACTTTCAACATCCTCAGCTGGTTTAGTTTTTTTCTCGTCCTTTTCTTTCTACTTTTCGTGGTGTTTTGAGTGCATGTTCTCCATATCCGCTTCAAGCTTGTTCAACGCACCATCATCGACAAGTTCAACAATAGGTGAACTGTGCAACGAATGTATCTTCTTTTTCTCAATTCCGTATGCGATCTGCGACAATATATTGCAAGATGTTTCAAAAGATTGGTAAACAAATTAACAATTATGGTGTTATAAAAAGCTATCGCGTTATTTAAGTAAAAAAATAAGCTATGGTGTTATTCAGTTATTTCACAGAATATTGGTAAACAATTTTCTAAACATATAATAAGCTATGGTGTTATTCAGTTATTTAAATCCAAAATTTGGTAAACATACAATAATCTATGGTGTTATTCATTTATTTCATAGAATATTGGTTAACAACTTAAAAGGTATGGTGTTATTTAATTAAAGATGTTATTCAAGATGTTTATAATGCAAGATGTTAATTACTAGCAACTTCCGTAGTAACAACATTGGTCCTCGGAAAGCATCCTCACCACCATGCCACGCCTTTTTCGTTCTGTTAAGACATGACACCATGTACGAACATAAGTTGAAGCTTTTAATATCCACGTTCGGCTGTATACATTGAATATATCACACGTTCATCGAATTGTTCATTGTGCTTTCACCCACGAAAGAAAAGTAGACAACCAAGAAGTTCACGACAAGCAGTCGTCCGTAATCATGTCTGTCTAATATGTAATGTATCAGCTGCAATGGCGATAATCTCTTGCTATTTATATGCTCAAACTGATTACTGAACTCTTGAACGACAAGATATTTCTTTTTGTTTGGGTTCTTCTTCTCAACGAGCTCTGTTGGTTCTATAGGCAGCCCGAAAACACGTTTTACCAGCTCTGATGTAATTGCTACCACACGGCGGCCTCCCACATTCAAATCACATGCGTTTGGATCGTAATTTGACACCAACCATTGTGTCAATGTTGTAGGCACAGATGTTACCTTATAACCGAATATCGACCCAAACACAATTTCTTTTAATGTCTCTCATTGCTCGTCATTGAGGCCCAGTGCTAGGCATATCAGATTATCGATAGACACCTTTGGCCTGATCCGTGCACCCGTGAATGGTTGATACGGCTGTGACACTGTTGATGCCTTACATGAGTCGGTGTTCTTTTGGCCGCCAATTTTCGTCGCTTCCCCGTTGGGGTGTCAACGAAATCGTCATCCGGGTCTGCCAGCCGATCTACAACATTTTTAATATTTGTATTAGTAGACCCGTAAACCAAAAGACAAACACTTTATTATAATACCTGGGTTGGTTGTTTTATCACCGAACGTGACTACGACCAGTTTGTTATCTGCTTCTGTTTGTGTTGGTGCAGTAATATCTTTCGGCACATTCTCCTTTATGCCATTATCAGTCCCCACTGTATTCCCTACTTCACGCATATCTGTTTGGGTTCAAATCAATTATTACCAGGTGTTATCTATTAAAAAATTATAATCGCAAGACCTTTTTTACTTTGTTGGTTTTTTTCGCTTGTGGAACATTTTTGTTTGTTTCTGCATTATCAACATCATTCATACCAGCAGCACCATCTGCTTAATCCAAAGCAATATTTATCATATAAAAAACTCATCATAAAAATAGAGATTCACATCTGGGCTACTTAGCATAATGTAGTGTTTTTTTTTGTTTGTTTATACTTTTTACTACATTGCAAATACCTTTGTCCTCATTATTTGATGTTTCTGAGTCGCTACATACCAACGGTCTTTCAAATGTGTTTTTGAACCGTGATTTGTACATTTTCCCTTTAAGTCGTTGGCTTGACCTAACTATAGAAAACATTCAAAGACTATATTTAAAAGACTACAACTAATACAATTTTATCCTAGATCATGTTTCAAACCTTTTTACAAAAACCATGTGATAGGATGTTAGGACCATACATCAACATATAACAGGATGATACCACAAATAAACAAAAACCAAAATACAGTCATCTACCAACATATTGAACACCTGTATATAACAAAACAACATATAACTAGATGTTAGATCTGTTTACCACAATATAACAGGATATAACGCCATACAACAACACAAATAACAGCAAATCTACATATAACAGTTATCAACAAATAACAACATAACCAAAACACAGTCATTTACTAACATGTTAACACAACATATAAAAAAAACACCATATACTAGAATGTTAGAACCGTATACCACATTTTTCACAGGTCATAACACCATAGAACAATACAAATAAAGCCTAGTTGCAAACAACAACATATATAACACCATATATACAAAAAACACCATCGAATAGGAGGGTTAGCACCATATATACCATGTAATATGATATAACACCATATAACAATATAGAGTGGGGATCCTACGGAAAGTGTGTTTTTCCTAGAAAGTCTAGGAAGCGATCTGTTTGTGTATTATGGATGGAATGATAGATGAAAGAGAAAATGTATTCAAAGTAGTGTACCAAAACACATTATTTCATGCTGATACATATAGATGTACATGTGCATTTCTAATATTGTTAACGTAAAAAGTAGTGTATTACAAGTGGTAGTGTAAAAGAAAGTGCAATTGACTAATATTTGTAATGAATTACGGAATTTGACAAAGAAATGATACATATGCACATGTGCATGGATAACTGTTACTCGAAAAAAAAATTGCAAATTTTTTTTTTGTTTTTTTATTAACAAAATATAGCGATTTTTTCAAAAAAATAGTAAAAAATAAAAAAAAATTGGGTGTTTTTTAGATTTTTTTTAGGAATTACTGTTTGTGTTCACACTGGTTCTCGCGGTTCTCGCAATAAAGGGTGGTTCCTAACGGATCCTTCTCCTATATATATATATATATATATGGTAGGGTTCTAGAGTGAATAACCTTCCAAGAGTGAACTGCGTGAACTGATCTGGACCATTGATTATTATGATCTTGAGATCTTAAATGGATGGCATGATTGTAATTATTCGGTTAGGTTTTAGTGTTTTATTAAAAACAAAGGGGTAAAAGTGTAAATACATTAATTGGTTATTTTAAAATCTGGAAACTAAATAGTTTCCATATTCTCCGATTTCAAAAAATCACATAATTATCTATAGGTTAGTTTATCAAGGTGGGGATCAAATAGGAAGTTTATTTTGACTAGGAAGGATAGGAAGCAACAGGATTAGGACATGTGGCAAAATTTAAAATAAAGAGGAAGGGTATTTTAGTCAATCTTATCCTTTCTTCTTCCTTTTCAAAACCCAGTAACTTCAAAACCCACCATTTTCAAAACCCACCATCTTCAACCATTTCTTCACTTTCTATCTCAATAATCACTACATTATAGTGCGATTTTCGTCACCAATCAATGATTCAAACACCCGATCAACGTGTTCTTCAGCTTTTTTGAAGAAAACCCTGTTTAATTTCATACAAAATCTCAGTTTTTTTCCGGTGATTTTGAAGATAATCACTCGATCCGTTCGATTCGAGCGATGATAAGTGTTTCAATCATTCAAAATTCGTCAATTGTTGAAGAAATCACTTCGATCCATGTAAGAAATTCTTTAGTTTCATTTTTACGATCTGGGTTTTTGATTTAGTAATTGCGTTTTACTATTTTGGCGGGGGTCCGGGGGCAGCGCCCCTAGTTGCGGGGTACCAGGGGCGGCGGCCCCTGGCGGGGTCCAAGGGGCAGAGCCCCTGGCTGGGGTTGAATTGCTGTGATAAAAATGCATCAGAAAAAATAATTTTCGGTAAATTGCCTTTGGAAAACTGCATTCGTAAACTTCATTGGTTTAGACAATTCACAGCTCAGACAATTCACAGCACAGACAAAACTATTGTCAAGGTTCAATGCGTTTTAGAGAGAACACTTTCTTTGGTGTTTTTAGACAATTGCGTTTTAGAACTAAAACATTTTTATGTGTTTTCAGGCCATTGTGTTTTAGAAAAACACATTCTTGAGTGTTTTTAGTCATTGCGTTTTAGGTAAAACACATTTTTAGGTGTTTTCAGTCCGTTGCGTTTTACAGAGAACACTTTCTTTTGTTTTTTTAGTCAATTGCGTTTTAGAATGAGACATTTTTAAGTGTTTTCTGGCCATTGCGTTTTACAAATAAGACATTTCTTTGTGTTTTTGGTGCATTGCGTTTTAGGTAAAACACTTTTTTATGTGTTTTCAGTCCATTGCGTTTTAGAAAACATACATTTTAAGTGTTTTCTGGCCATTGCGTTTTAGAAATAAGACATTTGTTTGTGTTTTTTGGGCATTGCGTTTTAGGTAAAACACATTTTTATGTGTTTTTAGTCCATTGCGTTTTAGAAAGTACATTTTCTTTTGAGTTTTTAGGCTATTGCGTTTTAGAAATAAGACATTTCTTTGTGTTTTCTGGCCATTGTGTTTTACAAATAAGACATTTCTTTGTGTTTTTTGTGCATTGCGTTTTAGAAAAATGTCATTTATTAGGTTTTTTTTTCCATTGTGTTTTACGCAACTGGGTTTTAGAAAAGAAATTTCGAAAATATAGCAATAGTATACTCGTTTTAAAGATAAAAAACGCTCATTTTTTTGGTGAAATTTTTATAAAAAATAATGTCGTATGAAAGAGTTATTAACGTTTAAAAAATGGGGGGGGGGGAATTGGAGGAGAGATAAACTATTGGCTTGGATTGACTAGAATACCCCTAAACAAACTCACGCGCCTCTTTTCTTCCCTTCAATTTCCCTAATTTAATCTTAGCCCTTGATTAACTAAATGGATGGTCAAGATCACTTCCTAGCCTTCTTAGCCAAATAAACTTCCTATCATATCTCCACCCTAGTTTATCAATCCCTTGACTTTCCATTTCAATCAAAACCGCGTATCCTCTTTCTCTTTGTTCTCCAGTGGCGATGGCAAATAAACGACGAAGAACAGGGTCGGATCATTCAATCGCCGAAAAAAATCAACTGATTTTCAACCAGTAAAGGTACACAATGTAAATCTTAATGTTTATAAGTTTCAGAAAGTAGTTGCATGTTGTGTTCCTTTTATTAATGAACTAAGAACATCAAATCGGAGTTAGCGCTTGAATATTGTGTTCTAAAAGTTGTTTAGTTACAGTTATTTGGTACAATGGTGTGATTTTTAGGAGGTGTAAATCGATTTGATGTTATATTACTTTGAAGGAGAATGTTGATTTAACAAATTAATGATTATTTGGTACGTGGTTTTTTTATTAACAAAATATAACGATTTTTCCAAAAAAAAATGTAAAAAAAAAAAAAAAATTGGGTGTTTTTTAGATTTTTTTTGGAATTACTGTTTGTGTTCACACTGGTTCTCGCGGTTCTCGCAATAAAGGGTGGTTCCTAACGGATCCTTCTCCTATATATATATATAGGGTAGGGTTCTAGAGTGAACAACCTTCCAAGAGTGAACTGCGTGAACTGATCTGGACCATTGATTATTATGATCTTGAGATCTTAAATGGATGGCTTGATTGTAATTATTTGGTTAGGTTTTAGTGTTTTATTAAAAACAAAAGGGTAAAAGTGTAAATACATTAATTGGTTATTTTAAAATCTGGAAACTAAATAGTTTCCATATTCTCTGATTTCAAAAATCCCATAATTATCTATAGGTTAGTTTATCAGGGTGGGGATCAAATAGGAAGTTTATTTTGGCTAGGAAGCAATAGGATTAGGACGTGTGGCAAAATTTAAAATAAAGAGGAAGGGTATTTTAGTCAATCTTATCCTTTCTTCTTCATTTTCAAAACCCAGTAACTTCAAATTCCACCATTTTCAAAACCACCATCTTCAACCATTTCTTCAATTTCTATCTCAATAATCACTACATTATAGTGCGATTTTTGTCACCAATCAATGATTCAAACACCCGATCAACGTGTTCTTCAGCTTTTTTGAAGAAACCCTGTTTAATTTCATACAAAATCTTCGTTTTTTTCTGGTGATTTTGAAGATAATCACTCAATCCGTTCGATGATAAGTGTTTCAATCTTTCAAAATTCGTCAATTGTTGAAGAAATCACTTCGATCCATGTAAGAAATTCTTTAATTTCATTTTTACGATCTGGGTTTTTGATTTAGTCATTGCGTTTTACGATCTTGGCGGGGGTCCGGGGGCAGCGCCCCTGGTAGCGGGGTCCCAGGGGCGGCAGCCCCTGGCGGGGTCCAAGGGGCAGAGCCCCTGGCGGGGTCCAATGGGCAGAGCCCCTGGCTGGGGTTGAATTGCTGTGATAAAAATGCATCAGAAAAAATAATTTTCTGTAAATTGCCTCTGGAAAACTGAATTCGTAAACAGCATTGGTTTAGACAATTCACAGCTCAGACAATTCACAGCACAGACAAAACTATTGTCATGGTTCAATGCGTTTTAGAGAGAACATTTTCTTTGGTGTTTTTAGGCAATTGCGTTTTAGAACTAAAACATTTTTATGTGTTTTCTGGCCATTGCGTTTTAGAAAAACACATTCTTGAAGTGTTTTTAGTCATTGTGTTTTAGGTAAAACACATTTTTAGGTGTTTTCAGTCCATTGCGTTTTACAGAGAACACTTTCTTTTGTTTTTTTTTGGCAATTGCGTTTTAGAATGAGACATTTTTAAGTGTTTTCTGGCCATTGCGTTTTACAAATAAGACATTTCTTTGTGTTTTTGGTGCATTGCGTTTTAGGTAAAACACTTTTTTATGTGTTTTCAGTCCATTGTGTTTTAGAAAACAGACATTTTAAGTGTTTTCTGGCCATTGCGTTTTAGAAATAAGACATTTGTTTGTGTTTTTGGTGCATTGCGTTTTAGGTAAAACACATTTTTATGTGTTTTTAGTCCATTGCGTTTTAGAAAGTACATTTTCTTTTGAGTTTTTAGGCTATTGCGTTTTAGAAATAAGACATTTCTTTGTGTTTTCTGGCCTTTGCGTTTTACAAATAAGACATTTCTTTGTGTTTTTTTGTGCATTGTGTTTTAGAAAAATGTCATTTTTTAGGTTTTTTTTTCCATTGCGTTTTACGCAACTGGGTTTTAGAAAAAAAATTCGAAAATATAGCAGTAGTTTACTCGTTTTAAAGATAAAAAACGCTCATTTTTTTGGTGAAATTTTTATAAAAAATAATGCCGCATGAAAGAGTTATTAACGTTTAAAAAATGGGGGGGGGGGGGATTGGAGGAGAGATAAACTATTGGCTTGGATTGACTAAAATACCCCTAAACAAACTCACGCGCCTCTTTTCTTCCCTTCAATTTCCCTGATTTAATCTTAGCCCTTGATTAACTAAATGGATGGTCAAGATCATTTCCTAGCCTTCTTAGCCAAATAAACTTCATATCATATCTCCACCCTAGTTTATCAATCCCTTGACTTTCCATTTCAATCAAAATCGCGTATCCTCTTTCTCTTTGTTCTCTAGTGGCGATGGCAAATAAACGACGAAGAACAGGGTCGGATCATTCAATCGCCGGAAAAAATCAACTGATTTTCAACCACTAAAGGTACACAATGTAAATCTTAATGTTTATAAGTTTCAGAAAGTAGTTGCATGTTGTGATCCTTTTATTAATGAACTAAGAACATCAAATCGGAGTTAGCGCTTGAATATTGTGTTCTGAAAGTTGTTTAGTTACAGTTATTTGGTACAATGGTGTGATTTTTAGGAAGTGTAAATCGATTTGATGTTATATTACTTTGAAGGAGAATGTTGATTTAACAAATTAATGATTTACACCTGTGTACGTTGTCTTTAAATCGGATTAGATGGTAGAAAATTCCCGTTGTACACATGTGTACAACGTGGTTAACAAAGGCTGATTTTTGCTCTGTTTTATGTACACATGTGTACTGCTTGCCCAAAAGTGTACACATGTGTATGTCTACTATAAGGTGAATTATTCTATTAATGTATTGTTTGTATTTCATGTGTACACCTGTGTACTCATTAGTATGCTCTTTGTTACACATTGTACTCGTATATTTGTTCTTATGGGGACTTACGGTTAATTGTAAAGATTATTAATTATAATGTCTTATTTGCAGTAAATTGGTGTTTGAAACTGTAACTGGCATTGGGTTGTACCATTTTCAAATGATGGATTTACAGCCAATTAAATGGATTAATGATGGAGTCATAAATTGCTTTGCATCAATGCTAAACTATGAGGAATAGGAGCAAACAAGCGGAGCAAATATTTTCAGGGATGCAGATAAAATACAAGGAACAAAGCCGCGATAAAGCTAGTAACTTCAAAGGTCAACAAGCACTGTAGTCGCATCATGGCTGAAGCAGTCGAACATGACAAGGCGAGCGGAATAGGTTGTAATTAGTACGTATATGTTGGTTGACATTAATAAACGTGTGATGGTCTGATGTTTTTGTTTTGTTTTGTTTTTTTTTTTTTGAAACAGTGGAACACAAGTTGATTTTGTATTTGTATGGCTTTTTTGTTTTTTATATTACTTGACATATTACTGTACCTAATATAGGTTATATATAATAAATTTCATTCAACACTTTCACAATACATATGTGCATAGTTGTAACAGAGTAAACTCAGTACTCATGAGTACTTGTTATGTAAATATAGAGTACACCTGTGTACAGACATAGTAAGCAGATAAGTACAAATGTGTACATGTATTTGTTAAGACATATTAGAAGTCATACGGTTGAAGAAATGAAAATGTTATGCATGTCTACCTATTTATGTAATGTAGAAAAACAATAATTGTAAGTTATAACAGCTCATATAATGTCGCGTTAAACAATCACAAAATCAATGATAAAATGCTTCAATAATAATCACAAAACAATCACAAAATATTGAAGTTCCGTATCATCAATATGGGTATCAAATGTGTAATTAACTTTGTTTTCGCTGCGAGCTTTGAATTTGTCAATTATCATTTGCGCGTCTCTATCACCAATAAAATCTCGAATGTCCAGTACCTAGTCCCATTGGGAGTTCATAGACGATAATCGCAACCCACTCTGCACAATTACATTACAAAAGGTTGGTTAAAAAAAGGACAACAATGTTGAGGGTCTTCAAAGGCTCATTAACTAAAATTATACTATTTACATGCAACGACAATTGTATTATACACATGTGTACTATCTTGTTGGCATGTATAGAAGAAGCAGTACACATGTGTAGCTCAGACCTAAATATTATACACAAACAAAAAATGACTAAAACTCAAGTTTTACAAACCTGGTTTTGCAGTGGACTGCCGGAAAAAAGGTTTTTCATAAACAAACCTGGGACGGCGGGGGCACTAATCGGAGCTAAATATTACAAACTCTGATTATTCTTCGCCAGAATCTTAGTCCGACTTCGATTAATGTCCGACGAAACAATTGACGGCGACGACAATAATCGGTCTTCCAGCGACGACAGTACCCTCTCCCTCACTCCTTTCTTCCTCCAATTCATCCGTATCTGTACAATAATGAAAAAACCAAACAAACATTAATCGATACCATCATCATAATGAAAACACAAAGAAAACGAAATCAATATATGGAAATCAACTGCCTTTTTCGATTAAATGTTCGCCGGAATCCAATCCGTCTCCGATTAATGTTCTTCGGAATCTTTTGCCGTCTCCAATTAATGTTCGCCGGAATAGACGAGCTTCTGATGAAAAATATGAACGTGATGAACTGGTAAATTGATTGAAAATATGGTTGTTTGTTAAACAATTAAGATGATAATCTTCTAAATTTTTAAAATATGGAAACGATCTGGTTGTTTGGTAACTGATTTCAATTATGAAATTAATGATTTAAAGTTAATTTTTTTATATAATTACAATCCTAGCCTTATCAACTCTAAAGGAAATCAAGGGCCCAGATCAGTTCACACAAATCACAAATGAGGAGGGTGTTCACAATTGAACATAACCCTATATATATATATATATATATATATATATATATATATATATAGAAACGGGATCAGGAGAAAACGGCAAAAAGTGTGAGAACGGTGAGAACGCATCCTGGCCGAACACGTGGCGCGGGGCATGATCAGGGTCTGAGGGGTTTTTTTTGTCTTTTTAGTATTCTTCTCCTTTCACGATTTTCGTGTTTAACATGCTTCTTTATTTTTTGTGTGCAAGATAATTTTGGCGTTATGTAGAATTATTAATTATTTGGCGTTTTACTGTTTTTCTCAGATTTCTTCTCGTTGAATTAATTCTTTTTCACATAGTTAATTTTTTGGCGTTATGGGTTTTTTCCATGTCATTTTTGGCGTTTTGTATCTTTTTGTTGATAATTGATTACCATACATTAATATTTTATAAAACTACAATAACACGAAAATCAAAATAAACTAATAATCTTCCGTAGGTGGGATTACATCAGAGATGTACCCATCGCTTTGTTCATCACTTTCTTCAGATTCTTCATCATCAAATTTCATTTTTGCGTATAACGCCATTAGCTCGTCTCTTCTTTGTTGCAGCCTATTCTTGAATGTCACTGCATCCTTGGATTTTGGATCGTTTGAAGGTGTTAAATCACAGAGTTGTTCAATGATAGATAGCAACCCTGTCTTCAACAGTTCTTCCATTGGCCTTGAATATTGCACCCCGTTTTTATAAGTCACTTCAAGTGTTCATTCTTCCTCATGCAATACCCAACTGCTAAGTTTTGGTATAGGAGTATCTTCAATATCATCATCATCTTCATCATCTTCTGTTGGAAATTTTCTTTCCAGTCTTTTTTATTACATTTCTCGTTCTTTCACAATCGTTGTCTATTGGAACCCCAAGGGCCAGGATATCCTTCTGAACATTTTCATTCATTCCCAGCATGGCTTTGATTGTCCTTACCTTTACCCTTCTCCCGTCAGAGAACTTTATGATGAATCGTTTCTCTTTCCTTTCAAACCTCCATGCAATAACCTTAGCCATTTTTAAATTTTTTGGCATTTTGGAGAATATGTGGCGTTTTAGTCAAAATTTTTGGCATGTTTGAGCCTGGGTTCTCATGGTCTTCTTTTATATTGACTTTTTTTCCTGCGTATGACAGCTAATTATGGCGTTTTGAAAAAGATAAATAAATATAATAAATATTAGTAATTATGTTTTCCGTCGTTTCATTTTACTGTTTTTTGCAGTTTATCGTATTTTGTTTTCCAATGGAGGTTAGATAACTATTGGACTTCTTTAGTTTTATATTCTTTGCACATTGTTTCACGCTTTTTTTATAATATTAGTTGTTCAAATTAATTTTATTATAGTTTGGTAGTTTTTTGGGTGGTGTTTTTATGTCATTATGGCGTTTTACACGTATTTGCTAATTTTGGCGTTTTATTATATTTTTTATTATAGCATTAATATTCTTTTGTTGTTTATTAACTGACATTACATAACAAACAATAGATAAAGAAAATTAAAAAAAAACAAAGTAGAAGCAATTTATGATTTTAAATCTTCAGTGTCATCAGTCTCTTTTTTCTTTTGAAACTACAAGAAATGTGACAAATAAAAGGCGTTTTGGGTTTGGCGTTGTTTATTTTCTTTGTTCATGTGTTGAAGTGTCTTTCTGGATGTTGGAGACTTAGATCGACCCCGTGTGGGTGGATGCTATCTGCCTGTCGTCTTCATTATAATTATCGAGGCCAAAGTAACATTTACACTGGTATAGGTCTCTTCTTATCATCCAAACCTTCTTCAGGAACAAAGATGACAGTATGACATATGGGTGTCATCAGTCCCTCTTGTGTCAATTTTGTCCATCTCATGCAGCAAAATCTTACTACACTCACGTAACAAATCATTAAATGAAGCTTCATGCAGAACATTGCTAAGGATAAAAGAAAAGATGTTTGTTGTCGTTGTATTTTTTGGCGTTTTACATTGAGTTGTAAATTTTTTTAGCAACCACTGTGTGTTTTTTGTGTTTTTTTGGTGTGATAAACGGAAGGTGATAAGACGTTTCTATTTATAGAATTTTTTTGGCGCGTAGTTGTTGGGTGTCAAATCCAGCGACGGAGGTGGAGTAATGGGTGTTTCTTGATGGGATTGTGATTCCGTTTCGGTTTCAGATTCACTTGACAAGAGTACGTCTTGCCAAATGTTGGTGACCGGAGGTGAAGATATAGAGCTTGAGGATCTTGCTAACTTCTTTCGTTGTTTTGCTTGCTTCCTTAATCTCTTTGCTGTTTTCTCGATCTCCGGGTCAATCTCGAGTGGTGTACCTGTACGCAAAGATCTTGTCATAAAACGATTAAATTTTGCGAATCCCCGGCAACGGCGCCAATTTGTTGGGTGTCGAATCCAGCAAATAAAATAATAAGAAAACTACTAGTATGAGTGGAAGTAGAGTTCGTGTCCACAGGGATACGGATTAACGAATTATGCCAAAACGTTTTAAACACAGATACGGTTGTTTTGAAGGGGGGGGGGTTAGTTTAACTAAAATGTAAAAACAATTTATATTTTTAGATTAGAAAGAAAAGCTAATTAAAGTGGTAGGAAAAATTCAGATGTTAAAAACTAATTTCAACACCAGGGCAATTTCTTGATTCAGTTCTACTTACGA
Organism: Helianthus tuberosus; assembly: GCA_030545235.1. Lineage (NCBI taxonomy): Eukaryota > Viridiplantae > Streptophyta > Magnoliopsida > Asterales > Asteraceae > Helianthus > Helianthus tuberosus. Next base: position 112,849 of record JARYGA010054637.1, on the reverse strand, counting down.
TCATTAACGGTCACGGTGCAATGATCCTTTTAAAATAATAGTTTGTATCAATACTAGATGTCACGCAGTTCGGACAACCACTCCATCTAATGTCTAACCAAGCGCAGTTCGTCGGTTAGAGCCAACCCGCTACTCTAAACTCACGCCGTTCGGATTTTAGTGTGCGGGTTTCGTGATCGATGTATCGATTATAATCAAACACACACGCCGTTCGGTATGTTTAACTAGATTGTATGATTCTATAATAAATTCAAATTCATAGACAAACTTGAACCATTATTTGTTCCTTTTATCAAAACTTAAAATCTAATTAGAGACTAAAATCTTGATGAACTTTATTAGAAAAATTAATAAATTGATCAGGTTTATTAACAATCTAATATTTTTCGGATTGAATCCGTATTAAAAATAAGAATCACACAAACAAACCACTAAAATAATCGGATCGAACGTGCTCGTTTCACATAAGTTTATGAACAAAATCAAAGAAAATAAACCCCGATGTCGAAACTATAAAAGTCTAGCCAGACATGATGGCTAGAACAATCAATACTAAAATCAAACAAAACATAGAATTAAGACGAAACCAAAAATACTTCCCAAAATCCCCACTCTTGCTTCTCTCGATCTCTGGATTGCAGCCGTCTAAAGAAAATTGTTCCTCCTTTTTTTTCGTTTAGTTTGTTGTTGACATCCCCCATTCCTTTCTATTGTGTTCTAGAGGTGCACAAACCGGTTAATTTTAATAACCGGTTCGGTTAACCAGTTATACCGGTTAATTTGACTTTTTGACTTTAACCGGTTAATGCTTTAACCGGTTATTACTTTAACCGGTTATTTTTTTAACTGGTCCGATTAATTACTTTAACCGGTTCGGTTAATTAACCGGTTATTTTCGGTTATTAACCGGTTTTTTTGCCTTTTTTTTGAATTTTTCGGTTATTTTTTCGGTTAACCAGTCTATCGGTTAAAAAACCGGTTTAAAAAAACCGGTTAATAACCGGTTATTATACTAAACACTTATAACCGGTTACTAACCTACGGTTAAATAACATATTGAACCGGTTATTCCTAAATCGGTTATTAACCGGTTACGGTTTCGGTTAATAACTTGTTACGGTTAATTAACCGGTTATTTTGTGCACCTCTAAATCATATGATCAATATTAGCCCATTAAGCCCACTTGCAATGTGTCATGATAATCCATCATATTAAAGTCCAAACTTTTCAGCCTTTAGCAAACTTGGTTTTCGATCTAATGGCCCAGTAAAATTGGATTATAAATTATTATGTGGCTCTTGAATCTAATTCATTGTTTCTACGTCACCAACTTGCATCACCATTTGACTCAATAAGAATAATTTTCAACCCATAGAAATTTAGTCAAGTAACTTGTACATGATCTCTAGCTCGCCTCCATCACTTTTTGTTCTTCTTGAAATGCATTGTCATGCGTAACAACCGCTCCGTTTCTACAAAACGTTAAAAACGTCCAAAGTAGATTCCGTTCCACAAAAATATGTATTTCTCAAAATAATGTAATATCTATGGTCTAAAGACATAAAATGCCATGAAAATATATACAAAAAAATATGATAAAATATGCCTAAAATGCATCTAACAGTAGTTTAGGCGGGATGTTATTTTTATAACAAAAAATGTAATTAACATTTATCCTGATGTAAGCTTTGGCGTTATATATAATGGCGTTTCATATTTTTTGGCGTTTTTGTAGCCAGAGAGCTTAAATAAAAACACAGAAAAAAGTACGCAGTGATAAAATTGGCGTTTTGTATGTATTTGGCGTTTTATTTTTCAATGGCGTTTTATGTGAGAAATGTTTTTTTTACTTTTTTACCCTTAATGAAGCGCGTCCACGTAATAAACTTGGTGTTATTTACTAAAATGCCACCGCGCCAATCTAGTCCATAGATTGTTTTGATCGGACTATCAATAAGCGTTCTCACCGTTCTCACACTTTCTACTGTTTTCTTTAAATCCTGACCCTATTTATATATATATATATATAGAGTAAACTGCCATTTTGGTCCCTGTGGTTTGGCCAGTTTTGCCACTTTAGTCCAAATCTCAAACTTATTACATCCAGGGCCCTGTATATTAATTTTTGAATTAATAAAATGTTAAATGAAAAGTAAAATAAACAAAATGCCCCTGCACTAAAGGACAAAATAAGATGTTGCAACAGTAAAAAAAATAGGGTTTTTGGATTTTGGACTAAAATGGCAACAAAATGCAAACCACAGGGACCCAGATGTAATAAGTTTGAGATTTAGACTAAAGTGGCAAAACTGGCCAAACCACAGGGACCAAAATGGCAGTTTACTCATATATATATATATGTAATATACATATCCAAAGAACTTTTTAAGGTCATTGAAATTTTCTTAAAACACCCCTAAAACATGATGTACAAGTCTTTTAAGCACCAGAAATCTTCACTTTCCACTTATACCCTTTCCCCTAAACTAAACACGCGGACACGCAAACAAGGGTTTCAGATTTCAAAACATTTCAAAGCGCCGCTTCCCTGCTCCTCTCTCTCTCTCTCTCTCTCTCTGGCGATTCATGAACGATTTCACCAGATCTGCTCCTCTCTTTCTGGCGATTCAGGAACGATTTCACCAGATCTATGAAGTTTCAACAGATCGATGAAGATTCTGACCTCCTGGTTCCGTTTTCCGGCTTTTATTGGCGTTTTGCAACATTTGTCAACGGTAACTGACACCGTCCTTTTGATTCTGAACACTATTTCTTCATGTATTCACTGGATTTTACTTACGTTTGTGTTTTAAGAAGGATTTTCATTTTTTGTATGTCATGGTTTGAAGACTAGATCTGGTGAAGAATAATAAGAATACTCGGAAGGAGACAACAAAATCATGGAGAAGAATCAAATCTCGGTGGTTGGAGTTCCAGATGCGATTCCCGTCAAGTATATGGAGGTGACCGAGGTTTTAATTTCAGTATAGTGGATAAATTCCCATATTTGTGTGTTCATGTGAAGTTTCGTACTTATCAATTGAATTTACAGTTTGTCAATCTATGGGAACGAGGTTTTAATTTCAGTACAATGGATAAATTACTTGATAATGTGTGATTTCAGTCTTCATTAGGGTTTCTAAGTCACAATGATACACGTTTAATTATCATATGTTTTCGCAAGTGCTTAATGTCATACCCTGGTAGAGAAATTGATAGATGTGTGTTTTCGCTTATGTTCTTGAATGGGATCATTCCTGAAGTTCTTTTGGGTAGATTGACTATTGAAATGTGTTTAATGATGTTATTTCTTGTATTGACTTGATCTGTTAACGATGACGGGAATACATCAAGCGTTACAACAACGTCAAGCTCTCAGCCTTGGGGATGGGTTAGATTCAACAATTCATTTCTCTATTTTTTTGCTAATAGTCGTCAAGAACATAATGCACACTTAAACACATGAGTTTAACGACTGCTGTTGATGTAACACATGCAGCCATACCAACTGTTGTTTTAATCTCCGAGATTCTGAAGGAAGATGGACTGGCAACTCAACTGTTGATGTAACACCCGGTCAGTCTTTTGGCTGGTTGACAAGACCAAAACGCAGCCAAAGCTTGGCGTTTTGGTCAGGTCAACAGACCCGTCAGACACCCGTCAGTCTTTTGTCTGGTTTACCGGACCAAAACGCCACGCTCTAGCCATAGCTCGACACTGAGGGGGTGTGGGAATAGACAAAGGGGTAGGTGGGGGTGTGTGAATAGCAAGACCCTTACCTTTCTTTAAGAGCGATTGCCTTTTTTTACTATGCACGTGCATTTTGTCTAATACTACCATCATGTCTATATCTCCAGGTCATAAGAGGCTAATCCAGTTTGCGGTTTTCCCATGACCGGCCCATTGGCACCACGAGGGTCAAGGTTTCTATACTCCAGTTTGCTGTATAATTTTGTATTTATGTGTTTGCATTCTGGTGTTTTGTGTATTGTATATTACATTCTTGAATTTTGATGTCGTGATGTGTTGTAGTTGCCCATTAATGTTTAGAACTAGGGGTTTTGTTTCTTGGAAGCCCAATTAATGGAGATGTACTCTGGCAGAGCACAGATTAGAGCGGTTGCAGGCAGAGCATATACAACAATCTCAGTGGATATAACTGGGTCAAGAAATTGGGGTTGAAGGTAATGGTTCGTTCTCGACTTCGTGTTTTGCAATTTGTTTTTTGATATTGTTTGAGGTTTTTTGCTAGGGTTTTGAACAATGTACACATTGAGGTTAAATTTTTTTTATTGATTGATATATTGAGTCTGTGTGTGTGCAATTTGTGGAATGTGTGTAGAATCAATAAGGCGATTGGGGTTGTGGGGCATGAGAGGAGAGTTTAATGAAGAGTAAACGGGAATGGGGGTTTGTTCTTACTATATGAAATTTTTGATAATGTGATGCTGCTCTTTTTTTAACTAAACTTCTGCAAGTTTTTTTCTTTGCTTAAGTTGATGAAATTTATGTAAAGATGATGAAGCTAAAGCATCCAATGCTGATGCAATAGAGTATAGCCGCATAAGGAATACAAGTTAACGAGTCATGATGCAATCAATTATTACTTCTTAGTGGCTAAACTTTCGCCTCTTCTTTTGTTTTTAATGTACAGGTAGATTTGTAAGGCGGGATCACTGTATCCTAAAAAGGTAAACGGGAAAATATTAGTGTCTTTGGGGAGATAATGATCGGGTTGACAAAGATCAAGAAACAGCTTTGGCTGGGGCAGTTGGAATGATTCTTTCTAATAATGATGCTTCTTTGAATGACATTATCACATACCCTCATGTCTTGCCTGCTACACACATCACATAATACCATACCGATGGTTTTGCGGTTTTTCTGTTTATTGTTATCTTAAGGAGATAGAATAAGCATGTTTTATCTTAAAAAAATTTTGCACTCTTAACACTAGATAGTCCTTGAGAGGAATATATCCTATGCATTTTGTTGAAAACAAATTAAATTTTTGGTTATTTTTTTGTATATTACATCCTTAAGTTTAAAAACCTATTGAGAAAGTCCTTGTGCATGACTAAATTCTTTGGTTTAATGAATAGGCTCTTCTTGTTTGCATGATTACATCCTGAAACTTTATTAAAAAGTCTTTCTGTTTTGACCTGTTTGCCACCTCAATCTTATATTCAACTCATTTGATAATGAATTGATAATATTCAACTCATTTGTTTGCTTCTTTGAACAGGTTTCGCGCAGAATGGCTTTGGGTCAACAGGTCAATTAAAAAAGGCTATTTTTGTTCGGGTCAAAACGGGTCGATTATAGAATGTTATTTTGGTTCGGGTAAAAAACGAATCGTTTCAGCTCATATAAATGTCACATTTCCAAAGCGATCCGTTTTTTACCCGAACTAATCGACCCGTTTTTACCTGAACGAAAATAGCCTTATTTCAATGGGTTGGCGGGTCAACAAGTCAACCCAAACATAACAGTTCGTTACAATCTTTTTAATCAAGTCAACAAAAGATCCATTCCAATATTTTTAATCAAGTTACATCTGGTCATTTAATTCGACAAGTTGTGAATTAATTATGTTAAGTTTGTCAACTGGCAAAGCCTTAAAACATATAACATTTTGGTAGTATGGGACTTTGGATTTTTGGCTGTCAACTGTTATGATGTAAAAGACCAAAAGAGCATTTGCCTTTGCTACAAAAACACATTTAGCCCTTGTTCATTTACCGGCATCGGCGCAGCGATCGCAGCCGCATCGGCGCTGCCGCAGCGAGCACAACCCCAGCGAACCCGTCGCAGCGAGCGCAGCCACAATGCTGCAGCGAACGCAACCGCAGCGAACGCAGCTGCGTCGGCTCAGTGAGCGCAGCCGCAACGAGCAAAACCGTTATATTGTATTTAAAGTTTATTATAGCAATACTAGGTTGAACGCTTTACCATTATATTGTATCTAAAGTTTATTATAACAATATATTGTATTTTCAGTTACCTGCATAACTTTGATGCAATGTGGTTTGGTTTTTATTTGGGAAATTTGGTGATCTGTGTATGTGGCTATGTTTTGCTTCTATACTTGAATCAAATTGCTTATGGTTATATGTATAAAAGGGTTAATATAATATTTTAACCTTCTTTTAAGTTAATTCCTCTTTTAAGTTAAAATTATGGCATAAAATACACAGCCAATTTAATATAATATAAACCGGTCAACCTGCCAACCTGACCGGTTGACCTGAACCGACCCTTTTAGCTAAATGAGTTCGCGGGTTCAACCTAATACTGACCCGAACCTGTTTAGACTAAGCCCAAACCCGAGAATTTCATGTTAGGTTCGTGTTGTGTTTTCGGGGCGTGTCAGAAATTCACTCCCCTAACTTTAAGTGAGCATAAAACAAGTATGTCTTTGTGTGCATTAGTTAAATACACATAAATGATAATCCTTGTGTGTTTTTTATTTTTCCTCTTTATATAATTTAACATAGGGATGGTCATTTAACATGGTACCGAGCTCATGTAACATTTGATATAGGGAGAACCGGTACCGAGCTCATTTAACATGGTCACCGGCTCTTTGTAATAATTCATCATAACAAAATTGTCTTATTTGATTTTAGAAGTCAATGCGTATATTTATTTTGCAAGTGATTATCTTTTCCTGATCTATGATTGTCTATGTGTACACTTGATAAAAGTAACTTAAGAAGGCCGCAACTGACCCTCACGTTCTACTACATTGCCACCATCGTCGTCGCACGCCACATCGGAAACTACATCCCCGTACATAGCCCTAAACTCACCAACCTAAGTGATATGTTTCCCGCCGCATCGCGCGGGTAAACCACTAGTATATATATATATATATATAGGGAGTTTCATTTGAGAAGAAAATTAAATTGAGAATAAAAAGAATAAAGGGTACAATTGTAAAACATTAAATAGTTTTTCTCTCATCTCATTTATTATTATTTTTGACTAATTAATTAGTCATAAAGAGTATCATCCTACACACTAAACTTTTTGCGTAGACACATCAAAATTTATCCTACACGTTTTTGAAATTTATCCTACACATACTGAAATTTATCCTACACAACTCGTAATTCATCCTACACACCTCATAATTTATCCTACACTTTAAATTAATTTTTTTCTTCTTTGAAAAAATATATATTTTTTTAAATAAGTTACAAATTTAATTTAGTGAGCTATTAAAAAGGAAGACTAAGAATTAATGATCTATCTAATTTTACCAATATACCCTTACACCCATATTAAATACAAAAATTAAATGAAGTAAAATGAAGCATTATTATTGGTTGAAGTTTGTTCTTTTTTATTCTTACAAAAAAATTCTTCTCATTTGAACCCTCCACTATATATATATATATATATATATATATATATATATATATGTATGTAGAGGATCCTGTAAAAAAGGCCTAAAGTGTGAGAATGGTAAGAAAGAATCTCAGCCATTAGATCTTTTGATCTAATGGTTGAGATCAATAGGGACCAAATTGTAAAATATTTTCATTAATTTGACCTGATTTGAAATATCTAGGGGAAATATAGTCTTTTAAACCCACTAGAAATTTGGTAATGCACATGTAACTTCCCTCCGTCTTTTTTAAACGTCAATAACTTTTTATACGTAACTTTTTAAAATAAAAAAATTACACCATAATAACGAGCGTTTTTTTATCTGTAATATGAGTACCATATTGCTATACTTATATAGAGAAAAAAATATGTTTCGATCAGATGTTTAGTCAATGAATGGTGTTATATACTTGCTGAATGGTGTTATATACTTACTGAATGGTGTTATATACTTGCTGAATGTTGAATGGTGTTATATACTTCCTATAATTAAGGTGGCGGTTATGGGAAGTTTTTAATTAATTGAATTAATGTTAAAATTACTTGTTTACCCTTTTCAATTAATTTAGATATAATGGCTGAGATTCTTTCTTACCTTTCTCACACTTTTGGTCTTTTTTACAATAACCTTACCCTACATATATATATACTAGGTTAGTTCCCCGTGTGTTACACGGGTTGAACAATTTAAACTATTTAATAAATATTTCTTGTAAATACAAACTAAAGAGGGAGACATTTATATACCAATTGACATAAATAAGTTAATATAAAGATGATGTATGTTAGTATTATAAAATTTATCAGAGAAGAATGTAATCAATCTGTCGCTAAAAATAATACAAAAATAAATATATTATGTAATACGTATTATTGTATTTACGTATTACATTACATTACATTTAAATTTAATGATAAATAGTTAATTTAAGATAAGGTGTTTTTAATTTTTCTTTAGGAAAATAGAAAATAGATGACTCCAATGAATGATACGTGTCACATATTAGTTTATTTATAGTATAAGTTTGGTATATAAAATTACATTTATTCAACACGTACAATACACGGGGTTCCTTAAAGTTTTTCTTTTATTTAATATGTCAAATTATTTAATAAAATAAAATAAAGAATTTCAAATAATGTCACGTGACACCCTCTCCTTTAATCTTACAATTTTAATTTATATAGTATTTTAATTTAATATAATTTTTAATTACTAATACGTGTTTTATATTCATAAATCTATTGTTTTTCATCAATTGGTTGTTCGATAAATGAATATGTTTTTTTTTTGTTCTGGTGCTAATATTTTTGTTATAATAATCTAAATATATTAGTAGTAGATTACGTTTGAAGTTGATAAGGTATTAACCATTTGAAGTTGATTATGTTTTTAAAGTGATTTTTCTACTTTGAAATTATAAACTTATCTTTACTATAAAATATATAATTTATAAACATTTGCTTTTATATGTTTTTTAAATGGATAAATAATAATAAAATTAAATTGATATGTGAAGGGAGATCAGATTTCAGGATTATTATTATTATTATTATTGTTGTTGTTGTTGTTGTTGTTGTTGTTGTTGTTATTATTATTATTATTATTATTTTGAATTTAGGATTAACTATGAAACTAAAGGGATTATATTTTAGGAGGGAAAATAGATTTCTAGATAGTCTCATTGATTGCCATGTGTCTCAAATTGGTTTACTTTATTATATGTATAGATAGGGGTAAAATCAAATAAAAAGTTTATTTTGCCTAAGTAGGATGAGAAGGAATCTTAACCATTCATTTTTTAAATCAATGGTTAAGATGAAAGTGTAGAAGAAATGAGGAGTGCAAGGGTATCTTGGGAAAATCATATTTATGGACTTTCTCTCTCCACATGCAAGGCACATGCATATTTCACCACCATTTTTTAAACGTTCAAAACTTTTTTATACGACATTATTTTTTCATAAAAATTTCACCATAAAATCGAGCGTCTTTTTAACTTTAATTTGAGTACCATATTGCTATATAAAATATAAAGACTAAAAAACCCACTAAAATGTGTTGTATTTCTATGTTCTATAACATTTTTTGTGCTGGATTTTTGTACTATATTTTTTGTACTAAAATTTTTGTATTGATTTTTTTGTGCTAGATTTTTTTGTACTACATTTTTTTGCTAAATTTTTTTGTGCTATATTTTTTGTACTAGATTTTTTTTGTGCTATATTTTTTTGTACTACATTTTTTGTGCTATATTTTTTGTACTAGATTTTTTGTGCTATATTTTTTTGTACTAGATTTTTTGTGCTAGATTTTTTTGTACTAAATTTTTTTTTTGTATTTTTAAAAAACAAAAGGGGTGCCAAATGTCATTTTTACTCCTATTTATAAGGACTAAAATGCCCTTGATTCTTAATTATTAGGAGTGACACATGTCATCATCACAATCCTTCTTAGGCTACTTAGGCAAGATCCACTATATATATATATATATATATATATATATATATATATAGGGTAAGGTTCATGCGAGAACCACCCTTATTGCGAGAACCAGTGTGAACAAGGGGTATTATTGTAATTAAATATTGAATGTTAATAACACGGTGTCTACAATCTCTGCAATTCGATTTCCCGGTGTCTACAATCTCTGCAATTCGAGTTCCATTGCCAACATCACCGTATCATCGTACAAATCAGGGCACGATTCAGGGCACAAATTGAACAAAATCATTCATCATCGGTTACTGATTGTTATTACATTCAGTAATTGATTGCAAAATCATCGATTACCATTGCTCGACATGCCCTAGAAATCAGAAATCGTGTCGATTCAGGGCACAAATTGAACAAAATCATTCATCATCAGTTACCTGATTGTTATTACATTCAGTAATTGATTACAAAATCATCGATTACCATTGCTCGACATGCCCTAGAAATCAGAAATCGTGTCCGTTTATTGATCGTTGATCGGCTATCCCTGCCAAATCTCAATTAGTCGCCAATCACGCCATCTAACACTCGGTAAGAATCTGATTATTACTAGTAGATATATGTATTGTTCTTTAGGTATCTGTTTTTTATCAGTAATTTTGATTTCCATCAATGATTTATATAAATGTGATTTAACTCGTTGATCTGTTAACTGTGCTTGTTATGTTATCGCACAGATCTTATAAAGGGCCATAGCCGACCTAGTATGTATATGTGAACCAAATAAAGTTAATAATATCATTCATGTGCATAGTGAATTTGAGCAGGTTTGTTTAGGATACGTGTATATGATTTTGGGTAATTAGAAAATGCTGGTGTTGTTGTTTTAGGTAATGCACATGTGCATAGTGAACGTGTGAAGTTTTGTGTAAGATACCTGGTTTTGTGTAATTAGGATATGATGGTGTTATTGTGATTTTGTGTAATTAGGATATGATGGTGTTATTGTTTCATGTGATTCACACGTGCATAGCAAACATGAGCAGCTTTGTTTAATATACGTGTATATGATTCTGTGTAATTAGATTTTGTTGATGTTGTTGTTTAAATTGATGCATATGTGCATATTGAATTTGAGCACATAACATTAAACTTTACATATGGATTGATTTTAAGCATCATTATAAGAATATGTGATGCACATGTGCATATAGATGCACAAATTCATATCGTTACAGTGATGAAAAAGTTTGTTTAATGCACATACTAATTGAAATTGCATGTTTGATTATATTATGTTTCAATTATTATTGTAGGCAAAAAAAATGGAAAAAAGCGAAGAAAATAACACTTTTGTTGAGATCGAATGACAAAGGGACAACAAAACTACCAGATGATAAGGAAGGTGAATACAAAAGTGTTAAGTGAAAAGCCAAAAAAGGTTGGTTATTAGTCGATTATGCAGTTGGTAATATATGCACATGTGCATCCAATTGTTACTTTCTGTTGAACGATAATCTTTGATGTCACGTGCAGTTACGGCAGGATAAAGAAATACAAGGAATAGGACAAGTAGACGAATGCACGATGTGATGGATCTCATGTGATGGATGATAAGGGCGACAAGACAGTGGAAAACATTAATGAAAGAAAGTTGGATAGAACGATGTTATATTGAAAATTATGGTTGTTTGTTGTATGATGGTTTATATGTTAGTTATTTTCTTTTAACGATAATTTATATTTGTTTATTGGACGATGACGACTATGTGATTGTTAATTCCATAATTTAATGTAATATGGTATAGTATATGTTGGAAATGCACATGTGCATAAGGTGAATTAGTATGCATAGTGGTGATATATGATGTGTTACCGGATGATTATATTCAGTTTACAACGTTTTCAAATGTTATATGGTGGTTGGTATAGTATATGTTAGAAATATGCAAGTGTGTAATATTGTGACGTAAATGATTGTGTTGCCTATGCACATGTGCGTATTTATATATTATGATGCATAGTGGTAATTCATGATGGTGTTTGGTATAGGACATGTAGTTTACAATGTTGTATGGTGTCTGGTGTCTGGTATAATATATGTTGGAAATGCCCAGGCACATATTGATATGATATAATGTGTGGCATAAATTATGTTGGCAATGCACATGTGCATGACGTAAAGGTATAATGTGTGGCATAAATTATGTTGGCAATGCACATGTGCATGACGTAAAGGTAGTAATGTTTAATGTTGTTTGACATAGTATATGGTGGCAATGCACATGTGCATAATGTATACATTGCAATGTATAATAGGTGGATTGAAAATTGAGTACATGCACTTAAAACATAATGACATTAGAAATAGTGAATCGACAAGTTTAGATGCTAAATGTTGTATGGTGTCTGGTATAATATATGTTGGAAATGCCCAGGCACATATTGATGTGATATAATGTGTGGCATAAATTATGTTGGCAATGCACATGTGCATAACGTAAAGGTAGTACTGTTTAATGTTGTTTGTCATAGTATATGGTGGCAATGCACATGTGCATAATGTATACGTTGCAATGTATAATAGGTGGATTGAAAATTGAGTACATGCACTTAAAACATAATGACATTAGAAACAGTGAATCGACAAGTTTAGATGCTACGGTTTCAATGTTGAAAATGCACGCGTTGGGTAATGCACATGTGCATGTGTTGAAATAGTGGACATATTGGTAATTTATGTTAAATGGACATGAATAAAACAATGAATATTACACCGTTAAGTAGATAAACAATAAGTATAAACAATGAATGTAAACAAAAAACATGTGATAATCAATATATAAGTAGTTGCGTGTGGAAAATCCAGTTGTTGTATCATAAGTGTTGTACATCATCACAATGTCCTCCTAGTGATTAAACGTTCTATTTAGAGTAGGGAATTCAGCATCAACATCAGTGCCAACCCCACCCATCTTGACTCGTCTTCACTCTGGTGTTTCTCAGCACACCATAAGATGCATAAACTCCACCCATGCCTCCCCGGTTGTCGGCTTGTTCTTCCATTTTTTTTTGTAGTTGTCCGCCACCCAAGACCCTATGTTTAATGCCATTATGTACATAATTGGATAGTCATCCATAAGGCACCTGTTCAGAATCCATACATAAACATGATCCATACATCAACGACATGGTATAATTTTCAACATAATGCACATGTGCATATAAGTTAATACAATATCATTTACAATCAACATGATGCACATGTGCATATAATTTAATACAACATCATTTACAGTCAATATAATGCACATGTGCACATCATTTAATACAATATCATGTACAAAAGTATAAACATCGTTTACAGTTAACATAATACATTTAGTCACAAATCGAATGAATTGCAACTCTTGATGATCTGTATTTATAGGTGTTGTCAAAGTGATGTAGACATAGAGTCAAGAGTCTGAATTTCAAACCTATGAAGGGTATGTCGACTTTCAACAGTTTTAGGCATAATTATGTGACTATCAATAGGATTGACAACAGATGGACCACCAAAGTCGGCATCAGATGTTGTATGATGATGATATTCAGACAATATATGAGGAGGTTCATCGGATATACGAGGATCGACACGAAGACGCCGTATGCCATTGTAAACATCGTGCCGACTGCAACCGCCATCTATATGCCATGAAAACCACCGTGCACGGCTATCCGCCGCCGACTCTAAGCAAAACGCGACGCCATCTTTTGTCATTTGAACGTTGCAATCGATTATGTCTGCCCCGTCATTGATTGCCTTCTTGTATGCGAGATCGGTGCACCCATGGTAGTCGATACTCGCACCATTGTGAGATATTACCAAAGCGTTTGCGACCTATGGGATCAGATTTGGATTTTGCGCTAAGCACGCTGCCATTGTAAATAACACCAACCTCCTTTGAACGGATGAGAACATCACTGCCTGTCATTAAACCAGATGATGGAATATGAGGTTGTTGTATCATAGCTACAAAAACAAACACTTGTTATTAGTTAATAGCAGCATACAACAAAGATGGTCGAGAATCCATTAGTAATTATAGTGTACCTTTTGCGTGTGGCATCATAAACCTTTTGCCATTGGTCCCTGCAGCAAGCAACAGGCATGCATAACCTATAGCAGCTCCAACGCCAACTGTATGGATCTGCACATTAAATCATAAAAATCAGAATTGAAAAGACAACATTAAAACAGCACTCAATTGAAGGTTCAAATATAAAACTTTATGTTTTACAGAAGGACAAATGCAATGAAAATGTGCACAAACACCAAAGTAAAACCCAGCTTCTAGAAAGTTTTGCCTTCATGTCTTAATGTTTTGGACATAAATAAATTATGTTGGAAACAGAACATACACATCTCTCTAAATATACTGTAGCAAACATTAGGCAAGCATAGTCACCTCATTTTTTAATTGCATCATAGCATCATAAATCGCAAAACCCTTTGTTTCCATTCCAACCTGATCATAATAAGCGAAGTCAACGGATGGAATAACTGTTAATTTTCTCATAAAGAAAAAAAGGCATAAGATTAGCAAAGCCATAATGATAGATGGTTGTGATGTGAGTGGCAATATGTCTGGTGTAAAATCCTTGCTGAGTTATGTCCATAGGACGCATACAGTCTAGTCCAGTTTGATAATTTCCCAATAAACAATGGACTCTTAACAAAGCAAAAAACTGAAAGAACAACTGTGATCAGTAATGCATTTGAGAACTTCCTGTATGTACCCAACTTAACAGAACTCTTTGCCTGTACAGATCAAAGCTTAGTATTAGTATATAAAATAAGAAAGACCCAACATAGTTATAATAATATAATTGAAAAACTAATAAAGCATGACCTGTAGCTGTGTAAGCGTAATTGAAAGAGAAGTGAAAATCCACATGATAAAAAATGCTCCACCGTGAAATCCGTGAACGGCCGATGAGATACGAATGAACCCGTGAAATTTGTGGGATCGACCGTTGTTTACTGCCGTGAGAACCACCGTACACTCTTGTGCGCCGCCTGTACGCCGCCGTGATCCCTCAATGTGTCGCTACTGATGATGCAGATTGTGGGAATGAATGAATTGAACTGGAGAAACCCTAAAACAGGGGACGTGTCTTATGTTACAGTTCAATATATTTACAATATATGCCACCGCGTGTTTTGTGTTGTAGTTCAATATATTTACAATAATGCCATGTGTTCACATTGGTTCTCGCGGTTCTCGCAATAAGGGGTGGTTCCTAACGGATCTTTGTCCTATATATATATATATTTGATAGGCCAAGTGAACTGGTGCATAATGCACTAGATGTGCCGACATCTAGGATATTAACATCCAAAAAAAGTGAGTAGAAATAACGATGACTCATGATTAGTTTTGCACTTTATGAGATTATTTAACTTCCCACTAAAAGAAAGATGATCTAATTGGATTTGAATTCTTTAATTATAGGCAAAAGGTTTTAGTTGTTATGTTGTCAACTCCATATAATGAGAAACATCTATATATTACAAAATAGAAAAGTTTATTTACAATAGTATTGGGTTTATTTTTACAAAACTTCTTCGAAATGGACTTTGACGCGTGTTTTACATTAATCTGAAAGATTATTAAAACATGCCTAAAAGAACCGACACATGTTTAAATAGATTGCATTACTTTCAATTACACAAAAGTGGTGTACTGAATACCAAGATTGGTACTAATGTTGTTATGTTAGCATCAGTTGCATTAGTTTCAGTTACATAAAAGTTGTCAGGGGGCCGCTAGAATGAGAACCACCCCGAGTTATGAGAACCGCGAGAACCACACCATCCGGGCCGCCGTTGACCAATTTTTTTTTTTTACAACTAGATGTGTGTATTATAAACACATTCGTAAATTTTTTTTTTTTTAAAAAGGCCGAGGGGGTAGTTTTTTAGCAGGTCCCTGTGGTTTGACAGTTTGTTACTCGGATAGTCCCTGGAGTGGATAGGGGTTAGTTTTCTCCATTAAGTATATGTGAAATTACTTATTTACCCCTTGCTTTATTAAAATATAAGAAAAAAATTCACACACATATATAAACACACATTCACTGTCACTAAAACACGAACACCCTGACTCTCTCTCTTTCTCACCACCACCTACCGCCACCAGCACCACTACCTGCCACCACCACCCATCCCCACACCACAACCACCATCACAACCTTTGATTATGAAGTTTAGAAAACCTAAATCATATCTACTTCTGTATCAAATACAAACTAAAAACAACAAATCTGAAGTTCAGAAAACCTTTTTTTTTCGTTCTGAAAACGGAACAGCTAGCTCCGAATCATTCGGGAGAGACGACGAAAACCGAAAACCTCATGCTCAATTACAACAGTAAAAACACATCATACGGTTAGAAGTAGAAATTGAAAACCGAGATGCTTATAGCGAGTAAATTGGATCTGTTAAAGTGAAACGCATATGAAACCCTAGCAATTTATGAATTAGCGTGATTGAAGTTACCGAGAGAAGACGGCGGTGTCTTGATTGTTGAGGATCCAAAGAGCTCGAATGCTGCAACTAATTGGCATCGTTGATTTCTGGTGTTCGTTTATGCAGGCAGGTACAGATAGGGGTTTGTTTGTTCTAACGGGTTTGTTTGTTCTAACGGTTTCATTTCATTTTTAGTCCTTAAAAGAAACACTTTAACAGATTTTCCAGATTTGTAAAGAGTGGGTGTGGGTGGAGGTGGGTGATGATGGTGGGTGGAAGCAGGAGGTTGAAGATATCTTAGTGGTGAAAGGTTAGGTGTTTATGTTTTAAATAAAGTGGGTTCCACTTTATAGTGTGGATAAGATAAAGGGTAAATTTGTCATTTTACATCCACTTAACGGAGAAAACTAACCGTCATCCACTCCAGGGACTATCCAAGTAACAAACTGTCAAACCACAGGGAGCACCGGTGTAATTTCCAAAAGTTGGGGACTATAGCTGTTATTTTGCAAAACCACAGGGACTATCCGTGCATTTTACTAAAAAAACAAAAAAAAAAAATAAAAACACCAAACTTGTGGTGTAAAAAACTACCCCCTCGGCCTTTTTAAATTTTTTTTTTACGAATGTGTTTATAATACACACATCTAGTTGTAAAAAAAAATTTTGGTCAACGGCGGCCCAGATGGTGTGGTTCTCGCGGTTCTCATAACTCGGGGTGGTTCTCATTCTAGCGGTCCCCTATATATATATAGGGAGAAGATCATGCGAGAACCACCTCTTATTGTGAGAACCGTGAGAACCGCGAGAACCAATGTGAACACAAAAAAAATGCCTAAAAATCACAAAATTTTTTTTTTTGATTTTTTTAATATTTTTTAGGTTAAAATCGTTACTTTTCGAAGCCAATTTTTTTTTTTTTAAATTTAAAAAAAAAAAAAAAATTTTTTTTTGGCTTCGAAAAGTAGCGATTTTAACCTAAAAAATATTAAAAAAATCAAAAAAAAAATTTTAGATTTTTTTTAGATTTTTTTAGGTTTTTTGGGGGTTTAGTTTTTAGCATTTTAGCTTGGGGGGGGGGGGGGGGCTTAGGTTTTTGGGGGGTGGGGTTAGGTTTTTTTTAGCATTTAGCTTGGGGGGGGGGGGGGGGTGGGGGTGGGTGGGGGGGGGTTTAGGTTTTTGGGGGGTGGGGGTGGGGGTTAGGTTTTTTTTAGGTTTTTTTAGCTATTTTAGGTTGTGTTCACATTGGTTCTCAAGGTTCTCACAATAAGGGTGGTTCTCGCATGAGCCCCTCTCTATATATATATATAGGGTAGGGATATGGTAAAAAGTGTCTAAAATGTAAGAAGGGTAAGAAGTGTTTTAAACCATTGGATATTTGATCTAATGGTTGAGATCAATAGGGTATAAAATGTAAATTGTGTTTTAATTAGAATGACCTTATGTAAAAATTGAAGGGCAATAGTGACGTTTCCAACATTTCAAATATGGTAACCGTTTGAAAACCACCCATCAATATCCTAAAGATCAGCGAATTATATGGTAACCGTCATCAATCTCCAAAAAATCAGCGAATTTCTTCATACTTTATCATAAATAGCTCTATAATCAGATTCATGGCGTAGTGTTTTATCAAATACAAAACATTCCCAGATTTTAAAACACCATGACTATGATTCAAGTCATGGTGTTTTATCTGGAGACATTGTTCATGGCGTGGTGTTTTAAAACATCTATGATTCAAGTCATGGTGTTTTATCAGGAGACATTGTTCATGGCGTGGTGTTTTATCAATACAAAAACATTCCCAGATTTTAAAACACCATGACTATGATTCAAGTCATAGTGTTTTATTTGTAGACATTGTTCATGGTGTGGTGTTTTAAACATCTATGATTCAAGTCATGGTGTTTTATCAGGAGACATTGTTCATGGCGTGGTGTTTTATCAAAACAAAAACATTCCCAGATTTTAAAACACCATGACTATGATTCAAGTCATGGCGTTTTATCTGTAGACATTGTTCATGTTGTGGTGTTTTAAACACACAGAACTAATAACAGCTGCAGATCCACAAGACGGATCTAATACAACAAAACCTGAGATCCACACTGGATCATCAACAATAATAGCAGTCGGCAACTACAGAAATAACAACCGCAACTACTGGAACAAACTCGAACAGATCTTGAACAACTTGGAGAGGGTTGCGATTAAGATGATGAAGAAATGATGCGTAGGTTAAAATCGAATTGGATCTTGCAAAAAAATAGGACGGCAGTTTTTTTTTTTCCAGTTATCTTGAAAGTCAATTAATTGATAAGAAATGTAAATTACTAATATACCCTTTTGAATTAATTAAGATAGAGGACACTTGTCATCACCAAATTATTTCTCACACTTCTTACAAAAGTATGACTTTGTACATGATCTTTTACCTATATATATATATTTGATAGGCCAAGTGGACTGGTGCATAATGCACTAGATGTGCCGACATCTAGGATATTAACATCCAAAAAAAGTGAGTAGAAATAACGATGACTCATGATTAGTTTTGCACTTTATGAGATTATTTAACTTCCCACTAAAAGAAAGATGATCTAATTGGATTTGAATTCTTTAATTATAGGCAAAAGGTTTTAGTTGTTATGTTGTCAACTCCATATAATGAGAAACATCTATATATTACAAAATAGAAAAGTTTATTTACAATAGTATTGGGTTTAATTTTACAAAACTTCTTCGAAATGGACTTTGACGCGTGTTTTACATTAATCTAAAAGATTATTAAAACATGCCTAAAAGAACCGACACATGTTTAAATAGATTGCATTACTTTCAATTACACAAAAGTGGTGTACTGAATACCAAGATTGGTACTAATGTTGTTATGTTAGCATCAGTTGCATTCGTTTCAGTTACATAAAAGTTGTCTAATGTAAGAAAAAAAGTATACGCGTCACATGCCCACAAGGATCGACATGTGTTTAAATGGATCGAAAACCATGAAATGAATGTTGATAACGATATTGTTCATTCGATGTCCGCTCGGTATATATCTATATGGTACCGGTACTCGTTTAGTTTATGATAACAAAAGATACTTTATCTTAAATATAACTTCGTATAATAAACTTTATATTTAAATGCTAATGAAAAAAATTATTCGGTACTCGTACTTATAATATATATTGAAACAAAAAATGAGTAAAAACCAATGTTGAACATCGAGTAGATTGCTAAAATCGTCCCTGACGTTTGTTCACATTTGCTATATCCATTCAGAAAAGGTTTTTTTCTCATAGGAACCACCGTGGTTTTAAAAAAGTTGTTAAATCCATCCAAAATAACTAACACTCTAACAAAACTTACTTGATAGAGGGGTAATTTAGTCATTCTTTTTATTTATTTAATTTACCTTATTTTAACAGCTTTGGAGTCCGGTTTTCTATGAGCAAATATACAAACAAGAAGTTCTAACAGTTTTTCCCAAGCCCATCTCATCTGTTGTCACAAATACAAATCATCAACATAACGTTAAAGATTATAACTATTAAAAAAACACTTAAAAGTTGATAACATAAAGCAGGACTAACCTGCAAGAATCCCACCAGCAAAGTAAGATGAATCGTTCTCAGGATTCATTGAAACATTGCCCCTGTGAAACGAAAAAAGAAATGACGAAAATATTTTTTGTGGATTAACTTTTACTGATCCACATTAAAGATAAAGAATATTAACATAAGATTTTGTACCTAAATGAATTGTAATATATTTTAAAGAAGGAATCAACTAAATCCACTGGCGTGCATAGGGGTGAAACAGATTGTTGACTAAGTTGACTTCCAGCAAGGTATTCCAATGTTCGTTTCTCTCGTTGAACCATCTAGAAAGCTGCATGCCTTTGATATGGTCTAAGCTCAGGAAGCAAATCAGGCAGGTCATCAGTTAGCATCGTGTTATCCCTACAGTTATAAAAACAAACCAAAGAAAATAATCAAATATTATAACGTAACCTTAATATAAACCATAGCTATCTAGTTATATATAAATAAATTAAAAGAATGACCTGTTAAAAAAGGGTAAATTAAATAAATTAAAAAAATGACTAAATTACCCCTCTTTCAAGTTAGTTTTGTTAGAGTGTTAGTCATTTTAGATGGATTTAGCAACTTTTTTGAAACCTCAGTGGTTCCTATGAGAAAAAAAACCTTTTTTGGATGGATCTAGAAAATGTGAACAAACGTCAGGGACAATTTTAGCAATTTACTCTGCTGATTATGACTGTTCGGTACCGGGAGTGCAAAAATATTGGAAAAATACAGATGGACTCGTGTGGAAGCGAAAAAAGAAAATTTATACCAATACAGATTTCAAAGTCTCGGTCAAGAGTATATTATTTTGAATACAATTTATATTGGAACGTTGACAGAAAAATTTAACTGTTAGTTTAAGAATTTTCGGAACGCAAGTCATTGGAGAACAATGAAATTAAATGATAAATGAAATATTATCGAAACCGTCGAAATAGCTTACAATGTGTTTCAATAGGATACAGGTTCAGTACTACTCGGTATAGCTTACAATACCAAAAATTACATTACTTTGATCGAACAATTTAAAAAAAAAAATTAACGGAATGTTGACAAAAAAAAGTACAAATAACTACGTATTTTGATTTTCTAAAGGGCTAACGAAGGCAATAATTTTAGAAAAAACAAATCAAATTAAATTATAAAACAAAATTTCATTAGAAAAAGAGAACATACACTTATACATGACAAACCTTAAATGCAAGACTTTGTGTTTGTGGTAAATGTAAAGATTGTAAAAAAAAAAAAGCACTTCCCCAAAGTGTTACTACGAAGGTAGTGGGGGTTTCCCCTTTCACACCCATCAACATGTGTTATGGGGAGATAAAATGTAAAATGTAGTGGTGAGTTTATGTAAGTTTAAATGATCGGGTTATATATCAATCAACAATTGTAGTAAATAAAAGTTGAGCAATCTTCAAGAAAACGGTTAATCAGAGGGTTTCACTACTTTTCGTTAACATAACTGTAGAGACTATATAGTTATATAAAGGAATGAGAGATATTGTAAAGATACAAGAATTATAATATATCTCTAAATATCATCCAAAACAAATAAAAACCGTAAATAAAACTAATATCATTTACCCCCTTAAGTTAAAGCATGAAGATTTTGAACGCCCAACTTGTTAAGTAAAAGATGAAGTTGTTGTTCCCCTAACACCAGGGGCGGAACTAAAGGTATGTGAGCCGTAGCACAGGCTACGGCTAAAGTCTGTATGCGTAGTGTATTTTTTATATATTTTTTTGGGTTTTCCACAAAAGATACCCCTAAAATATTACAAGGATACCCCTAACCAACCCAAACCTATAAAATAAGGGAGCCCGATTGAAACAATGACTCAATTGATTAGATAAGCCCAACTGATTATATTAGCCCAAAAAAAAACACAAAAATACGTATGGAGGCATTCTTTCTTATCGTCGCTTAGGTTCTGGAAGAAAACCAAACGTCGCTGGTCATCATTTACGCACTGGTCTTTTGTTTTGCTGCTGCCAATAATACCGGTTCGATAAAAGAATCCACAACCCTGTTGTTTGCTGCTGCGATAACACTGGTTCCGGACGTTCAAGGACAAATTTATTAGGCACTTATTTTACTTTATTTATTTATTTATTGTCTTTTTTTAATAATTTATTTATTATCGTTTTTTTAATATTGTTAATTGCACGGTAAAATTTTTTTTTTGGGATACCCCTGATTTAATGGGCTAGTTCCGTCACTGCCTAACACCTTGGTGAATAAGTCCGCTATCTGAGACTTAATATCAATGTTTAAAGGTTGTATTTCTCTATATTCGACTCGCTCTCGCACAAAGTAACAATCCATCTCTATGTGCTTCGTACGTTCATTAAACACCGGGTTGTTGGCTATGTGTCCGGCAGCTTGATTATCACAAAAGACAGGTGTTGGTTCCTCTTGACAAGCATCGAGTTCAGATAATAGCCACCTCATCCATAAAACTTCACTAACCATAGATGCCATAGCCTGATATTCCACTTCAACAGAGGATCGAGAAACCAACGATCGCTTCTTAGACTTCCTACACTGGTGCTCTACCAAATAAAACAAGTAATAAGTTCGTGATCGTCTAGAGTAAGAACATCCTAATCAGTTTGAGTCGTAGTAGGTGACTAGATTCGTTCGACACCATCTTTAGGTAGCAAAATTTCTTGCCCCGGAATATCATGCAAAACAAATAATAACCATATATATAAAACCAATATCTTTAAACCTCCCTCACACCCACATCAAGTTTAACGTGAATGCAATTCACGCCTTTAGCGTTACTACCCACGTTGTCAGCATGGTAGGACTCCACGCCCCTTCACATCTTCCACAATACATGATCTAATATAATTTGTGTTTTGTTATATATTAAACTAGCCTAAGATACCGCGAGTTTCGCGGGTGGCTTAACACAAACATATAATATCTACCGGCATTGAAACCCATGTAGATCATCATTTTTTTTCTAGGCCTTTTCAAACTTAGGCTTCACATCTAAAGGTTAAAACAGGTCCCAAACAGACAATATACGACCCTAACCGGTACAAACACAAAATCCGAACAGAGTGATCACTTCCCTCTCCAAAAACCTGTTACATACCAGCGAACCTTTAATAGATCAACGAAAGGTTACTGTTTTCATCTTTTGATTGACATCAAGTTTATATAAACTTCAATATCTAAATTCTTATTTAAATTCATATAGTCTAAGATCCCGCGAGTTTCACTGGTGGCTTAACACAAACGTATAATATCTACTAACATTGAGATGAACTTTGTAATGAAAAAACTTTTCAATATAAATATATTGATTTAATAAATTAAACAAAGACGTAAATTTATTGATTTACTCCATCTTCAATAATTTCTTCTCCATTCTCATTCAGCTCCTCATTTTCCGTTCACAGTCTTCCAACTCAAAATATAGTGGCATTGACGTAGTACCTGTAGCATGTAGATGTAGATGGCATAATAACTGTATAAAAAATTGATACCTATGAGTAAACAGTAAAATAATTTATACTTAAATTTGATAGCTTGTTAATATTTATAAGAATAAGGGGATAGATATTAGAATAGGTTCTAAACTTCAAGTTAGCTGTTGTTTTCAATTTGAGAATTATGAAGAATGAGCTTTATAGTGTCCTGTAGAAGCCAATGATACTTATATTTTATCTTATCAATATATAAGCCATTTAGTTTAGTTGTAAAATCAAATAGCCATTTAGTTTAGTTGTAAAATCAAATAGCCACTATGTGAGAAAGAAAGCAAGTATAATAGTTTTATTATGGTACTCCATGTAAGAAACAAAGTGCATCATATAAGGATAAAAGACAAATATATTACCTTGTTAGCACACAGTCCCCGCACCAGCTAGCATGGAAATACTCCATCCTGACCCTAGACAAAAAGAAGTCAAGTATATGAAGAGAGTTACATACATTGGTAGCTCAACAATAAGTTTTGTAGAGATTATGGTAACTAAAAAAAGAAAAGAACACCTCAGGAGCCAAATTAGTTGACTTTGGGGGTAGCCATGTTGTTCCAGCAGTACTTGAGAATGAACCGGCTGAGCTGGCGAAGCGGGAGAATCCTCCCCAGCTGCAGCCTCCTTTAGACTCTCCTCCGATGCAGGCATTACTATCAATATCATCACTCCTACCGTGATCAACCTCCAACGATGAACCATCCATATCCGTTATTCACCGATTCTAAACCGCTATTCCCTAGATCAGTAAAATAAATGTAACACCTTGAAAATTTACGTCCTATAATGTGTTGACACGTGTCATAGGTTTGAACGTGTGAAAGAATGTTCTTGAAGGACTAAAATTGACAAACAATGAAACTGTGTAAGTATAAGGGTTCAAAGTGTCAACAATGAATAAATATACTTTACAATAACCCTACATGATGTTTATAACCTTAAACGAATGGATCATGGATCATACGAAACGAATTGTGAAAGAAAGTGAGAGATTACAAACTACAGGGGTAAAATGTGTCAACATGTTTAAGATATACCTCTGAGTGACCTTTTAGCAAATCCGAAGCCTTGTAACGATTAAATATGCTCACTAGAATGTACCATAAAAATTCCATCAAGTTTCGTTACCGTATGAGAAAGTTATGATAAAATCCGTGTGTGAGGGTTAGAATCGTCAACATTGAAATTTAGGGCTTTTCGGGTGATCACAAAGTTACCTGAGGACTTGACAAAGATGGTATAAGCCTTAAAGCCCCATATGTCAATTATAAAGTCTTGAATGCAAGAAAAACCAAGTGAAAACGACCTTTCGGGGGACCAGGGGCTGAAATGCAATTATTGAAAACTTGCTGAGCTGGTCATCTACACGCTCGCGTAGCGCGAGCATAATAACCCCGACAGTCGCGCTACGCGACTGCCTTGTCTGATCAGAAAACATGCACAGATGTCCTGCATGTCTGTTAACCGACTTAGATCGAATTTTGGCATACCATGGGCTTCCCTAAAGTGGTTTATAGGCTGTAGAGGGCACTTGTATTCATCCTTGATCAATTGTAGACTCATTTGTCAACAATCAAAGAAGTTTGGATCAATTTATAAAGCTCCTAATGTTGACAACTTTGAACATTCATTCCATACTTCATCTCTGAGCATTTCTGGAACTCAAGACCATCTTCCAAGCTTTCCAAATCATTCATAAGACTTGTGTAAGTATGTTTAACCCTTCTTAATTAAGTTATGCTTAGTTTATAGCCTAGAAATCAAACCGTCGTAACTACGGTTTGACTTGGCGATAAAACACAAACGGTCCAGGGTTTTGTCGAATCGAAAGTTGTTATAAGTTGGTAGTCATGTGGGCTTTAAACCCTTAAAAGGGCACACACTGATTCCAATCCTAACTAGATCGATTGTCGAGTCAATGGTAACTAGAAAAAGTCAACAGAATTGTTATTTTCGATTTAAAGCATGATTAACGATGTAAAAGGCGTATCACCTATTTTATCATTCTTATAACCTGATAATAAGTATAAAAACTTGTCTACGCTTGTTTGATTCGACAACTTTCTGTTTTGAACCGATTCGGAACCGAAAGACGCAAAAGTTTGACTTTTGCTTTGACCTCAGTTTTGACCCGGTTTTGATAGGTTTAGACATGCCTTAAAGTTCCATTAGGACCTAGTTACATATGTGTATAACCCTCTGCGTTTATACCATATAAATCCTTAATTGTCCGATCGCCTAAATATTGACCGTAATGCCCTTATGATCATAAAACGAGAATTTTGGAAATATGAAAGTAAAATAATCTTAGTTACTGATTATTAAACATGTCCGTAAATTTTTACATCAGTTGGACATATAGATTAGGAGTTATGCTTAATGACGTAATTAGAACGCTTCTAAGTGATTTAACGGCGTCATTAGCGTAAAGCCTATCTAAACCCCATTTTTGACACCAAAAATTTTACCCACTGATGTAATATAATATTTTGGGATTTTTGAAGATTTTTAATTATTTTTAGACTGATCATAAGCTAGGATTAGTGCCTTGATTCGGTAAATACCGAATATACCCTTTTCGGCCATAAAATGAGTTTTACAAATCCTTTTGATGCCAATCCAATTGCTACTGATTTTAAATATTAAATGGAGTGTTTTGAACCTGTTTAACTGATCAGGAAACTCAGAATCCTATTTTAACCCGTACGTCGCTTAAAACGGCTTTATACGCGTATTATACGCATAGTTAGAGTTTAAAAATATTTTGGCATATAAGACTTATAACCAAATGTTATAACCTGTTAAAATAAACCATTTTACTGATTTAATCAGACCCGGATCACAGAAGATAAATTAATTCCTTTTATAATCTTTAAAATGACCAAAATACCCCTACGGGGCTTAATATGAGATTAAACTCGTTTTGGGCATAACGGAAGGTATCCTACTGATATCACAACATATTTAAGGCATGTTAACTTAGGAAACCTGTTTAGGCCTCTTATGGTTACCCGTTACACTTCGTACACGTTCGGTTCGGTTTATGTAACTAGTTTACATAAATTAGCTGAAACGGGTCGAACCTTATCGGTTTTATCTCAAAATCCAGAATGTGTATAATATACCCATATTAGGCAAGTCTTCAAACT
The DNA here is from genome assembly GCA_030545235.1 of Helianthus tuberosus. Classification (NCBI taxonomy): domain Eukaryota; kingdom Viridiplantae; phylum Streptophyta; class Magnoliopsida; order Asterales; family Asteraceae; genus Helianthus; species Helianthus tuberosus. The sequence goes on along the minus strand of JARYGA010054637.1, from coordinate 86,259 downwards.
TGTCGGGTCTAAATCACATTCTATCCGGTCTTCGCTTAATCGTGCGTACGAACCGTATCTTTAAAACTAACCGGTCTAAGCTTAAGCTTAACTAAAGACCCGTTAGGATTCTAATAGGTTATTATAAACCTTCATTCCAGATTAGGAGAACCGGTAAAAGATACTTGCACTCACTGATTTTGATCTATACTTGCTCAGGTAAATACTTTTTGTGACAACCCTCACTAAACCAGGTATCCGTACAACTTAATTAATAATTAATTTCTGCTTAATTACTGTGCTTACTTGAACTTGTGGATAAACTGCTACTTGAATACTGATACATGTACTTACCTGCATCATACTTTACTTATCGTCACTACATTATTTACATGTTGAACCCTAGTGACAAACATGATGCACAAAAAGCACAGTAGCACTATAACGGATAACCTATTGAACATGCTGATAAAGCCAGCATCAGGCAGACACTGCCTCTAAGGCCTGTATGAGCCAGAAATATTTTGCTACACTAGTGGTGAGTGTAGGGATACAAGGGTTGTAGAACTGCGTCTCTAGGAATAAGTCACAATGACTGGATGTGCCTAAAACGTACTCTAAGTACAAAAATTCAGCACTTTAAATAAAAATTCAGCTTTTAGCTACCTAATAAAGTGCCAAAACATGGGAAAATATTACTAGACACTTTCTAAAGTGTCGAAAATAAACTGTGTCACTAAATATCATAATCACGACACTTTAAAGCTTTGTTAAGCACTTTAACGGATTACTACCCAACCGAACAACCGGGCTATACCCGGAACCTGAAAATATTGTTATTTTCATTATTTATCTTTTTCTGAGTCAGTTAGGGTCCCTGAACACCCTAACACCCATTGTAACGCGTGACACACAACTAACCGGGTTAAGCACTTAACTAACTTACTTAACCTAACTAAGTCCTAACTAATTGGTTGGTTTCGGACTAGGACCCCCCCCTTCTCTAACCGGCCCCAACTAGAGGAGACATACTTTGTACCTTGTTGAATATTTTAATCCCACTTGTCTAATATCATCTAGACACATTAACCCTTGAGTATTAACCTTAAGAATTGTCTATAAGATTCAAGTTTAGCACATATGGTCATTCATTTCATAACATCACCCAAACACACCTCTCTTTCCTTCTCAAAGCTTTCGGCCGAGATCCCCCATATCCATCCATCATACTTTCGATTTTGAGCTAGCCATTTCAATCACCTACAAGTGTTAAGGGTCGTATACAAGGAGTCTTGGAGCAAACGGAACGCGAAGGACCCCTTTATCTTGCTTTTATCCACGCGTTTTTCGCATAGATTCTTCCCTAGCCTTGAGCTAGTGGTATGTTGCTAAAATCATCTTCTTAAACTATTCTAATGTGGTTAATACGATTTGTAACGGTTAAAACTCGAAATCTCACAAGATGATACTTTAAAGTCTACTAAAAATGCTATAAGTGTTGGATAAAAGCTCACTAGTTGTGTAAATGTTGTAGTAATTAAAATTTGTGATTATTTAGACCCGATCTATGTTGTGGTAGCTCGGATCACCACTTAACCCGGTTTGGTCATGATCACGAATCGTGACATAAAGTTGTTTTGAATAGAACAAGGGTTAAAGGGTGAAACTCTACCACCCGCGAGTCATGAACTTGTGTAAAAATGCTTTACTTATGGAATAGTGTTTAAAACTAGCAGATCTACGTATCTGCAAGTGGTATTTTCAAAGGACCAAGCGTTAAAGAAATCATGCTTTCTAAAAATGGATCTTACACTAACAAGGATGGTTTTTAGAACACACAAGTGTGTAAACACTTGTGTAACACAAAGTTTCGACAAAATAACTACTTTTGTAAAAGTTGACAAAAAGTTGTAAAGATGGAATTTCTTTAAAAACAAGACTTTTACGAAACCGGATTGATTTATATAAAGATCCACTAAAAGTAATGGGATTTACTCCATATTTTTGGAAAAACTACAAGTTCATGCAATCTTTACGATGTACATAAATATTGACTAGTTGATGCGTTGATTATTGTTTTGATTGAATGGAAGGAAATTGTTGATTTGATTTACAAAAGAAAATGATACGCTTGAAAGCGTGGCCACCTCCAGTTACAGAGGAAACTCTGGTGAAATTTTTCTAAAAACCTAACACTTAGAATTATTTTCACTAAAAGTGTTAGAAATACATTTTGACTTGTTTCCAAAATATAGACTTCGCCGCGACTTTATTTACAAAATATCGGAGGTGGGATTTCACAAAATAAAACTTGGTAAATATATATTTAGTATATATTTTTCATAAAGTCGCTTGATATGTGTTTATGATTATTTTGTGAAAATACTAGTATTATTTTTTGGGTAAAAATAATACTATCGAATGTTAACGAACCCAAAATAATACGAACGCCTCTACGATAAATACACAAGTTACACCGGTAATTATTATTACCACTCGATCATTAAAACGTAACTTACGCATTTTGGGAAAATATGACTTAACGCGTATTTTTGACAAGGTATTATTTTGGAAAACTATGTAATAGAAAATATAATATTTTTGAGAAGAATATTTATATTTTGGGAGTTAGAAATAAAATGTATATTAAGTGAGACTTAATAACGTATTTCGAATGTTACACACATGTATTCAATCCCCCATCCTTGGGAAGGAAAATAACTACCAAGTATATACAGAATATGAACACGAAATAGTTGTCTAACTATTTCCCAAAAACTTAAACCTTAAAGCTAAGGCACGGCCGTCCGTCTAATAGAGTTAGTACGTGTAGGTCGTCACACAGCTACTTGAATTGGAGGCATACTTGGTAGAGACGCACCACTGTGAGTTCATGTCCCCCTTTTCTCTAACTGTTTTCAGTTTTCTTAACTGCGGGGGTGAAATACATGTTACTTTGATTACAAGTACTTTATACACGGTATGGTTAGCGTAAGGAGGTTTACTACTTAGATCATGTGAGTGGGTAGGAGCAATATGAGGCCATTAGTCCTCATGGCAGGACCGAGGGACAGGAGCGGTAGATCTATCTGGGTGTAGCGAGCCCAACCCCTGAGCCCGCCTAATGGACCAGGTGGTGACTTTGTACCCAACGCTAAATCTGCTAGGTTTGAGTCTCCCTATTTGCACTTCACATATATCAGTGGCCTTGCAAACCATTGGTGATCTCAATTCCCTTATTTGCTACATACCAAGACTATTTTTATACTCACAAAGGTTTACTTACTCACTTACACATGAACTCGCTCAACATTATTGTTGATTTTTCAACTTACATGTATTTCAGGAAATTAACAGATCTGGCGCGGTATGGCACGTTTTCCCGCTGCACTAGTTACGAGGTCATCCGGGTTTAGGGAATGTGGCTCTTTCCTGGACAAGTCACAGCCCTTAAACTATGCTTATGTTATGCTGTTAAACAATGTTTATGTCGTTAGGAGGTGTTTCCGTCAAGACAATGTTATTGTATTTGGTTTTTAAAACTTGATCGAATGGATGATCTTGCATGGTTTTTATTTCATATAGCTTTGTTATGGTTAAGCTATGGTATTAAGAAGTCACACCAAATTAACCACGCTTCCGCAAAGCCAGGGTGTGACAGCTTGGTATCAGAGCTCTGATCATAGCGAACTAGGATTCTTTCTCGAGTCTAGACTATGATCACTAGGGCTCTCACGAAAACATTTTTCTGCATACCACTTAAGTCCAGATCCAAAACTTTTTACAAACAAATGTTGAGCACATTTCATTATTTATAGGCTCAGTCTAGAAGGGCTGAGGCTCGGTCTGAGAGAGGCCGAGGCTCGGTCTGAGAGATCGAGGTAGTTGGCTAGTTGGACTAGGAAGAGTAGGCTCAGTCTTGGAAGTTGAGGCTCGGTATTGGAGACCGAGGCTCGATCTGAGAGGTCGAGGTAGATAATAGAGCAGTCTTAGAGACTGGGAAGAATTTGGCTAGTGAGACTAGGAGAATTATTTGATTGACTAACATGTTTATATGATTATATGATTGACTATTATACGTATATGTGTTTGTGTTACAAACATTTCATCATGTACTAGAAAGATGGACACTATGAATCCCATGGCCATAGTATCAGACGACGTAGTTTCATCGAAGCACGAGGTGTACATTTCCGATACTACCGGCACAGACAATGACGACTTTCAGCCCTTTTTGCGCTGCCTGAAGTCGTAGCAGAGCCTACTGATGGCCATCTTGTTGGGAGTTTGCCACTCGCGGTGATCCCTGCTCCTGTGCCCCCTTGCCGCTTATCCTGTTGATGATATGCCCTCCGACGTGGCCTCTGACGACGATAACGATCTACTAGAGGAGGACCCATTCGAGGGTAGGGCCCTATTGCTGCTGGTATTAGACTACTGCATGCGGACGCTCCTGTAGGGGAAACTCACGTCCCTTCCCCTATCCCAGACTCATTTGAGTTTCTGACATCCGCATTTTCGCATATACAGGGAGTGCAACACCATTCACACGACGCCGACCCTGATACGGCTTCATCAGCTGCACCGGTTCCCGCACCCAGCTTTGAGTTTGATCACAGTATTGAGGGTGATCTTGTTCTTCCACCTGGTTTTGATCCAGACCATGACCTTGAGTTCATACACTTAGACCAGCCCTTGGAGGATCCTGTAACCCCTGTGTTTGTTGATCCAGCTGATCTTGAGATGGAATTTTTGATCCGGAGCCAGCCGTGGCCCCTGAGCCAGGCGTTGCTCCTGACCCCGCATTAGAGCATGACCCTGTTCATGCCGATGCACCTGCTGTTGCTCCTTGATTGATCATCTGCTTGGACGAGAGAAAATTTGGGGTAACTGTGCAAGACAATTTATTATTACGGGGGCCCACGTAATAACGACTTGTAGTGCACAGAAATCCTGGTGGACTCTGCGGGTCAAGCTAATGAAAACCAATGTAGCAGGAAATATCTAAAACACGAATGACCAAGGCGAGGCGATGTAGCCTCGAGTTCATTCTATTACAAGCAACAAGCCAAATTGGCAAGCCTATGTGAAGACTCAGAAATTTACTTCCCCACTCATACATTGAGTATATTTACGTGTGAAATTGGGTGATTACATGATGGCTTATGTTGCTATATATACCTCATAGACAATTGAAACGTTGTCTAACCCGCTTCACACCACTCCGACAATAGGGAATGTCGCCCAGACGTGACACAAACACCAGTACGTTGCCAAGGACAGAAGCCGAGCTGCAAGAACGCATCTCACAGATAAATGCACGACATAAAGCCCTCCGCTCTAAGTACAACGATGGCATTACTGGAGATAACCCTCCAACTGGCTGCACCTATGAACAGTTCCTGAACTGCAAGCCTTTGAACTTTGACGGAACAGGAGGCGCCGTTGCATTTGTTCGTTGGTCCAAAAAGACCAACTCCATACCAAGAATGGGTGACTGTTCGTCCCAACAGAGTGTTACCTACATCCCGGGGTTATTTCTAGATAACTCACTCTCATGGTGAAACCTTCAGTCTCAGACCCTTGGCACAAACGCTGCTTATGCACTGAGCTGGGACGAGCTCAAGGAAACGATTGAGAAGAAATATTGTTTTAGGACTGGAATTTAGAAGCTTGAGGTGGAGTTCAGGAATTTGAAAATGGACGAACCAGAAATTCCTGAACTTGTCCAGCGATCGCACGACTTCTCTAGGGTCGTCCCCTACTAAGTCATTGACGTGGTATGATACAGTCGTGTACTTGTAAGCTGTACATTGTGGCCCCAATTTGTGGCTATACAATCGCAGTATTCTCATCACTTGTGATGTTTGATCTACTGTTTATGTTCTATGACATGAGATGTCATGTGGGTGATTTATCTATAGCATGAGATGTATGTGTTGATATTGTTGAATACATACGTACATTTTACTTGCTATGACCTGACCGACGTAAACCATCTTTTAGAAGATGCCGCCGAGACGTGAGACACACATGCCTACCAATGAGGCAGAACTCCAGCAAATTATCGCTGCTGCCATTGCACAATACGCCGCCTCTCAAAGAGGGACTAGTGGAAGCAACTCTGGCAACACTGGCAACAACAATAATCCACCTCATGGTAATACTAAGTCATTTAGACATACCATGACCTAATTGGATATCCTTAGCAGTGATGCTAACGCCAATCGTAGGTTATAACGTATGTGCAGGATGCACCTACAAGCAGTTTCTAGACTGCAAACCGGTCAACTTTGATGGCACAGGAGGTGCTGTCGCCTTTGTTCGTTGGGCTGAGAAAACTGAATCTGTTCTTCGCATGAGTAAATGCTCACTAGATCAGCAAGTCACCTATATCTCAGGGCTATTCTTGGATGGAGCCCTCTCTTGGTGGAATCTGCAAGTACAGACACTTGGTGAAGCTGCTGCCTACGCGCTAACCTGGACCGAACTGAAGGAACATATGCGCAGGAAGTACTGCTCTCGCGCGGAAATCCAAAGATTGGAAACGAGTTCTGGCACTTGAAAATGGACGGTCCGAAGATCGCAGAATACGTTCAAAGGTTCCATGACTTATCGCATGTGGTACCCTACATGGTCACTCCGGAGTTCAAGCGGATTGAACGTTTCATTTGGGGATTAGCTCCTCAAATCATAAGCATGGTAACCTCATCCAAGCCTGCGACCATTACTGAGGCGATTGATTTGAGCGTGGCTCTCACAAAGGAGGCCATTCGCCTGAACAAGTTTGATGATGCTGAGCTTAAGAAGAAAGAGACTCACGTCGAGTCGTCAGGAGGTAACAAACGGAAGTTCTCAAACTTCAAGCAGGGCGCCAGTGTGGCGGTTAAGAAAGGAGGATCAGGCACGCCAGCTCAGGTTACAGCTGGTAGTGGAAAGAAAGGAAGAGGATATCAGGGCACCCAGCCCAAGTGTAATACCTGTCAACGCCACCATACTGGCCATTGTAATGTGAAAGTATGCGAAGCATGTGGAAAACGTGGCCACTTGAAGGACACTTGTTGGGCCACTGCTGGTCAGGGAGGCCAGGGAGGATTCGGAAACAGAAATAACAACCGGGGTGGGAATGGAAATCGCCCACAAGGAAACTATGGAGGTAACGAGAATCGAGGCAACAATGCTAACCAAGCGGGCGCCGTGAATCGTAATCAGAGGAATGATCAAGCTGGTGGAAACGGGCAAAGACTTGGATGCTTTAACTGCGGTGATATCGGGCATTTTAAGAAGAACTGCCCAGACTTAAACCAAGCCCGTGGAAGAGTGTTTCAAATCGAAGCAAGGGAAGCGCGCTAGGACCCCAATGTCGTTACCGGTACGTTCCCTGTAAATCAACGCTATGCATCCGTTTTATTTGATACTGGTGCCGATTATAGCTTCGTGTCGCTAGAATTTAAGAATATGCTTGGTTTAGCCGCTAATAAGTTAGATATTCCCTACTCGATCGAATTGGCTAATGGGAAGTTAGTAGAAGCCAATGAAGTTATCAGAGGTTGTGTGATTGAATTGGGAGAGCGTGAGTTTGCTCTAGATCTACTACCAGTCCAGTTGGGAAGCTTCGACGTGGTGGTAGGAATGGATTGGTTATCAGGCAACAAGGCTGAGATAGTTTGTCACGAAAAGGTCATTCGCATCCCAACCGAAGATGGCGAAATAATTGTGGTTCACGGAGAGAAGCGTGATACGCCGTTAAGAATTATCAGCTGCCTGAAAGCGCGAAAGTGTTTGCAAAAGGGATGTGTTGCCTTCCTGGCACACATTGTGGATAAGAAGGCTGCTGAGCCAAGAATAGAAGACATCCCTGTCGTGAGGGAGTATCCGGAAGTCTTCCCAGAAGACTTACCTGGACTGCCACCTCAGAGGCAAGTGGAGTTCCGCATTGACTTAGTTCCAGGCGCCGCGCCTGTGGCTAAGGCACCGTATAGACTTGCTCCGTCTGAGATGCAGGAACTGTCGACACAGCTTCAAGAGCTGTTAGACAAGGGTTTTATCCGATCAAGCTTCTCGCCTTGGGGAGCTCCGGTCCTGTTTGTCAAGAAGAAGGACGGTAGTTTCCGTATGTGTATTGACTACAGAGAATTGAACAAGCTGACGATCAAGAATAGGTATCCTCTGCCAAGAATTGATGATCTGTTCGACCAACTTCAAGGTTCAAGCTTTTATTCAAAGATCGATCTTCGATCTGGATACCATCAGTTAAGGATACAAGAGGAAAGCATTCCGAAGACAGCCTTCAGAACTCGTTATGGGCACTACGAGTTCCTCGTTATGCCATTTGGTTTGACAAACGCACCTGCGGTATTCATGGATCTAATGAATAGAGTTTGCAAGCCGTATTTGGATAAGTTCGTGATTGTATTCATCGATGACATTTTAAGTTATTCAAAGACGAAGGCTGAACACGAGCAGCATCTTAGAGCCATTCTAGAGCTGCTGAAGAAGGAACAGTTGTATGCCAAATTCTCAAAGTGCGAGTTTTGACTACGAGAGGTGCAATTCCTTGGGCACGTGGTAAATGGAGATGGAATCCACGTGGATCCAACCAAGATCGAGGCGATCAAGGATTGGGAAACGCCAAAGACGCCAACCGAGATTCGGCAATTCTTGGGTTTGGCAGGCTATTATCGAAGATTCATCAAGGACTTTTCAAAGATCGCTCAACCATTGACGCTCCTCACGCAGAAGGATAAGAAGTTTGATTGGGAAATCAAACAGGAGGAAGCATTCCAGATACTGAAGGATAAGCTCTGCAATGCGCCAATCTTAGCACTACCGGAAGGTACAGATGATTTTGTGGTATACTGTGACGCTTCGCGTCAAGGATTTGGTTGTGTGTTGATGCAACGCCAAAAGGTTATTGCTTACGCATCGCGTCAACTGAAAGTGCACGAAAAGAACTATACCACACATGATTTGGAACTTGGCGCAGTGGTTTTTGCATTAAAGATCTGGAGACACTACCTTTATGGTACAAGGTGTACAATCTTTACAGATCACAAGAGCCTACAGCACATATTCAACCAGAAGGAGTTGAATATGAGGCAAAGACGATGGGTTGAATTGTTGAACGACTACGACTGCGAGATAAAGTATCATCCAGGGAAGGCGAATGTAGTCGCCGATGCCCTAAGTCGTAAAGAGAGAATCAAGCCCATAAGGGTTAGAGCTTTAGAAATGATTATACGAACCGATCTTTCCTTGCGCATTCGTGCCGCGCAGAAAGAAGCTCTCAAGGAAGGAAACCTTGAAGAAGAATATCTCCGTGGGATGGAGAAGCTACTGTTACCAAACGAGGAAGGAACATTATGTTTTGAGAAAAGGATTTGGGTTCCTCTGTTTGGTGATTTAAGGAAAGTTATTTTCAATGAAGCTCACAGGTCGCGGTACTCTATCCATCCAGGAGCGGATAAGATGTACCAGGATCTCAAAGATTATTATTGGTGGCCTAGGATGAAAGGCGATGTTGCTGTTTACGTGAGCAAATGTTTAACGTGCGCTAAGGTTAAAGCGGAATACCAGAAGCCTTCAGGACTTCTGCAACAACCCGAGATCCCCAAGTGGAAATGGGAACAAATCTCCATGGATTTTATTACGAAATTGCCAAGAACGCCGAGAGGCCATGACACTATTTGGGTAATAGTGGATCGATTAACGAAGTCAGCACACTTCTTACCTATCAGAGAGAAGGATAATACGAGTAAATTGGCTGAAATATACATGAGAGAGATCATCGCGCGCCATGGAGTACCTCTCTCAATCATCTCTGATAGAGACGGAAGGTTTGTGTCAAGGATATGGCAATCCTTCCAAGAAGCCTTTGGCTCACAATTGAATCTGAGCACTGCGTTTCATCCGCAAACTGACGGTCAGAGCGAGCAAACGATACAGACTTTGGAAGACATGCTGAGAGCGTGTGTTATGGATTTGGGCGGTAGCTGGGACAAACATTTGCCTTTGGTCGAATTTTCATACAACAACAGCTACCACACCAGTATTGGTGTCGCGCCATTTGAAGCCCTTTACGGACGCAAGTGCCGATCACCCCTAGGTTGGGCTGACGCAGGAGATAGACAACTTGTTGGTCCCGAAATCGTCCAAGAGACGACAGACAAGATTGCGCAGATTCTTAAACGCATCGAAGCAGCTCGCCACAGGCAGAAAGCCTATGCAGATCCAAACCGGAAACATATGGAACGCTTCTAAGTGATTTAACGGCGTCATTAGCGTAAAGCCTATCTAAACCCCATTTTTGACACCAAAAATTTTACCCACTGATGTAATATAATATTTTGGGATTTTTGAAGATTTTTAATTATTTTTAGACTGATCATAAGCTAGGATTAGTGCCTTGATTCGGTAAATACCGAATATACCCTTTTCGGCCATAAAATGAGTTTTACAAATCCTTTTGATGCCAATCCAATTGCTACTGATTTTAAATATTAAATGGAGTGTTTTGAACCTGTTTAACTGATCAGGAAACTCAGAATCCTATTTTAACCCGTACGTCGCTTAAAACGGCTTTATACGCGTATTATACGCATAGTTAGAGTTTAAAAATATTTTGGCATATAAGACTTATAACCAAATGTTATAACCTGTTAAAATAAACCATTTTACTGATTTAATCAGACCCGGATCACAGAAGATAAATTAATTCCTTTTATAATCTTTAAAATGACCAAAATACCCCTACGGGGCTTAATATGAGATTAAACTCGTTTTGGGCATAACGGAAGGTATCCTACTGATATCACAACATATTTAAGGCATGTTAACTTAGGAAACCTGTTTAGGCCTCTTATGGTTACCCGTTACACTTCGTACACGTTCGGTTCGGTTTATGTAACTAGTTTACATAAATTAGCTGAAACGGGTCGAACCTTATCGGTTTTATCTCAAAATCCAGAATGTGTATAATATACCCATATTAGGCAAGTCTTCAAACTTGTCGGGTCTAAATCACATTCTATCCGGTCTTCGCTTAATCGTGCGTACGAACCGTATCTTTAAAACTAACCGGTCTAAGCTTAAGCTTAACTAAAGACCCGTTAGGATTCTAATAGGTTATTATAAACCTTCATTCCAGATTAGGAGAACCGGTAAAAGATACTTGCACTCACTGATTTTGATCTATACTTGCTCAGGTAAATACTTTTTGTGACAACCCTCACTAAACCAGGTATCCGTACAACTTAATTAATAATTAATTTCTGCTTAATTACTGTGCTTACTTGAACTTGTGGATAAACTGCTACTTGAATACTGATACATGTACTTACCTGCATCATACTTTACTTATCGTCACTACATTATTTACATGTTGAACCCTAGTGACAAACATGATGCACAAAAAGCACAGTAGCACTATAACGGATAACCTATTGAACATGCTGATAAAGCCAGCATCAGGCAGACACTGCCTCTAAGGCCTGTATGAGCCAGAAATATTTTGCTACACTAGTGGTGAGTGTAGGGATACAAGGGTTGTAGAACTGCGTCTCTAGGAATAAGTCACAATGACTGGATGTGCCTAAAACGTACTCTAAGTACAAAAATTCAGCACTTTAAATAAAAATTCAGCTTTTAGCTACCTAATAAAGTGCCAAAACATGGGAAAATATTACTAGACACTTTCTAAAGTGTCGAAAATAAACTGTGTCACTAAATATCATAATCACGACACTTTAAAGCTTTGTTAAGCACTTTAACGGATTACTACCCAACCGAACAACCGGGCTATACCCGGAACCTGAAAATATTGTTATTTTCATTATTTATCTTTTTCTGAGTCAGTTAGGGTCCCTGAACACCCTAACACCCATTGTAACGCGTGACACACAACTAACCGGGTTAAGCACTTAACTAACTTACTTAACCTAACTAAGTCCTAACTAATTGGTTGGTTTCGGACTAGGACCCCCCCCCCTTCTCTAACCGGCCCCAACTAGAGGAGACATACTTTGTACCTTGTTGAATATTTTAATCCCACTTGTCTAATATCATCTAGACACATTAACCCTTGAGTATTAACCTTAAGAATTGTCTATAAGATTCAAGTTTAGCACATATGGTCATTCATTTCATAACATCACCCAAACACACCTCTCTTTCCTTCTCAAAGCTTTCGGCCGAGATCCCCCATATCCATCCATCATACTTTCGATTTTGAGCTAGCCATTTCAATCACCTACAAGTGTTAAGGGTCGTATACAAGGAGTCTTGGAGCAAACGGAACGCGAAGGACCCCTTTATCTTGCTTTTATCCACGCGTTTTTCGCATAGATTCTTCCCTAGCCTTGAGCTAGTGGTATGTTGCTAAAATCATCTTCTTAAACTATTCTAATGTGGTTAATACGATTTGTAACGGTTAAAACTCGAAATCTCACAAGATGATACTTTAAAGTCTACTAAAAATGCTATAAGTGTTGGATAAAAGCTCACTAGTTGTGTAAATGTTGTAGTAATTAAAATTTGTGATTATTTAGACCCGATCTATGTTGTGGTAGCTCGGATCACCACTTAACCCGGTTTGGTCATGATCACGAATCGTGACATAAAGTTGTTTTGAATAGAACAAGGGTTAAAGGGTGAAACTCTACCACCCGCGAGTCATGAACTTGTGTAAAAATGCTTTACTTATGGAATAGTGTTTAAAACTAGCAGATCTACGTATCTGCAAGTGGTATTTTCAAAGGACCAAGCGTTAAAGAAATCATGCTTTCTAAAAATGGATCTTACACTAACAAGGATGGTTTTTAGAACACACAAGTGTGTAAACACTTGTGTAACACAAAGTTTCGACAAAATAACTACTTTTGTAAAAGTTGACAAAAAGTTGTAAAGATGGAATTTCTTTAAAAACAAGACTTTTACGAAACCGGATTGATTTATATAAAGATCCACTAAAAGTAATGGGATTTACTCCATATTTTTGGAAAAACTACAAGTTCATGCAATCTTTACGATGTACATAAATATTGACTAGTTGATGCGTTGATTATTGTTTTGATTGAATGGAAGGAAATTGTTGATTTGATTTACAAAAGAAAATGATACGCTTGAAAGCGTGGCCACCTCCAGTTACAGAGGAAACTCTGGTGAAATTTTTCTAAAAACCTAACACTTAGAATTATTTTCACTAAAAGTGTTAGAAATACATTTTGACTTGTTTCCAAAATATAGACTTCGCCGCGACTTTATTTACAAAATATCGGAGGTGGGATTTCACAAAATAAAACTTGGTAAATATATATTTAGTATATATTTTTCATAAAGTCGCTTGATATGTGTTTATGATTATTTTGTGAAAATACTAGTATTATTTTTTGGGTAAAAATAATACTATCGAATGTTAACGAACCCAAAATAATACGAACGCCTCTACGATAAATACACAAGTTACACCGGTAATTATTATTACCACTCGATCATTAAAACGTAACTTACGCATTTTGGGAAAATATGACTTAACGCGTATTTTTGACAAGGTATTATTTTGGAAAACTATGTAATAGAAAATATAATATTTTTGAGAAGAATATTTATATTTTGGGAGTTAGAAATAAAATGTATATTAAGTGAGACTTAATAACGTATTTCGAATGTTACACACATGTATTCAATCCCCCATCCTTGGGAAGGAAAATAACTACCAAGTATATACAGAATATGAACACGAAATAGTTGTCTAACTATTTCCCAAAAACTTAAACCTTAAAGCTAAGGCACGGCCGTCCGTCTAATAGAGTTAGTACGTGTAGGTCGTCACACAGCTACTTGAATTGGAGGCATACTTGGTAGAGACGCACCACTGTGAGTTCATGTCCCCCTTTTCTCTAACTGTTTTCAGTTTTCTTAACTGCGGGGGTGAAATACATGTTACTTTGATTACAAGTACTTTATACACGGTATGGTTAGCGTAAGGAGGTTTACTACTTAGATCATGTGAGTGGGTAGGAGCAATATGAGGCCATTAGTCCTCATGGCAGGACCGAGGGACAGGAGCGGTAGATCTATCTGGGTGTAGCGAGCCCAACCCCTGAGCCCGCCTAATGGACCAGGTGGTGACTTTGTACCCAACGCTAAATCTGCTAGGTTTGAGTCTCCCTATTTGCACTTCACATATATCAGTGGCCTTGCAAACCATTGGTGATCTCAATTCCCTTATTTGCTACATACCAAGACTATTTTTATACTCACAAAGGTTTACTTACTCACTTACACATGAACTCGCTCAACATTATTGTTGATTTTTCAACTTACATGTATTTCAGGAAATTAACAGATCTGGCGCGGTATGGCACGTTTTCCCGCTGCACTAGTTACGAGGTCATCCGGGTTTAGGGAATGTGGCTCTTTCCTGGACAAGTCACAGCCCTTAAACTATGCTTATGTTATGCTGTTAAACAATGTTTATGTCGTTAGGAGGTGTTTCCGTCAAGACAATGTTATTGTATTTGGTTTTTAAAACTTGATCGAATGGATGATCTTGCATGGTTTTTATTTCATATAGCTTTGTTATGGTTAAGCTATGGTATTAAGAAGTCACACCAAATTAACCACGCTTCCGCAAAGCCAGGGTGTGACACTTTTAACTTATTTTCCCTATACGGGCTTGGGGTACGGTATATAAAATACCGCTTGGTCGGGCATTGAATCTTTAATTGTATGATGATTAAAGTATTGATATGTCTCATTTAAATTGTTTTGTTCGCTTAAAGCCTTTGGGGGGTTAATGACCATGTCCCGGATATCCCTGGCATCATTTTACGAAATGGCCACGACCTTAGCACACAGGTGTAGGCGTACACCTGTCAGTGTCTCATTTAAATAATGTGGTGTGTCTATTGATCTTTAACCCGGCTCGATCCGGGCTACTGAACGCATAAGAAACATGTAAATCCTTTACAAGAATTATATTCAAATAATTATCCCAAGTTATAAAATATTATTTGTGCCTTGTGCCTTAAATGCATTTTCTTAAACTCTTTTCAAAAATGAGTCGGTTGATTGTATTTACCAGTGCAAACTGACGTATTTTTCTTAAAAAGGTAAAGTGCAGGTACTACGCGTAATAGGCTGGCTTGTCTCCTAGCATCCACAATAAGTCTCGCAAGCTTAGATGTCATAGACTGTTGAACACTGTTTCCTTTTATTTTTGATCTACCTGTGGATTTATATTCGACTACTTGTGATACTTAATATTACAATATCGTTTGGTTGAAATGAATCTATACTTTGCTTCCGCTGTGCATTTAAATATTGTGTTGTTTGACTATTGTGTTGCCAACCACGTCACGATACTCCCCCACCGGTGACTCGTGGAAATCCGGGGTGTGACAGGTTGGTATCAGAGCCAACGTTGAGTGAATTAAACACTAGCCTTTTGTGTTTAATCTCAATGACACAATTGCACATTCCTAAATCTTCGAGTCTAGACAAAGAACATAGGAATAATCCAAAATGTTTTATTTTACTTTTAAGTTTGTCCTTTATTTTTCCTTGTTATTACCTTTGTTTATATGGACAGGTTTAAAAATGCCGCCAAGATTCAGGCGAGGAAGTCGAGGAAAGGAGCCAATGAGCGCCCCTAACGACCACGAGGCTGGGCCTTCGGGCCGGCGAACTCCTCCATCTACAAGGAGTGCAGATCCACAAGAACCTTGGAGGGTTTACGAGGAGCCTTCCAGACGATCTACTTCGTATAGCTCAACGCCTCCATATCATCACTCTTATGGGCCTCAGTCCGAAAATGAGCCCAACAATCCGCCACCTTCATACATACCTCTACAACGATCAGCATCGCACCGTTCTTTCGACGACCCTACTCCTGTCTTTCGGGGCCAGTTTAACCCGGCGGACTACCTACCAGAACAAGGGGGTTTTAATCCACTAGGACCAGAGGATCACTTTTCAGGTGATCAAGCGATGGATATGGACGAGGACACAGATCCCATCGTGCCTGCATCTAGAACCCCGAACCATCCTGTGGAGAACTCTGATGGTTCGTCTTTTCACGGAACACCATACCAAGGTCCGGATAGTCACATGGCACGGTTCGAACGATGTGAGTGGTACTATACACCATCTTACCACTCATCGCCTCACCAGCAGCAGCAAGATCCCTCTGAGGATCCACGTTTCGTGGCAGTCACACCACCGCCACCACCGCCGCCAGTTCATCTAGAGCCTCCAGAACCACCAAGACGTAGGAGGACTGGCGCACGGATGTCAGCACGAGGAGGGGATTTTCATTTCAGCACCCCTCAACACTCTAGTGGCAGCCACTACCCGCCACTATATGAAGAGCCACAGGAGGATGGACCTTCAATTCCAGTATCAGAGGTGAATTCGGCACCTATAGCACCGTCACCATCGGGTTTTGGCAACCCTATCCCTGCTTATACTGCTCCACCAGCTTACAACCCATACGGACCGCCAGCATACCATAACTATAACTATGCTGAGGATCCTTACCAAGTGGCAGCAAACTACAATGCCTTTAACCCAGAAGGACCTTATGGAACCCCTTGGAGAATAGGACACCCAGCTCGAGGGTATCAAGTACCTGTTCAGCCGCCGCCACAGTACCAGCCACCACGGTTTTCTCCACCAGAGCAGGAGGATCTCCGTCAAAGACTGGGCAGGGTTGAGCGAGACCTCCAGAAAGAGCGTAAGAAGAATGAGGGATTTATGAGTGGCTTGGCAAGTTTGCTGAAAGGAAAGAAGAAACGGGATCGTTAAATCCCAATATATATTGTTGTATTTCCTTGTTTAAATTAAGTCCCTGCATCCGGAACCCCGAACCATGTTCAAATTTTTTGAGCGTTCACATCCCACCCTCTATACATAATTACATATTTTATCTCAAAATTTTAGAGAATAATATAAAGAAACGATATAGCATTTTCGATGCCAGCCACCACAGTCATTAACGACCACAAACCTTTGTTAACCACCTTCTTCAACAATAACCACCATCACACTTCATTGCCTCCTACCACAACCCCTCCACACATCCATCTTTCATCACATCATAGTATCATACCAATCCATGAGCCCCCACCTCCACTCATTATCTCCCTTCAAAGGTTGAAGCAGAAATCAAAATTTGATTCAAATTTTGAAAAAGGAAGTCAAAGCTAGTAGATTAGGTTTGTTTTCTAACTTGTTCCATATCGTACTCAAGAAGACAAATGATAAGAGGAATCAATGTGATAATTGAAAAAAAGGCTACTACCATGGAAAACCAATGCTAACTAAGTTGTATATGAACTTATTAACACTTAAGAAGAAATACACAAAGTAAGATAAAAGAATCAACAAAATTCAAATGAAACTTTACCTTTCTTTTAATGGAAACATACGTGCTAAGAACAGGTTTGAAAAATGATTCTAATCTGTCAGAGAGAGTGACACATCAAAATTTAGAAATTCAGAGAAAAAAATAATTGAATAAATGATTTAGTTGCTTTCTTACCAGTTCTGTGCAAACTTGTTATTGGAAGCTTTTATTCTCTACTGCCTAAATTTAGAATCCATAACCAGTTTATATACATAAACTACTTTTATCAGCTTTTTCCATCCAAGAAAATAAAACAAATCCTCCATTCGGAGAATGCAACCGCATAACATATTAATATGTTATATAATTTTTATAAAATATGATTTAGATGAATTTAAAATACACTTTCGATGACTTTCGTCCAGATCGACTCGTTTACATTTTTGGCTAATTTATAGTTTATTTTACCAGCTTGACCCGCTAGAAGTGCTAGAAGTATAACATAACAACACATTCATAAGTGAGTGGGTCAACATAGCTACCTATAAAGATAACTTATAAGTTAAATGTATTAACAACTTTAGCTGTAAAAGGTAACATCTGCTCAAGGTTTTTTTCATCATGCATCTACATAGATTGATGATAGCTTACTCTTTTTTATTCCAGCTTAAAACTAAGTACGAAATATCAACCATTCGACTACTTTACGTTTTTTGTGAAGTTAGTGAAAGGTCAAATTCCAATCTCTACCCCTAATAAAAATTAATCAAAAGGTAATAAAATAAGTAAACTTAGTAGGTTACAAACTAAGAATAACATACCAGTGGCCTGTGAAATTTTTTGTTAGTTGTTTTTACAAATGGCGTGGATTGAGGTTTTGTGGGTGAGATTGTAGCAGTAGGAGCTAGCACAGCAGTGTTTAGTATAATAGATGTACCCTAGCAAGAAGGTAGAACATTTTGAGTTTTCCTCGTGCGGACCGTAACGATGTTGGTAATACGACTGGGTAAGTGAAATCTAACTGTAGTATTTCTATTAGATGAAATTAAAAGGAAACAAAAGACACTTACCAGAATTAAGTAAAAAAGAGTCGTTTGATCCATGCTCCACTTCCACAAACTCTGAATCAGAAGCTTTTAGATCCTCACCAGTTACCTTCCCCCGTTTTCATCGATTCCACGTGCTTTTTACAGTACTCAATAACCTTTGACAGGATCTTGCTGGTGACATGTTGACTCCCTATAGTTGACATGTTTTTGAATACATTAGTCGAACAAAATTTGTAAATTCATATCATGGCTATTTAGACATGTTTACTTATAAACGGGCCGGTTCATGTTATGTTTTCTCTCTCGAACGGATCAAAGTTGTGTTGTGTCAATATTTTATGCAAAAAACTTCTTAAACCATTTTATATAAACAATTTATATGATTTTATTCTTGTAATCATATTTGGCACACAAATATTTATTAAACATTGGACAAAACTTTCAGAGTTTCCATGTTACCCCAGCCTATTTTTCTCATATCTAAGTTTTTGTTTCACTTGCTTTTAAGTCTATCACACTGGAAACAACGGATAGTCAGGGGAAAACCACACAGGACTCTCATCTCTTAGTTTTCAGGTCCATACCGGCGGTTCTTGGAATACCACAGGGGCAAACCACACAGTCTCAAGCCCAATCACACACAGTGTCTCATTACCAGTCTCAGTCACACACACAGTCTCACGCCCAGTCTCAAACAGAGTCTCCGACCCAGTCACATACATAGTCTCAGGCCCATCCACAAACACAGGCGCAGACTCAATCACAAACAGGAGATATGGGCAAATCAGGGAAAGATGTGCCAGCTGAGAAACCAAAAGAATCTAGTAGCAACTGTGTGGTATGTTAATGTTACTTGAAAAGTTGACAATTCTCTAACAATAGGATAATGCAAGTATACAATTAGTACTTATAAGGCAAAGAAGCAACAACTTGATGCTAATTTAGAAAGGTATTGATACGATAAACCTGGTCCGAACATTGTAAATCATAACCTTACGCATTAATACAAAAAACAATTTATTAAAATCGCATGAAAAGGAAATCATCAAAATTATAAACTTTAAAGGAAGAAAAATTTGTCTCACCATTGCTCAGTTCCATGAGTTATCTACGAAGATGGCCACACGGGTCAAAAGTCTATCTGATGATGGCTATCGCGGTCAAAAGTCTACATGGTTTCGGTGAGAGAAGGAAGGCTTTGCTATAACATCGTAAAAATTAATTAAAAGATTTTTTTTTAATTTTCCACATGGGTCAAAAGTATACCTGTGACGATGGAAATATCTAATAGCAAAGCCTTCCTTCTCTTACCAACTTTGTCAATAGCATTGTGGTTCCAAAGATATAATCATTTCCAGCATAGATTGACGCATGGGCTGAAAACAAATTCAAGAATTTGATCAATTGATGAGAAAATGTATGGTAAAACTTGTGATTAAAGAAGTCCTGCTACCTTTAATATCTTCACGGCCTTTCACGTGTCATGCCTTTTTTCTCCAACTCCTCAATTAGACCCGCTGCTGTTTTGTCAATACCTTTCTTCAACGACACTGGGTAGTACCAGAGGTGACACTCAGGAGACCAAGTTTAATAATCTCACGGAAAGAACCGATGGTGTGGTTGTACCATCACCAGCTGATTCGTTGGTTCTGCTTGCCAGATGTACACATGAGTTCAGTAACTCGTTATTAATTGACTGATTACAGTTTCAATAATTGTTTTGTGACATTACATGATCAAGAAATATGTTCTTGTAGACAATTAGGCGCGTACAATTGTTCGAAATAGGTTAACCCAATGATCAAGGCAGCTACTATTCAGCCCCGTTTTCACACTCAGAAACATTTCATAAGCCATAACATTAACATCATACGTAAATTACTTCCATTTCTTGTAGCCCGAGTGCTTGCCCTTGTGCTTACCAAACTTCCCATGTTTACCAAACTTCCCGTGCTTACCAAAAGTGCCATGCTTGAACTTACCATGATCATAATGTCCCATTAGACACATCATGTTATGAGTTCCATAAGACAAATTGTGGCCTATAACATCGTAAAAATTAATTAAAAGAATTTTTTTTAAATTAGCCACACGGGTCAAAAGTCTACCTGTGACGATGGCAATATCTAATAGCAAAGCCTTCCTTCTCTTACCAACTTTGTCAATAGCATTGTGGTTCCAAAGATATAATCATTTCCAGCAAAGATTGACGCATGGGCTGAAAATAAATTCAAGAATTTGATCAATTGATGAGAAAATGTATGGTAAAACTTGTGATTAAAGAAGTCCTGCTACCTTTAATATCTTCACGGCCTTTCACGTGTCATGCCTTTTTCTCCAACTCCTCAATTAGACTCGCTGCTGTTTTATCATATAGCAGCCAGCCACTCAGTCAAGGTCGTTCTATCATATTATATTGATGATATAATCTCATAAGTTAACATGTGCTACTGACAAAATGATACAGTGAAACCTTTCCGGCATTACCTCACCTACCCTCACTATCTTTCTTCACTTTCCTCATATCCCCAATAGCAGAACCCTGCAACAGCTGCAAAAACCGCCAATCATCCGTATAAATTCTTGTAGGGTGTTCTTCAATGGGCTTCATACTGAACTATTGCAGCAGATGACCAATGAATTAATAATTGCAGCAGAGCCCTGCAACTGATGCAAAAAACTCCAACACCTGCTCTAGACAAAAACCGGATTTCTAAACATGATCAGTATTACCAGACCAAATTTTAAAGTTGGTTTAACAAACCACAATCATAAACAAAAAGGAAAAATATAGAAGTTTCAAAGAGAGAACTACTTGATCGAGTTGATCAAGCATCTCAGGTTACGCAACAGAGACAACCGTTTCCAGCGATATTTCTGAACCAGATTCACATGCCCACAAACCCTAAAATTGAGACTTGGTAGCGGCTAAATGGTGATTGAACGACAAAATAAAAAACGATTCCACAAATCTATATATATATCAACAATTAAAATATTAAACATTGATTAAAGCTAAAGAATCAAAGGATTATCATATTACATCATCAAACATCGAAGAAAACAACATACCTTGATGATAGTTTGATGCATACTCGATGAAGAAATTAAAATTTCAAAATACAATTGCATCTGAAATCAAGAACATTACAATATATGAAATCGAGTAACGTTGTGTCCAAAGAAGAAAAAATAGAAGTTTCAGCAAGCAAAAAAGAAACGAAAGTTTAATATCATGCCTGAAATACCGAAGAAGGTGTGCTTCGAGGGGGTGAGAGATCGCTGAGTGAAAACAACAGCGGTGCAGGTTGATTTGATTCTCTGTAGGGTTTGAGAGGAATGGAGAAGAATTGGGGTTTATAATCGAGTAATGGTAAAAGAAGCTTTAGGAACAAAGAGAATGCGTAACATCTGAGATTTAAAGAGAAATCAATTTTCCTTCCATTGATTGAGAGAATTGATTAGGTTACCAAAATTGAAGAATGCGTAGGTAGGAAGAAGCAAAATGGCGCCCAAATAACCATTTCTCTGGCCAAAGAAAGCAGCCACCTCAAAGTCAAAAAGTCAACCTTTATTTTGCTTTAGTATAATAGATAGATTAAATAAGTAATTACATCATACATCTTTGATTTGTTTTTTGATTTTATTAACAGCTAAGATTTTCCCTTTAAATCCTATACTAAATTACACATTTTAAAAATTAAACGTTGTTATCCCCATAAAAGGTTTTCCCTCTCACGTTTAAAAGGAGCGACAATAATTAGTAAAAATAAAGGAGAAAATAGCGACAGCTGTGCATGTTACGCGCTATCCCCTATTTTCTTATAATTTTCAAACGCAATGATTATTTTGATTAAATGTGTAAAATGCAATAATTATGGAATTAACTTTTTAGTGAATGCATTACTGGAGATTGAGGGATTAGAAAATGACTAAAATCATGTAAACATGCCATTATTTGACTGTTGGAATAAGTGGGTGGGATCCACTTGATTAGAGAATCCATTATTA
The DNA here is from genome assembly GCA_030545235.1 of Helianthus tuberosus. Classification (NCBI taxonomy): domain Eukaryota; kingdom Viridiplantae; phylum Streptophyta; class Magnoliopsida; order Asterales; family Asteraceae; genus Helianthus; species Helianthus tuberosus. The sequence goes on along the minus strand of JARYGA010054637.1, from coordinate 63,876 downwards.
CTAAAGGCAATACACAAAACTTGGTGGAAGATCCAAAATAATCGAATAAAAGAAATCACATAAAATTTCACATGCTGTTGCGGGCTGTTGCTGCTGTTGCTGTTACTATTACTATTAATATTATTATGAGATTAATTGGCATTTATATACTTTGTGAGACATATTTAATTCCACTATATAACATTCTCTTCCAACTTCTTCTCCAAGAACATCTACATTTGAATCCAAACCAATCAAAACACGCAAAAATGTTCATTAGTGCATGATCCTCTTTCAAGGAAACATGGTCCATTTTCATTCAAGAAAGCTTCTAGGTAATGATCTGAAGTATCAACATACAACCACAATCATCAAAACAGGAGTGGAGGCTATAGCAGCTTCACCAGCACCAAGTCCAAATACAATAAACAAAAGCTTCGACACAAATGTGGTGATGGTCCTATCCGTGCTTCTATGTGCTCTCGTTTGTTCCTTATGTTTGAACTCGATTATCAGGTGTGTACTCAAGTGCTCATGTTTGCTTCGCTCGCAGTCTGTCACTAGCCCGGAAAGCACACCAGCTAGGTTAGCAAACACTGGCATTAAGAAAAAGGCATTGAACACCTTTCCTATTGTTAGGTACTGGGAAGGGTTAAAATTGCCTGGATTGGACAAAGAGTGTGCAATTTGTTTAAGTGATTTTACTTCCGAAGAACAAGTCAAAATACTGCCAAAATGTAGCCATGGTTTCCATGTTCAATGTATCGATAAGTGGTTGAGCTCACATTCCTCTTGCCCAACATGTAGGCACTCCCTTATAGAAACATGCGAAAAGATTTTGTTGGGGGCAGCGCATAGCGTTACAGCACCATCACAATTTAACGTGCAACATTCTACCATTTTCAGTACGATAAGCGTCATGCCTTTGCAACCTGAACGTTTTGAACAAAGGTTTGAGATCTAGGAGTGCTCGCGGTTGGTTTTAAATGGTTTTTGGGTCAAACCGTGAACCATAGGTGTTAAGGGTTTGTATTACTGAAATATGCAACATTGGAATTGTAGTTAACATGTGTATATTACTATTGAGGCCACAAACTTTTACTTCGCCGCCTTAGGCCACCAAAATGGTTGAGCCGGCCCTGAATGTATATGTTAGGAATAAAGCACACACGAAACTGAACACGAAAGCAATAGCAATAAAACGACATAAGGATTTACGTGGTTCAACCACAACATGTGACCCACGTTCAAGGGGAACTAGGGTATTCTTTTATTGTGTTGAATATTACACATACAAGAAATCAATTTAGTCGGCTAAGGGCTAGGGCAGCTACCCAATTGCGCCCTCCCCTTGTGTCGTCTGGAGCCTACAAACCCAGAGTATATTTATCATATTGATATGTTGTTAACACCTAGTAACCGATTATCATTCATTATAGTGGCGGAGCTTGAACGAAAAATTATTAGGGGCTGGACTCTGAGAATTAAAATAAATATGGGCTGGACTTTTAAAAAAATCATATATTTTACACTCCAAAATAATATAATTATGAGTTATGACCACCAACAGTCAAACAAGGTCACAACGATCAAAATGCGTTAATTTGTTTTTGAAATGGTCGAAGAATTGAAGATGAAAACTGTAGTTTACTTAAAGTTTTAAATGAATAGGTTTAGTTCTCTGATTTGATGGTTTAGTGAAAATATTCATTTGTTTCTTACGTACACACGTGGGCTAGCTTGACTTAGCAAATGCTTTAAGAAACATTTATCAGCTCAACCGTCTTCCTCACTCACACCAATGACCAAACATAAAAATATATAACTTTCTCACGATATGAATGAATATGATTCCCTGAACATTTGAATGATAAAAGTATTGGATACTAATTTACTTAATCTGGGGTCAATGTTAATGGATCATTCATGTGAATAGATTAAAGTTGCATTTAGTGTTTATTATGTAATTATGTATAGTCAAGGGGTATTTGTGTCGAAAGGAAAACCTAGAGATTGATTATGAATCATCACGTCAATTCATTAGATGTCTCGATGGTTCATATTTAGGGTTATATGTATGGGAATTTGTACAAACAAGAACATGTCAATGAGTTAACACTAGTTCGCGTGTTGAGACGGGGTGTTGTATATAAATGTTTTAGTATCAAAATATGAGATACGAAAATTCTTAAGCTTATGAAAAACCTTTAAAATGAAGATGATAGATATATTTTGCAAGTAGAATGGTTACTTGAGAACTATGTTGGTAATTTTTTTTTGCTAATGTTAACAACGCACGCGTGTTGTGACATGTTAACTCGTTAAAGTCGGATCTAGTCGTAAAATATTATCGTAGAAATTAATAATTAAGTCCAAACAGTAATAAAATCTATGTAAAAAGGAAAAAAATCTAAAAAAGCTTTAGGAATGAAAATGATAAGTAATGTTCCCACGGTTCCATTGAAACCAAGTTCCGGCCATTGAAATCGAGTTTTGAGTGTGGTTTTGTTTTAAATTTTTTTTGTTCATGTTAAACGTTTAAAGAATTTAAAGAATGAAAGTGTATGGTAAGAATAATTAAGAGGTAAACTTCTAAAAAAATGGATAATTCATTAATAAAGATTAACTATTGGAAAAAAATTAGAGTTTTTATTAACATGGTAGTTATGTATTAAACTATGCATTAAACAAAGGGGAAATACCATAAAAAACTAGGGGTGAGCAAAAAGAAAAATCCGACCATTACCTGATCTGACCCGAGCACCGATCAAACATAAAATACAGAACCGATTCACTACCCTAAATATAGGGTCGGTTCCGGTCCATAGGTCCAAGTCGGGTTTCACCATGAAAAGAACCGAGAACTGACCCGACCCAACCCTATTTTATATGAAAAATTGGAACCGATCTAAATACATAGGAACTTGGGTTCGGGTCGGGTTGGGTATATTTTCGGTTCAGTTCTCGGTTATTTTCGGTCCGGACCTAAACTTACAAAAAACCAATATACTTTCTATTTTTCTCATAAAAGTCCCTATTTTTTTTTTTTTTTTTTGCAAATAAAAGTCCCTTAACTTGTTAAATTTGAACATTATTGTTAAATGACTTATAATAGCCTATTTATTGCTGATGTGGTATATAAAAGGGTAGATGGACGGTACCCCTGACCGCGGAAGTGAACTCACTTCCCAAGCTAGCGACCCGACAACGCTGCTTGGCGGAGAAACCCCTACCAACTCGAGGGGAACTGAAGAGCCTGGGGTTACCAGGTTTTGAACCCATGACCTCAAAGGATCCTCGAGCCGGTTTAAAGTAGGGGTCGATGGCCACTGGGCTGACAAATGTTGACATGGACAATCTACGTGTAAAAAAAAAACACGAAAGCAAATTATTTAGGCATTTGGTTTTTTCCTCTTTATTATGCGGTTATTGTTGGATATTTTTCTCAATTTTTAGGCCTTTCATAAAAATATATTTTTGCGAACAAATTATAAGACAAAAACATCAATTGCAATCAAAATATTGGCTCCGCTATTTTAATAGTGATACATTTTTTAAGAAAAATAAAAGACAATACGAAATAAAACAAAACAAAGAAAACACACGAAAGCCATTACTTTCTATATATGTGAAAGGGTGGATTACTTGGCTTTCTTGTTTGAAAACTTCCACAACTTGACTAGGTTCGGCTTCTTCGTGGAATATTTGACTTTCTTGTTCAACACATTGTCCTCTCCCACCTCTTCCGCCTCTCCCGCCTCTCCTACGCTTCGTCTCCTCCTTTGACGTTTCAGTTGCTAGGGTTATCATGTGAAATCCATTCCTTTTATTTTTTTAAAGCCACAGTAAAAAAAATATCAACGTAACCAAAACTACTGTGACAACCGGTTACCAGTTCTCTTTTATTTAAATAATCACAATAATGTTCAAATTTAACTAGTTAAGGGACTTTTATATGCAAAAAAAGTTGAGGGACTTTTGTGAGAAAATATAGAAAGTATATTAGTTTTTTATGGTATTTGCCCTTAAACAAATATAATAGTTATGTATTAATCTATGTATATTTGTTTTGTATTAAACAAATATAAAAACATTCATTGGAATTTAAAAGAGTAATGTGACATTTGTTTTTCTAAAAAATATATGCGCAGACTCTTCTTCCTGCGCTGCGCAAACCACGCGCATAAATTGTCATATGCAAACTATTTGTTTTTTCGAAGACGATTCATTAAAAAACGTCTATGTGAGCATTTCTTGGTGTAGACTTATCCCAGCCATTTTTAAGATCTTCTAAGGTCTGCACAGGATTAAACACCACCATTCACCACCACCACCACCACCATCTAGCACCACCCACCACCACCGTGAAAGATCTTCTAAGGTGCAGACATGGCCCAACCATTTTTAAGGTCTTCTAAAGTATGCAGACTTGCCCCAACCATTATGGCATACACTATTCAGGCGGTTTTTATAGAGGTATATTTGTGAAAATTTTCTTTGAGTCTTAATTTTTTCATTTATCTCTAGATCTTCGTTCTTCAAGGTGGTTTTAGAATATAATTAAACTTCTACGGTTGTGATTTTTGTCACTATTTTTGTTTTCAGACTCCACAAACAAAAATCCACATGCAACTATAAACTTCAAAACGCACGTTGTTCATATCATACAAACAAAGAACTTAATAGTAAAAAATGGACCGAAGTAATCAATAGCAAAAACATAATATAATGGGGTGAAATCATTTTGGAATCAAAGAATATGTTGGATAAATGGAAAATACTACGCTAATCGTGGACAAACGAAAACGATATGAAAACGATACGTTAAATCAGCAACGACGAAATGATATACAGATCATTAATAGAGGAAAATGAAGAATCAATGAGAGGAAGTTGTTGTCGGTTAAGGGCGAAAATGTACGTCGGTGTGAAAACGGCGTTGGTGGGGGTAGTGTAAGTCCCAAATCCTTGGATCAAACAAACACCAAGGATGGGCGGAATCCAAACTTGGTGTGATTCAAAAAAACGAGATAAACAGAATACCATAGATTCACTTTAAACTTGCATACGATTCGATTACTATAGAATAGCAAAATCGTCTGATACAAGTTCTTCCACCTCTCTGTTTCTCTGATCTAGGGTTTCTCTCTTTAAAGTGTTCAACCTAGTTATGACAATAAAACTAGTTTATATGCCCTAGGGCCTAAACAAGCCCACTTCCCTAAATGGGCTCCCCACGGGCCTGCCTGGCCCACATGGCCTTAGGTATGGCCCAAGCGACCTAAAAGGTCCAATTCCTAATATAAACTAACTTAGTAAAATCTCAGATCGCTACTGTGGTACCCGAGAAAACCCACAATCATCTTAACTCATTATTTCATCTCTCCGAGACTGCTTATCAAATTTCGGGACGAAATTTCTTTCAAGTTGGGGATGATGTGACAACCCGCAACTTCAGTTTACTACTTTAACCTAACCATAGTTAATTTAATCATACACTCATATCACTGCATTTAACTAGGGTTAGTTAAATGAGTCTACGTTGGTAATTCGGGAAATTACCGAAACACATACATGATAACTTATGTGATGTATGACAAATACGTGAATTATAAGCTTTATTTGTAAATTGCAAGTTGTTATGTGGTTTATGTGAAAATTGCATAGTTAGGGGTGTATTTATGGATTTTAGGGAAGTATAATAAAACACAAAACCCTAAGCCTTCTCACAATCTCACAGTACGGCAGTTTCTTTTAATCATCCTCTAATCATTCCTACACCAATCATACACACGATCATTCACTCTACTCTCTGATCTTTCAATCCTTCGAAGAACAAACCGTAGAATCAACCCAAGGTAATGTTTGTGTTATACGTTGTTGTTTCTGTTCCTTCGATTTATGTAAACCCTAGACATCCAAACAATCTCTGTAATTAATTGATTTTGTCTGTTGAATGTGTGATTGCCTTATGTGTGAATACACAAACTGTTTATCAGAGGTTAGTGATACTATTGGCATGCTAGGAACTGTTAAATTGTTGTTGGATTCGTAACTTGTTGGTTAATGTTATAATATGTAGAACTGCCAAACTGATGAATCTGATTCATAATATCGTTGATGTTTGATGTTGTGCTGAAAAGAAAAACTGCAATTAGGGTTTGGTCGACTGTGAAGTTCGTAGTCAGGGTTTGCAAATTTCTTAAGATCCGAGTTTCATATGATTCACAGTGTCTGAGTTTTGACAATCAAAACCCTGAATAAGATCCGAGTTTCATATGATTCATAGTGTCCGAGTTTTGATGATTGGAATAAGATCCGAGTTTATTGTTTTGTATATGGTCCGAGTTTAGTTGGGTGAGGGTGTCCGGGTTTGCTATGAAATCAAGTCCAAGTTTTATCCTTCACACATTAGTCCAAGTTTTATCCTTCACACATTAGTCTAAGTTTTATCCTTCACACATTAGTGTAAGTTTTATCTTTCACACATTAGTCCAAAGTCAAAGTTTTATCCTTCACACATTAGTCCAAAGTCAAAGTTTTATCCTTCACACATTAGTCCAAGTTTTATCCTTCACACATTAGTCCAAGTTTTATCCTTCTCACATTAGTACAAGTTTTATGGATTTTGTTGGGTCCGAGTTTGTAAGGGGATGCCTTGTCCGAGTTTAATAGGTGGGGGTTTGGTTCGAGTTTGTTAAATGTTGCATGGAAAACACCTAACATACCACTGTGTGCTATTGTATGTATGTTCAGTCTTGTATGATGAAATCTGTAAACGATAATCATAAAGGACCCTGATGTTTGGACACTAAGGGATTGCAAATACTATTTAAACCCTATTTGAACGTAAACACTTACATTGAGGTTATGTGCAATGTACCTTAGGTCGCGTGTAACGAACCTAACCATTAATTAACGCTAGAAGCACATTATCAAACCGAGCAAACCAAGGTGAGTTCACTGCTCTTTTCCCAAGCATGCATCCCGGGAAGGGATATCGGGTAACGTTTTCAGGGAAGAATGTCAGGTTAACGGGATGTTTGTTATTACTCAGTTTCTATCATATAAGACCCCTTACATCTACCGATTGTTGCCGGGAAGGCAACGAGGTATTTAGTTGATAGCGCTATTAGGTTTGGCACCCTCACACCGGGCCAGAATGCACGGGCGTGAACTATTTACCTTGACCACTTGACCAATGCTTTGATAAAGGCATTGGGGTTTGGGCAAACACATCTAGTAGCCACATACGGTAATCGAGTTAATAACATCATCAAAACATATCGTTGAACTGTTTTAAACACATATCTAGTAACTAAACGCGTTAACAAAACTTTGAACTCACCAGCGTCGTCTGACACACTTGTCTGCATGCTTGCAGGTCTATAGGTTTATATCATTGGGACTTGCTATCTGGGATGCTGGAGTGGTCATGGGTCGAGATACTTGGAATCACAAGACAAGTCTAACGGTTTTGTACATTTGGTTTATGAAACTCTTAACAAATGATTATGCTTCCGTTGTATACAACGAATGATATGTAACGTTTGTAACACTTTAGTTAATGAATGAAAGTTTTATTTAAATATATTTACGAGTTCAATATGATTGGTGGCTTGGATCCTGGTACGTCACACGCCTCGCGGGGGTTTCCGCATGTGGTATTTTGGGGGTGTGACAGTTTGGTATCTGAGCCACTGGTTATTGTGAACTTGGTTTTAAAAACATTTTAATAAAACCAGACTATAACCGAACAGTTCTGAAAACGTGAATACGACCATGATACTCAGCTCCAGATTGCAAGGTTCGTCCCTCGTATACTCATTGTACTACATAACTGGTGAACACTTACATATGATATTGCATGTGATTGCATGTTTAGCACAACAGTATGAATTCCTGTATTACTTGCATGTGTTATGTGACTGATAGGGTGGAATTTCCCTAAACATTCATGACATACGTTCCGTGATGCTTTTTGTTTGCTACTCGAGTTTGAGGAACCATTTGACATAAGTTAGGGGGAGCTGAGATGAGCATGCAAATCACAATATTATTGTGGGTGCACACATAATAATAATGTGGGGTGCATGTAGAGGTGTACAAACCGGTTTTTTTGAGTAACCGAAACCGGTTATTAACCGGACCGGTTTTTCTGGCCCAAAAAAAAACCGGTTTTTTGTTAACCGGTTACGGTTTTTAACCGGTTTCAATTAAGGAAATCTCTAACCGGTTATAACCGGTTGCTAAAAAAACCGATTTTTTTCTTCCAAGTTAACCGGTTAAAAAAACCGGTTGTTAAAATCGAATAAAAAAACCGGTAAAAAACCGGTCATGCAGAAAACATTCACAGAAGCAGTTTTTTTGGCTGTTTTTTGTGTTTGGCTGCTGTGTTTGCTGTTTTAACAGCTTTTTTTTAATTTTTTTTAAATTCATGTTTTAAGTTAAAAACTTAACAATAATGAAAGTATAATAAGTTAAAACATGCATTAGGTCTCGAAACAAACGGTACATAACAATGAAATACGAACGATAAACATGACAAACGAAATGCTTAAACTTAAACTATTATTCCGCAAGAACGTCCACTAATATATATAATTTTTTTAGTGGAACTACAATACTAAAATATATCTTGAGAAGCCTCGTTTAATCTTCTTCGGCCGAACCCGAACTATTGCGTAGGAATTCATCTAATTCGGCTTCTTCGTCGGTCATTGGGGTTGTCAATTCGGCTTCGACCTCGTCCTCGTAAACTTCTTCTTCGTAATCTAATTCTTCCTCGAGTGAACGTTTGTCTTGAGAGTTATCGAACAAGAATAAGAGACTTTTTTAGAGTTTCGGTTGTAGACTCGCCAACATTGACCGAATCATGGGCACTAGACGATGCCATAGCGTTTTGAGAGTTATTGAACAAGAATAAGTGACTTTTTTAGAGTTTTTGAAGATTATCAAGTGTTGTGATTGAACCTAAACACCCACCACCCTTTTATACTAATTTGGAAATGAGTTTTGGTAAAACAAAAAACAAAAAAAAAACGGCTCTATACAGCCTCTAACGGTCATATGACCGTTTTCATAGCTGGCACAAAAAAAAAACCGGTTTAACCGGTTTATTTAGAACGTTTTCGGTTAACCGGTTTTTTTAACCGGTTTTTGTATTAATCGATTTATTAACCGGTTTTTTTATAAACCGGTTTTAAAACCGAACCGGGTCTGAAAAACTATAACTGATTAATAACCGGTCAAACCGGTTATAACCGAACCGGTTTTTAGAAAAACCGGTTTCGGTTTTTTTACCGGTTTCGATTGCGTAATCAGTTTTTTTGTACACCTCTAGGTGCATGTGAGTCCCAGTGAGGCCTAACAAGTGAAAAGGGGGTTCTGCTCTGTTATTTGATCAACGTGAAACGTAACAAGCCTATAGGAGTCGTATCAGTGATTGTCTCCTACTCGAGCATTACCTGAACACCCATCTGAACGCCTAGCAAACTGTGTAGAATGTTAGGTGCTTGTACGAACGTCCCTGAGTGGATGTTGCAGCGTCAATGATTGGTCTATACCTTCCCCACTCCTCTTTTTTTTTGCTGGAACTCATGAATTGACGTCTTAAATCTCGAAGCGTGATCACTTCTGCAACACTCTCGCAACAAACCGGGCAGTACACAAGCAACTTGCAACATCGATGGACAAGAGAATGAGCGTAGTACTTTACCGACCTCAGTATTGGGACGACCCTGATTATCGACGACCAACACAGCAGATTGGCTTCGAAGAAATCCTTGACACTAGTAAGCGACTTATAGGAGTCAACACTTACGAATCAATCGGGACATAAGCGATGAAAACGGATTATAGTGTGGAATGTATGACTACCAGCACCATGAGCAGTGCGATAGGACGTGGCACAGAATGTGAAAAGATGGACTTGGTTGGTGAAAGATCACAGGACTCTGTTTCAAGCAACGACATTAGAGGCAACAGTCACGACAACATCAAACTACTCGTAATTGTAGCCGACAGTATGGAAATGAAGGTGCCTACGACGTGGATTGGCCGTTGACAAATCAAGACGACAACAACTAAGGGAACGACGGCAGTACTGAAAAATCTCGTTACGAAAACAACGACACTGGGAATGATGTTCGTGGAAGGGCATTTAGGATTGGCGTGGCCAACGCCAGGATTATAGCAACATGGTGGCCTACACGTTCTTAGTAACTAATCGTCTCGTCCCTGTTCTGTTCAACCCTGATACTTCTCGAAATCGAACTTGTTGTGGAATCGGCTGATGGCAAGTCAATTAAAGCCTCATATGTTCGTTGGGATGCAAACTTGACCTTGTGGGACAAGTGTTCAGCATCGACCTGCCTTCTGCTAACCTTGATAGTTTTGATGCAATAGTCAGTATGGATTAGTTAACCAGATATCGCGCAGTTATACACTGTGAAGGGAAAGTTGTCGTCTGTCATAAAGTATCCGATTGGGGCAGAGGTTAGCATCAATTCAGCTGTGAAGGCCAGAAGTGCCTACGGAAGAATCACCACGCTATGTTAGCACTCGCCACTGATGATAAGGCAAAGGAAAAGAGGATCGAGGATCCACCAGTTGTTCGTGATTATTTCAGTATGCTACCCGAGGAACATCCGGGTTTATTTCCGCAGCTGTTAGACAGAATCTCAGTTTGATCCCGCGCCAGAGGCAGTTCTGACTACTCGTACTTCTTACCGCCTTGCACCAGGAGGGTTGCAAGAACTACCTAGTCTACTACAGGAACTATTGAACAGGAGTCTTGTTGGACATAGTTTTCGCTTTGGGGAGCCCCAGTTATATCCGTGAAAATAAGCCTTTCCATATGTGTACTGATTATCGAGAAATCAGCAAGGTGACGGTCAAGAACCATAGCCTCGACCATGTATTGCCAACTTGTCAACCAGTAGCGAGGATCAAGCTCTCATTCGAGAATTGGCTAACGAACGAACTATCATCAGATGGAAGTCCAATGGGAGAATGCTCTTAGAACGGCATATCAAACGCAATGCGGCCAGTGCGACTTTGTACACCATGACCATCGAGATAATCAACACACCAGCAGCTTATGGACCACAAGAATCGACCGTATTTATTGATGACGTTTTGGGTCATTTCCTGGAGGAAGGAACATCATGGACGACGCTTATATCTTATCTGAGAGCTCCTGAGGGAGGAGTCATTACGTGTGAAGTCTTGTTAAAGGTAACATCTAGAATCGAGAAATGCATTTTGATCACGTAACCAACGAAATGGGAATATGCGTGGATCGTGCTAGGATCCATTTTGTTAGAAACTGACTGACACCAAAGATTCCTTCGGGGGTATAACAATTTCTTGGTTTCGGTGGATGCTGTTGTAGATTCATCACAGGATTTTCAAAAAATCGCACAACCTAGACCACTTTAGCACAACAGGGTGCTGTGTTCGTGGGAGACAAAACAGGAGGACGTCCTTTCAGCTTATGAAATTCAACTCTACAATGCACTGAGCATCGTCTTCACCCGAGGGTACTTGTGATCTAGTGGTACACCGTGAGGGTTCGAGTCAGAATCCCAATTACGCGCCAATGCAACATGGAAAAGTGATGGCTTACGTAGTGGGTTTACAAGAAGAATTGCGCTAGTCATAACCGACGGTGGAAACTATGGACTTTGGATTTAAGTTGGAAGCATCACTTGGACGGTACCGAATGCACCACTTAGACCGATCACAAGGGCCTCCCGTGTATATTGGTTTAGGAGGAGCTAAGCACGTAATGATATCGCTGGATGGAACTTTTGGACGATTATGGCCGTGAAACCTGAACGTGCATGAGCTTTGCAACTCACTATCAACTCTAACTTACCTGATCAGACTAGCTCTGTTCAAACTGGGGAACTGGAGGAAGAGAATTTTCAAGTTAAACCCATGCGGGGTGTAACAACCCTCGGTAAACCATCGCCCTCATAAAAATTTTAGACGCCTTAGTATATTATAAAATGTCCCAATATGTCTTATATTATACCCCGTATGTGAAAACCGAGCCCAAAATATGTTATAGTTTATAAAATAAATTAAAAATAAGAAATAACAAGCTGAGGCGGGCCGCGTAGGATCCCACCTCAAGCTCACGCGGGCCGTATGAGAGTGTTGACCGGACTCCGCTGAATTCTTAAGTTGAGGCGGGCCGCGTAAGACCTCACCTCAACCTTACGCCGGCCGCGACAGATCATCACACGCGATTACACCAGAGGCCGACACGTGTCGACATCGTGGCGGACCTACTAGCTGACCCAGCTAAGCTATTGTGTTGACTGGTGTTGACGCGGGCCGCGTAAGGCTTAGCCTTACCTTACGCGGGCCGCGACAGGACTAGAATCAGCAACTATATAAGAAGGCCATCAATTTACAATTTCCGTCGCTCACATTTCAATCTCAATCTCGATTTCTGAAAATATTAAGCATTATAGTCGGGTACTATACCCCTAATTAGCGAGGTTCTGCTCCGTTGTAAGTATTATAATCCAAGTTTCATAATAGTTACGCTGCCCGATTGATTTAGGGTTCCGTAACAACTGTCGTGGTTCTGCCCGACGTAGTTGTTGGAATACCGTCTCGGGGAGGGTATCATTAATAATTTCAAAGGGTTATGATACTAACCAATGTACATTTGTATAAATTATAGATTATATCCAGGAAACCCTTACGAGAAGCCTAAGATAGCAATGTGAGTTTATCCTCTTTTTGTTAATGTTTTTGGAATACTTTACAAAACCTTAATTATTTTACAATACGATTAAGCAGTGATTGAGTCTTTGTAGTTCTTCAATTACTGCCGGTATTATGGGGTTTTGTATACAAAATTTATTACTACTTGCGAGTAGTAAGTCGGGAACGACAGTACATTATCATTGGACGACGAGTTAGCCAATGGGTAATTTGACCATAGCCATAGATCCGGTCGAGTGGCAAATACTGAATGAGTAATTGTGTAGACAGAAATAATGTGATCGCTATCAATACTGTGTTAATTGATAAAATGTTTCTTGATTAAACTGGGATTCACTCACCAGTATTTCCCGCTGACAAAATATTTTTAAAACATGTTTCAGGTAACACAATGTGAAAGCCAACTGGGGAAAAAACCAGCTCAAGAGCACCGACGGCTTGGAAAATAAGTGGCTATAAAAGTTATCTAAGAAAAAATGTTTTAAATTAAATAAAATAGGGTTTGTCCTTATAAATGTATTGTAATAAGAAACTTGGGTTTTGCCCATGTTATTATTAATATCAAATATGGTGGATTTACTCTGATAAATATTTCCTAACTACGGTCCTGATGAAAATTCCGCTGCAAGACTAAATAACCCTGATACCACCAAACTCTGAGCTCGCGTCCGCCCGTTCCCGGGGATCAGGGATCGGGGGTTGCGACAGAAGGTGGTATCAGAGCCTAGCCACTGGTCTGAGCCAAAGAAGTGTTCTGCTGACACTTAAATTCTAAAAATTGTGTTAGGAAATAATTACGGAAATATGTGCATAACTGTAATTAATTTTTATGTGTTATTTGACTATTTGTTAGTTTTCAGTATGAGTGATCAAGAACCATCAGATATGAATCGTCAGTTATCTGATTCACCTAGGAGTGAAGGTACATCATCACAGCCTGCCCTCTCTGGGGATACTGCTGATCAGGAAGATGGGATATTTGTTTTTAGAGCTCAATCTGAAGAACCATTTCCTACTAAGAAATGAGGATGGTCCAGTAAAGAAGCATTTGCTCGTAGGAAGAGAATGCGAAAATTGCAACAGCAAAGGGCTTTAGCAGCTATTAAGCGAGAGACAGATGCCCATACTCAAGATATGCTAAATAGAAGCCTAGCTAATTTTCATATATTAGCTACAACTGCTGCTGACCCAGGTCTGGAACAATTAGTAGCCCCACAACCACAAAATCCAGAACAACCCATGGAGATAGAAAATCAGGAAACCCAAGTGGAAATGCATGACTTTAATCCAGAAGAAATCCCTAGGATACCTGCACCAAACCCCCTAGACCCGAACTACGACCCCTGGTGGGACAATAATAGGAACTTTGTGCAACGTTACCCTATCCAGGATTATCCACCCATACAGAATATAGAAGCTTATCCAGATGGCCGACGAAGGAAATCTGAATTACGATAACCAGAGTAACATTAACGTGGTTAATGAAAATCCAAACATCAATAACAATGGGAACCAGATGGATAATAGTGCTATCCAACACATAGTAGCTCTAGGAATTATAGATGCAATGCCATTTATACTTCAAACTATTAAAGATGCTGAAAATAAAAGTAACATAGCAGTAAGCGACCACTTGAACCAGAAAACAGCGTGAACAATGGGCCTATACTTCAAATGCCTATTCCCAAAAGAAGAAGAACCGTGCCTAACGGTTGTTCTTATAAAGAATTCTGGTCTTGTAAACCAATGGAATTCTCGGGCAATGAAGGAGCCATTGTAACCTTACGCTGGATAGAAAAGACTGAGGCAGTCTTAAGGATAAGTAAGTGTGCTGAAGAAGATAAGATATTGTTTGCTTCTAATCTGTTTAAGAATGCAGCACTAGAATGGTGGAACACTATCCTCCAGACAAGAGGAAGTGATAGAACTTACAATATGGAATGGGAAGAATTTAAGAACAAGGTAGAAAGGAAATTTTGCCCACCTAATGAAAAAGAACAGATAGCAAACAAATTCCAAAACCTTAGGATGACTGGTGTGGATAGTAAGGGATACACTAAAATATTCTTTGAATATGCTAGAATAGTGCCAACTCTTGCTTCACCAGAACCAGTATTAATCTCCCGTTATATCTGGGGATTAATTGGAGAGATTAGACATGTAGTTAAGGCAACTAGACCTCAAACTATAGAAGAAGCTGTAGAACTAGCCAATACCTTGACTGGTGAGTTAGTCCGTACTAGAGAAGAAGATCAAAGGAGGAACTTAACCCAGAAGTTGACACAAGAATTTCGTTCCGGAAATTCTAACCGTGGGAGAAATATAGGATCTACCTCTGCACCCTATTGTAGGAATTGCAAAAGAAAGCATTCAGGAAAATATCGGGACACAAGGAAGAAAATTGCAGGAAGAAAGCTAACATCCGGATATGTTACAACTGCGGAGAACAAGGCCATATCAAGCCTAATTGCCCAAAACTAGATCCAGCTCCAGACAACAAGAATACTAAAAATGCTAGAGCATTTGTTCTGACTGCAGATGAAGCCAGAATGATTCCAGATGTCATAGCTGGTACGTTTTTAGTTAATGATGTTTCTGCTAAAGTATTATTTGACTATGGTGCAAACCAAAGTTTTATTAATACATCGTTTTGCAAATTTCTAAATCAGTCATTAACTAAACTACCACAAGAATGCGTAGTAGAGACAGCTAATGGAGAAATTGTTAGAATTTCTGAAATATTGCAGGAAGCAAGAATAGAAATTTTAAATCAGAAGTTTATTGCAAATCTTTATCCTATGAATCTGGTAGGATTTGATGTTGTTTTAGGAATGGATTGGTTAATAGCCAATAAAGCTAGTATTTTATGTGATGAAACGTTAATTCGAGTAAATTTACCAAAAGGAAAAACGATCACAATTAAAGGAGATAAGCCCTCTAGATCCACAAAATTCATATATGTGATGAAAACTGCAAGTTGTATAAGAAAAGGTTCTATAGTGTATTTGATTTCCATAATCACTAACAATAAAGGAAAGGATTTAACAGATATACCAGTAGTATCTCAGTTTTCAGATGTCTTTCCAGAAGAATTGCCAGGGTAACCTCCAGATAGAGAAGTTGAGTTCAGAATCCATTTAATACCAGGAACATCACCGATTGCCAAAGCACCTTACCGTTTGGCACCTGTTGAAATGCAGGAGTTGAAGAAACAATTAGACGAATTGTTAGAAAAGGGATTTATACAGCCAAGTTCATCTCCATGGGGAGCGCCGATACTGTTCGTTAAAAAGAAGGACGGATCAATGCGTATGTGCATTGACTACCGTGAATTAAACAAAGTCACGATTAAGAATCGGTACCCATTACCGAGAATCGATGATTTGTTTGATCAGCTACAAGGAGCTCGATTTTTCTCTAAGATCGATTTAAGATCAGGATATCATCAATTAAAGGTACAGGAAGAGGATATTCCTAAGACCGCATTTAGAACAAGGTATGGTCATTATGAATTTACTGTCATGCCATTTGGTTTAACCAATGCCCCAGCTGCATTTATGGACATGATGAACCGAATATGTAAGCCATATTTGGATAAATTCATAATTGTATTCATAGATGATATTCTAATTTACTCTAAGAGTAAAGAGGATCATGCAAAGCATTTGCACGCACTATTAAGTCTGTTAAGAAAAGAAAAGCTTTATGCTAAGTTTTCTAAGTGTGAATTTTGGTTAGAACAGGTACAATTCCTTGGACATTTAGTCAATCATGAAGGAATTCATGTAGATCCAACCAAGATTGAAGCAATTACCAAATGGAAAACCCCTGAATCACCAACTGAGGTTAGAAGTTTCTTAGGATTGGCCGGTTATTATAGAAGATTTATTAAAGATTTCTCTAGAATAGCCATTCCCTTAACTAAGTTAACTTGTAAATCTATTAAGTTTGAATGGGGATTAAAACAAGAAGAAGCCTTTAGAATTCTTAAACAAAGATTAACCCATACACCCGTACTAGCATTACCAGAAGGAACTGAAGACTTTATAGTCTATTGTGATGCTTCCAAACTAGGTTATGGATGTGTGTTAATTCAAAGACAAAAGGTTATAGCTTACGCATCTAGACAACTTAAGAATCATGAAGAGAATTATTCAACTCATGATTTAGAATTAGGAGCTATAATTTTTGCTCTTAAGATTTGGAGACATTACCTGTACGGTAGTAAGTTTACCATACTCACTGATCATAAGAGTTTAAGGTATATATTCAAACAAAAGGAATTGAATATGAGACAAAGACGCTGGATGGAATTTCTTAGTGATTATGACTGTGATATCCAGTATCATGAAGGAAGAGCAAATATAGTGGCAGATGCTTTAAGCCGAAAGTGTCATGAAAAGCCAAGAAGTATACGTTCTCTTAAATTAAATCTGCAAGTAGATTTAAATGAACAAATAAGAGAAGCACAAGAATCAGTAATCAAGGATGATACTGAAAAATTAAAAGGTATGCTAAAAGAATTGAAACAAGGAACAGATGGAATTTGGAGATTCCATGAAAAGAGAATGTGGATACCTAAATTAGGAAACCTACGTAATCGTATATTAGAAGAAGCCCATAAATCTAAGTATACGATGCATCCATGAAGTGACAAAATGTACCAGGATTTAAGGAAAAATTTCTGGTGGATAGGAATGAAAAAGGACATAGCAACCTGTGACAACTCAAAATTTAGAACCTTTCGTTGTATGCTTGAACGTTAAGTGACTAACTGAATTGATGATTTGATGAATGATATATGTGAACTTATATGATTATGTGTTGTAATTATATGTATGCGTGTATGTATATGAACCGAGACAACAAGGACCCGACTCGAGACCATGTGGTCTCGAGTGAACAGTAACAGTGGGCCGGATGGGCCACACACCTCATTCAATCCAACCAAAAAGCCCATTAGGGTGCATTACTTGGAACTAGTATTTAACCCATGTGGATAGCCAACATCACCATTTTTGAGCAACCCACACTCTCCAACACACATACTCCCCTACTCTCTCTAGAAACCATTAAACCCTAAGTCTCAAACATCACCTTTCCTCCTTCTTCTCGGATCAAACCAACCGACCACAAAAGGGTTCTCGGATTTGCTTGTTCACACCAAACAAAGCTTCATCTTTCACCACTACTTCTCTAACCGGTTAGTGATTTATGATTTGATGTTTGGTCAAATGATGTTTTGATTAATATAATAGTATACATTGATGATGAGTTAGTGTTCAAGTAATCGATGCATAAATGTTCTATGTTATGTGTTTACATTCGGTTGATGATGATTATATGTTAATGTGTTGATTTCGTTAGGGTGAATAATGTATGCTTGACTATGTATGAGTGTTATCGGCTCTATATGGTTTGGATGTTGATATAAGTTGAAATGATTGATGAATGGAAACCGAATACTTGTAATCGGCTGTGGTATGTGCACGATTAGGACGATTCATTGTGTTGATATCATAGGGTGCATGATAGTGTTGATAAGTTGTTGATCATGATTTTTGTTTGGTTAAAGTTTATATGAATATTTGATGAACATGATGAACATATGAAGAACTTGTTGAATATCATATGAACATGTTTTGAATATTTGAAAACTGATATGTTTGATCCAATTTGGTAAATTGCTCGACAAGAAAACATGTTTAAGTGGATAGTACAAACTGTTACATGAAATCGGTTTTCCATTGGATAGTACACTGTGCAGAATCAGCAGATGTCCAGCCGAGACCTTCGGTCTCGACTCGAGACCACCATATGCCAACTCGAGATCACGGTTTCGAAACAAGGTTGCGAGTCGAGAACCTCTAGTCTCGACTCGAGACCATGCCTCATCGACACACACATCATGACTCGAAACCACGATTACGAGTCCGGTTGCGACTCGAGACCAGAACATGCATGACCCGAGACCTCCTCAGATTTGCGACTCGAGAATGTGTAGACTACAACTCGAGACCGCACAGTCTCGACTAGAGACCGCACAGTCTCGACTTGAGACCATACGCATATGCACGCTGACTTGGACTTTCATATTACGGGCTTAGTTGATGGGCCGGACCTTGGGCTTTGTTTATTTATATGCTACTGTGTAATCCGTAGGCATTATTTCAAGCTGCCATGTTCATACATGTATGCCATGATTATTACTTGAGTACAATACGTATAGAACATACGTGCACAACTTGGATACGAACCTGACTTGTATGATACAACTATGTTAGGACGTGGTTGACCACAATATTGCTTGATTGACTTTTCTGTGTATCTGCCGAGCAAACCAAGGTGAGTTCACACCCTCTACAAAGCATGGGATTCCCAGGGGTCGGGAATTGGGGTTAAGGAACATGGGTTCCTCGTCCTCCTTGGGTAGGACAGTATTGGTTCAGGAATGTAATTCCTCGTCCTCACGGACAGATAACTCGTACTAGACCAAAACTCTATCACGAAGTCCCTCATCTTTGTATCGACTTAATCGCCGAGGCCAATGGCGAGCGGGTCATTAGTTAGATAGCGCTATTTAGGTTTGACAAACCTCACACCGTGCCGCAGAGGACGGGCGTGAACTAATGGACTACTGGCACGTCAATGATGATAGACATTGACAGTTCAGGGCACATTAACATGACTACAGTCAGCAGTCGATATGGTAACGAGTCTAGTATATACATGGGGTAGCCCCCACGGCCGAAATGCCAGATAACTAACACGGGGTAGCCCCCACGGCTGGATTGCCAGAGTAACCGGGAATAAACATGTCACGTTTTTAACTATGGGGTAACCCCCACGGCAGGATGCCAGATAAAGGAAACTGTTTTCGAAGCAACTTAAAACGAACACCCAACCGTGAACTCACTCAACTTGTTGTTGACTCGTTACTACATGCTTTGCAGGTCCTTAGGTTATTAGCTGGAGCTTGCATGGAGAAGGATCGTTGTGGGACATGGACGACTGTGTGCCATGTTAAACTTTGAAACAATTAAACTTATGTTTTGTTTTAAGACTTATGCTTCCGCTTACAACTTAAACTATGTTTCGTTCGAACACCAATTGTATTGGTTGGATTTTATAACTACTTATATGCTTGTTCATCATGATTGGTGGCTGGATCCTGGTCAGTCACGCCTCCAAGCGGTAGTACTCCGCAGGTGGATTTTGGGGGTGTGACAGATTGGTATCAGAGCCATTGGTTATAGAGAACTTGGTTTTAATAAAAGGGAAAAACGTTTTTGTTAAAACCAGACTATAACCTGTACAGTGCTCAACGGTCCACAACGACGCTTCACTCCACATGCAAGGCTCAACATTCTAGGTGATATGATCTATGTATATATTGCCTACTTGTTAGTTACATAGTACATTGCTTATGGTATGCTTGGTTAGTATAACTACTGTTGCTTGAACACGTGTGTACTTACTCCCTTCTGTCATCGCACTTTCGCGAACCCCTCTCACTCACGTTCTTCTTGATATGAAGATCATGTCTGGACGCGTTAACCTGACACAAGCCCAGTTGACGGCTCTGATTAACGAACGAGTTGCCGCAGCACTTGCAGCTGCACACGCAGGAGGTATATCCTGCAGTCCGAACTCATTCTAGGATCTTTAGAATCTTACCCTCGTGAACCAACCCTTGTGTTAAACTCTGTCTTTTCTTTCACCCACGATAGGTCAACACGTTCAGCCACCCGTGTGCACTTTCAAAACCTTTATGGACTGTCGGCCTAGTACCTTTAGTGGCACCGAGGGAGCTATAGGTCTCCTACACTGGATTCGCAGGATCGAATCGGCATTCGAAGAAAGTGAAAGCCCTACCAGTAAGCGAGTAGAGTACGCTGCTGGTACCTTGCAAGGGAAAGCGTATTCTTGGTGGAACACACAAGTTCAGATGCTCGGATTGGCGGATGCGAATGCCACCCCCTGGAGCGATTTCAAGGATTTGATCAAGGAGGAATTCTGTCACCCGGACGACATTCTAAAACTTGAAATAGAATACTACGGTTTGAAGATGGAAGGATCAGAGGTCGAAGCGTACACAAAAAGATCCAACGACTTGGCTGCCCTATGTCCTAACTTGTCACAACCCATTTCTAGACGAATCGAGCTATACCTCAGAGGCTTAGCCCCAGAAATGCAAGGGTCCGTAAATGCGGCCAACTTTTCCACAATCCAACAAGTCGTTCGTTTGGCGCACCAGCTCACTGATCGGGCAGTGGAAGAGGGCAAGTTACCCAAGCGTAACCCTCCCAATGCAAATGCTCTTATTAACACCAAGCATATTTGGGGTGATCACCAGAGTGAAGGTCGTGGCCCTATACAACAGGACCCGCACGGGAAACTCGTACAGCAGGGGCTGAACTACCAAAATCCAGGGGAATACCTTGGGAATAAGCCGAAATGCCGCAAATGCCATCAACACCACACCGGGTCATGTGCGGAATCGTGCTGCCATCGGTGCAAGAAGACGGGACATGTGGCTAGAGATTGCAGGAGCCCATACCCTACACACCGAAACCAGCAGCAGCAGGGTAGCAAAAAGGGGTGTTTCCGTTGTGGGGCTGGAGGCCATCTTAAGAGGAACTGTCCGCAGATGAGGCAGAAACGCAACAACAACAACAATGGATCCCGGGGGCGAGCGTTCGTGACTGGTCAAGGTGAAGCAAGGAATGACCCCAATGTTGTGGCGGGTAAGTTCCTTCTCGACGACTTTTATGTTTCAGTATTATTTGATTCGGGTGCCGATACTAGCTACATGTCACTAGAAGTTAGCCAAATGCTTAAGCATATCCCAACACCTTTGGGCAACAAGCACACCGTAGAGCTAGCAAATGGTAAGAGTTTAGAAGCCACACACGTAGTCAAGGGTTGTAAACTTATTCTTGCTGACCAGACCTTCGCTATCGACCTTATTCCTATCGTCTTGGGTAGTTTCGGCGTTGTCATTGGGATGGATTGGTTATCCCAACACCGAGCAGAGATACTTTGCAATGAAAAGATCGCTCGTATTCCAGGCTCCGGTGGTGAACCTCTCATGATTCGTGGCGACAAGAGGAGTGCTGTTGAGAACGTCATTTCTCTCCTTAAGGCCCAAAAGTGCTTACGAAAGGGCCACACTGCCATTTTGGCTCTCGTTACTGACACCTCAGAAAAAGAGAAGAAGATAGAAGATTTCCCAGTTGTACGCGAGTATCCAGAGGTATTTCCTGAGGAATTACCTGGTCTCCCGCCTCATCGCCAAGTCGAGTTTCAGATTGAGCTAGCTCCTGGAGCTGCGCCTATAGCTCGTGCACCTTATCGTTTGGCTCTCTACGCAACTACAAGAACTCTTGGATAAAGGTTTTATTCGCCCAAGCTCATCACCCTGGAGAGCTCCAGTACTATTTGTGAAAAAGAAGGACGGTACCTTCAGAATGTGCATCGACTACCGGGAACTCAACAAGGTGACGGTGAAGAACCGTTATCCTCTACCGCGTATTGACGATTTGTTCGACCAGCTCCAAGGGTCGAGCTACTATTCAAAGATTGATTTGAGATCGGGTTATCACCAGCTGAGAGTCCGGGAAGAGGACGTCTCCAAAACGGCTTTTAGAACGCGTTATGGGCACTATGAGTTCTTGGTCATGCCTTTTGGGCTGACGAACGCACCTGCGGTTTTCATGGACTTGATGAACCGAGTGTGCAAGCCTTACCTGGACAAGTTCGTTATAGTCTTCATCGACGACATCCTGATCTATTCTAAGAGTCAGGAGGAACACGAGCAGCATCTACGACTTATTCTGGAACTCCTTCGAACAGAACAGCTTTATGCAAAGTTCTCGAAATGCGACTTCTGGCTTCGAGAAGTCCATTTCCTAGGCCACGTGGTAAACAAGGATGGGATTCACGTTGATCCATCCAAGGTAGACTCGATTAAGAACTGGCCTGCACCTCGTACACCAAAGGAAATTCGCCAATTCTTGGGTTTGGCAGGTTACTACAGGCGATTCATAAAGGACTTTTCTAATATCGCACAGCCCCTCACCTCGCTAACACAGAAAGGCGTTATTTATCGCTGGGGAAACGCACAGGAGTTAGCATTCCAGCACTTAAAGGATAGACTCTGCAGTGCACCTATCCTTTCCTTGCCAGAGGGCACAGACGACTTTGTGGTTTACTGCGACGCATCAATTCAGGGTCTTGGTTGCGTATTGATGCAACGAGACAAGGTTGTAGCCTACGCCTCACGCCAACTTAAAGTTCACGAGAAGAACTACTCTACGCACGACTTAGAGCTGGGAGCTGTTGTTTTTGCACTTAAGTTATGGCGGCATTACCTGTACGGTACCAAGTGCGCCATCTACACCGACCACAGGAGCCTCGAGCATATCTTCAGGCAGAAGGAACTAAACATGCGACAACGACGATGGGTCGAGCTACTGAATGACTACGAGTGCTCAATCAGGTATCACCCGGGCAAGGCCAATGTTGTGGCTGACGCCCTCAGTCGAAAGGACACTGCGCCTAAGCGCGTACGAGCTTTACAGCTCACGATACATTCTAGCCTTCCTTCCCAGATACGAACTGCACAGATAGAAGCACTGAAACCAGAAAACGTCAGGGCTGAAGCCCTACGCGGATCAAGGCAACGCTTAGAACAGAAGGAAGATGGTGCTTACTACGTAACGGGACGCGTTTGGGTCCCACTCTGTGGCAACCTACGAGAGCTTGTGATGGACGAAGCACACAAGTCTCGCTACTCGGTACATCCTGGTTCGGATAAAATGTACCACGACATCAAAACCACGTATTGGTGGCCTAGCATGAAGGCCCACATAGCAACCTACGTTAGCAAGTGTTTGACTTGTGCGAGAGTCAAGTCCGAATACCAAAAACCCCCAGGCCTACTCCAACAACCAGAGATACCTCAATGGAAATGGGAGCAAATTTCCATGGAGTTTGTCACTGGCCTACCTAGATCCCAGCGCGGAAACGATACTATTTGGGTAATCGTGGACCGACTTACCAAGTCTGCACACTTCCTGGCTATCAAGGAGACGGATAAATTCTCCACTCTTGCAGAAATATACCTCAAGGAAGTTATTTCGAGGCACGGGGTGCCCACCTCCATTATCTCGGATCGAGATGCACGTTTCACGTCAGAACTGTGGCAAGCAATGCACAAATCCTTTGGCTCACGATTGGACATGAGCACAGCGTATCACCCTCAGATGGACGGGCAGTCCGAGCGCACTATTCAAACATTAGAAGACATGCTTCGTGCATGTGTAATCGACTTTGGCAACCGCTGGGAAAAGCACCTGCCGCTTGTGGAATTCTCGTATAATAACAGCTACCACACCAGCATTAAAGCTGCTCCGTTTGAGGCATTGTACGGACGTAAATGCCGGTCACCTCTTTGTTGGGCAGAGGTGGGAGATAGTCAGATCACTGGCCCAGAACATGTGGTAGACACAACCGAACAGATCGCTCAAATACGGAAACGCATGGCGGCAGCTCGTGACCGTCAGAAAGTCTACGCCGATAAGGACAGGAAACCACTTGAGCTCCAGGTTGGGGAGCGGGTACTACTCAAAGTTTCACCCTGGAAGGGTGTGGTTCGTTTTGGTAAACGCGGCAAACTTAACCCACGATACGTTGGACCTTTCGAAGTCATTGAGAAAATAGGCAGGGTGGCTTACAGACTGAACTTACCAGCAGAACTCGGTGCAGTTCACAACGTTTTTCACGTGTCGAATCTGAAGAAGTGTCTGTCAGATGAGACCCACGTAGTTCCTCTGAAGGAACTCACTATCGACGAGCAGTTGCGATTCGTCGAGGAACCAGTCGAAATTACGGACCGGGATGTTAAGGTCCTCAAGAGCACTAGAATACCTCTCGTCCGAGTTCGTTGGAACTCACGTCGCGGCCCAGAGTTCACCTGGGAGCGCGAAGATCAGATGAAACAAAAGTATCCCCAACTGTTCGCAAACAGTACACCCGCTACTGAGGTCGAAGCTACGGAATTTCGGGACGAAATTCCAGATCAACGGGGGGTGGATGTGACACCCCAGGAAAACCGGGAACACCATACAACTTAACTAGCTTCCTCAGTGAGTGCCTACCAAATTTCGGGACGAAATTTCTTTCAACTTGGGGATGATGTGACAACTCGAAATTTAGAACCTTTTGTTGTATGCTTGAACGTTAAGTGACTAACTGAATTGATGATTTGATGAATGATATATGTGAACTTATATGATTATGTGTTGTAATTATATGTATGCGTGTATGTATATGAACCGAGACAACAAGGACCCGACTCGAGACCATGTGGTCTCGAGTGAACAGTAACAGTGGGCCGGATGGGCCACACACCTCATTCAATCCAACCAAAAAGCCCATTAGGGTGCATTACTTGGAACTAGTATTTAACCCATGTGGATAGCCAACATCACCATTTTTGAGCAACCCACACTCTCCAACACACATACTCCCCTACTCTCTCTAGAAACCATTAAACCCTAAGTCTCAAACATCACCTTTCCTCCTTCTTCTCGGATCAAACCAACCGACCACAAAAGGGTTCTCGGATTTGCTTGTTCACACCAAACAAAGCTTCATCTTTCACCACTACTTCTCTAACCGGTTAGTGATTTATGATTTGATGTTTGGTCAAATGATGTTTTGATTAATATAATAGTATACATTGATGATGAGTTAGTGTTCAAGTAATCGATGCATAAATGTTCTATGTTATGTGTTTACATTCGGTTGATGATGATTATATGTTAATGTGTTGATTTCGTTAGGGTGAATAATGTATGCTTGACTATGTATGAGTGTTATCGGCTCTATATGGTTTGGATGTTGATATAAGTTGAAATGATTGATGAATGGAAACCGAATACTTGTAATCGGCTGTGGTATGTGCACGATTAGGACGATTCATTGTGTTGATATCATAGGGTGCATGATAGTGTTGATAAGTTGTTGATCATGATTTTTGTTTGGTTAAAGTTTATATGAATATTTGATGAACATGATGAACATATGAAGAACTTGTTGAATATCATATGAACATGTTTTGAATATTTGAAAACTGATATGTTTGATCCAATTTGGTAAATTGCTCGACAAGAAAACATGTTTAAGTGGATAGTACAAACTGTTACATGAAATCGGTTTTCCATTGGATAGTACACTGTGCAGAATCAGCAGATGTCCAGCCGAGACCTTCGGTCTCGACTCGAGACCACCATATGCCAACTCGAGATCACGGTTTCGACACAAGTTTGCGAGTCGAGAACCTCTAGTCTCGACTCGAGACCATGCCTCATCGACACACACATCATGACTCGAAACCACGATTACGAGTCCGGTTGCGACTCGAGACCAGAACATGCATGACCCGAGACCTCCTCAGATTTGCGACTCGAGAATGTGTAGACTACAACTCGAGACCGCACAGTCTCGACTAGAGACCGCACAGTCTCGACTTGAGACCATACGCATATGCACGCTGACTTGGACTTTCATATTACGGGCTTAGTTGATGGGCCGGACCTTGGGCTTTGTTTATTTATATGCTACTGTGTAATCCGTAGGCATTATTTCAAACTGCCATGTTCATACATGTATGCCATGATTATTACTTGAGTACAATACGTATAGAACATACGTGCACAACTTGGATACGAACCTGACTTGTATGATACAACTATGTTAGGACGTGGTTGACCACAATATTGCTTGATTGACTTTTCTGTGTATCTGCCGAGCAAACCAAGGTGAGTTCACACCCTCTACAAAGCATGGGATTCCCAGGGGTCGGGAATTGGGGTTAAGGAACATGGGTTCCTCGTCCTCCTTGGGTAGGACAGTATTGGTTCAGGAATGTAATTCCTCGTCCTCACGGACAGATAACTCGTACTAGACCAAAACTCTATCACGAAGTCCCTCATCTTTGTATCGACTTAATCGCCGAGGCCAATGGCGAGCGGGTCATTAGTTAGATAGCGCTATTTAGGTTTGACAAACCTCACACCGTGCCGCAGAGGACGGGCGTGAACTAATGGACTACTGGCACGTCAATGATGATAGACATTGACAGTTCAGGGCACATAAACATGACTACAGTCAGCAATCGATATGGTAACGAGTCTAGTATATACATGGGGTAGCCCCCACGGCCGAAATGCCAGATAACTAACACGGGGTAGCCCCCACGGCTGGATTGCCAGAGTAACCGGGAATAAACATGTCACGTTTTTAACTATGGGGTAACCCCCACGGCAGGATGCCAGATAAAGGAAACTGTTTTCGAAGCAACTTAAAACGAACACCCAACCGTGAACTCACTCAACTTGTTGTTGACTCGTTACTACATGCTTTGCAGGTCCTTAGGTTATTAGCTGGAGCTTGCATGGAGAAGGATCGTTGTGGGACATGGACGACTGTGTGCCATGTTAAACTTTGAAACAATTAAACTTATGTTTTGTTTTAAGACTTATGCTTCCGCTTACAACTTAAACTATGTTTCGTTCGAACACCACTTGTATTGGTTGGATTTTATAACTACTTATATGCTTGTTCATCATGATTGGTGGCTGGATCCTGGTCAGTCACGCCTCCAAGCGGTAGTACTCCGTAGGTGGATTTTGGGGGTGTGACACAACCTATGTTTCTAAATGTTTAACTTGTTCACAAGTTAAAGCTGAACATCAGAAACCTTCAGGTTTGTTACAGCAATTAGAAATGCCAGTTTGGAAATGAGAATTAATAACCATGGATTTTGTTACTAAATTACCCAAAACTAGGAAAGGAAATGATACAATCTGGGTGATTGTAGATAGACTAACTAAGTCAGCTCATTTCTTACCAATGAAGGAAACAATTAGTATGGAACAATTATCTAAATTGTATGTAAATGAAATTGTTTCTTTACATGACATTCCTTTA
This sequence comes from Helianthus tuberosus, assembly GCA_030545235.1. Lineage (NCBI taxonomy): Eukaryota > Viridiplantae > Streptophyta > Magnoliopsida > Asterales > Asteraceae > Helianthus > Helianthus tuberosus. The sequence goes on along the minus strand of JARYGA010054637.1, from coordinate 36,156 downwards.
TCAATTGTTTCTGATAGAGATAGTCGCTTTACATCTCATTTTTGGTCAAGTTTCCAAAAGGCAATGGGAACCAAGTTAAGGTTAAGCACAGCTTATCATCCTCAAACAGACGGACAAAGTGAAAGAACAATTCAGACAATGGAGGACATGCTTAGAGCTTGTGTAATTGACTTTGGAGGTAATTGGGATGATCACTTACCTTTAATAGAATTTTCTTATAATAATAGTTATCACACAAGTATTAATGCTGCACCATTCGAAGCACTTTATGGACGAAAGTGTCAAACCCCAGTCTGTTGGGCAGAAATTGGGAAAAAGCAACTATCTGGACCTAAGATAGTACAAGAAACAACTGACAAGATTATTCAAGTCAAGGAACGACTGAAAGCAGCACGTGATCGACAAAAGAGTTATGCTAATAACAGACGCAAGCCATTGGAATTTCAAGTAGGAGATAAAGTATTGTTAAAAGTCTCTCCTTGGAAAGGAGTGGTAAGATTCATCAAACGGGGAAAGCTAAGTCCCAGATATGTTGGACCTTTTAAGATTATTAGAAGAATAGGACCTGTAGCCTATCAGCTACAATTGCCAGAAGAAATGGCAGGAATACATGATGTGTTTCATGTATCAAATCTTAAAAAGTGTTTAGCTGATGAATCACTGTTAGTACCTCTTAAGGATATAGAGGTAAATGAACAACTCAAGTTTGTAGAGAGGCCTCTACAGATTGAAGACAGGAAAGTCAAGAATCTCAAACACAAAAGACTAGTTCTAGTCAAAGTGAAGTGGGACTCCAAAAGAGGACCAGAGTACACATGGGAACTAGAATCAGAAATGCAAAGGATATATCCGCATTTATTCCAGTAGATCTTGAGGACGAGCTCTAAAACAAGGTGGGGAGAATGTAACAACCCTCGGTAAACCGTCGCCCTCATAAAAATTTTAGACGCCTTAGTATATTATAAAATGTCCCAATATGTCTTATATTATACCCCGTATGTGAAAACCGAGCCCAAAATATGTTATAGTTTATAAAATAAATTAAAAATAAGAAATAACAAGCTGAGGCGGGCCGCGTAGGATCCCACCTCAAGCTCACGCGGGCCGTATGAGAGTGTTGACCGGACTCCGCTGAATTCTTAAGTTGAGGCGGGCCGCGTAAGACCTCACCTCAACCTTACGCGGGCCGAGACAGATCATCACACGCGATTACACCAGAGGCCGACACGTGTCGACATCGTGGCGGACCTACTAGCTGACCCAGCTAAGCTATTGTGTTGACTGGTGTTGACGCGGGCCGCGTAAGGCTTAGCCTTACCTTACGCGGGCCGCGACAGGACTAGAATCAGCAACTATATAAGAAGGCCATCAGTTTACAATTTCCGTCGCTCACATTTCAATCTCAATCTCGAATTCTGAAAATATTAAGCATTATAGTCGGGTACTATACCCCTAATTAGCGAGGTTCTGCTCCGTTGTAAGTATTATAACCCAAGTTTCATAATAGTTACGCTGCCCGATTGATTTAGGGTTCCGTAACAACTGTCGTGGTTCTGCCCGACGTAGTTGTTGGAATGCCGTCTCGGGGAGGGTATCATTAATAATTTCAAAGGGTTATGATACTAACCAATGTACATTTGTATAAATTATAGATTATATCCAGGAAACCCTTACGAGAAGCCTAAGATAGCAATGTGAGTTTATCCTCTTTTTGTTAATGTTTTTGGAATACTTTACAAAGCCTTAATTATTTTACAATGCGATTAAGCAGTGATTGAGTCTTTGTAGTTCTTCAATTACTGCCGGTATTATGGGGTTTTGTATACAAAATTTATTATTACTTGCGAGTAGTAAGTCGGGAACGACAGTACATTATCATTGGACGACGAGTTAGCCAATGGGTAATTTGACCATTGCCATAGATCCGGTCGAGTGGCAAATACTGAATGAGTAATTGTGTAGACAGAAACAATGTGATCGCTCTCAATACTGTGTTAATTGATAAAATGTTTCTTGATTAAACTGGGATTCACTCACCAGTATTTCCCGCTGACAAAATATTTTTAAAACATGTTTCAGGTAACACAATGTGAAAGCCAACTGGGGAAAAAGCCAGCTCAAGAGCACTGACGGCTTGGAAAATAAGTGGCTATAAAAGTTATCTAAGAAACAATGTTTTAAATTAAATAAAATAGGGTTTGTCCCTATAAATGTATTGTAATAAGAAACTTGGGTTTTGCCCATGTTATTATTAATATCAAATATGGTGGTTTTACTCTGATAAATATTTCCTAACTACGGTCCTGATGAAAATTCCGCTGCAAGACTAAATAACCCTGATACCACCAAACTCTGAGCTCGCGTCCGCCCGTTCCCGGGGATCAGGGATCGGGGGTTGCGACACGGGGCATGGAGAAGCGATCGTTGGCAGGTCAGACGATATTCGCTACCTCATGGAACGAATGTGGGACTCATTATACGGTAACTGTAGGGAATTTATGTGAGTAAGCACACCGGCCTTGAAATTCTAGTCGTCTGGGTTTTGATGAGAGATATTAGGATCTCTAAGTCTTGTATTGGTGATCGAGTATGAAAGCCCACCTAGCAATGTATGTAGATGATGTTGACTCGTGCGAAAGTCAAGGTGGAATAACAGAAACCTTCTAGTGGTGTTAACTACCAGAAACACCCGTTTGGAAATGGGAACAGACTGCCACGAATTTTGTCACAGGCCTACCTAAATCTCAGAACGGAACCGATATCACCTGGGTGATCGCTGATCGTCTTATGCAACCAGTACACTTTCTTGCAATCAAGGAAAATTGACAAGTCTTCGTATCATGTGAGTAATTATCTATGAAGGGCGGTTTCTAGGCATGGGGTGCCAACGCTTGTTACCCCTGATTTTGATCTATACCTGAGTTATGACAGGCAATACACAACACCCTTGGTTCGCGTCTAGACATGAGCATTGCTTATCACCGCAGGATAAACGGTCGGAGTAAACGAACCATCCTGACACTCGAAGAATTGCTGCGAGCATGTGTCTGATTGACTTTAGTAAAAAAAAAATAAAAATTTTTTTTTTGGAAGGCCACCTATCTTTGGTTGAGTTCTACTACAGCAGTTACCATTCTAGTATTCAGACAGTTCTGTTTGAGACATTGCATGGACGGTAATGCCAATCTAATCACAGGTCCAGGACTTGTACTCGAAACTCTTGGGAATCAATGAGAGGAAGTCAAAGAATATGTTGGATAAATGGAAAATACTACGCTAATCGTGGACAAACGAAAACAATACGTTAAATCAGCAACGACGAAATGATATACAGATCATTAATAGAGGAAAATGAAGAATCAATGAGAGGAAGTTGTTGTCGGTTAAGGGCGAAAATGTACGTCGGTGTGAAAACGGCGTTGGTGGGGGTAGTGTAAGTCCCAAATCCTTGGATCAAACAAACACCAAGGATGGGCGGAATCCAAACTTGGTGTGATTCAAAAAAACGAGATAAACAGAATACCATAGATTCACTTTAAACTTGCATACGATTCGATTACTATAGAATAGCAAAATCGTCTGATACAAGTTCTTCCACCTCTCTGTTTCTCTGATCTAGGGTTTCTCTCTTTAAAGTGTTCAACCTAGTTATGACAATAAAACTAGTTTATATGCCCTAGGGCCTAAACAAGCCCACTTCCCTAAATGGGCTCCCCACGGGCCTGCCTGGCCCACATGGCCTTAGGCATGGCCCAAGCGACCTAAAAGGTCCAATTCCTAATATAAAATAACTTAGTAAAATCTCAGATCGCTACTGTGGTACCCGAGAAAACCCACAATCATCTTAACTCATTATTTCATCTCTCCGAGACTGCTTATCAAATTTCGGGACGAAATTTCTTTCAAGTTGGGGATGATGTGACAACCCGCAACTTCAGTTTACTACTTTAACCTAACCATAGTTATTTTAATCATACACTCATATCACTGCATTTAACTAGGGTTAGTTAAATGAGTCTACGTGTAACGCCCCAAAAATAAGTAATTTAATTATTACCTTTGAGGTAGGTTATGACATGAAGGTTTAGGCTAAAATAAATAAACGTTAAGACCTGAGGGACTAAACATGAAAAATTAAAAGAACTAACTAGTTAAATTAAACAACACACACACTAGACACTTCTAGTGGGTGCGTGAAGTTTATCCAGGAGAAGAGACAAGAACACAATAAACCCTAGTTCACTAATTCCATTGATTGGGAGGTGATTTCAAGCCCGAACGATCGTAGGAACTCAGATTCTCGGTCACCAAGGTGTGACTAACAAAGTGGTAAGTCGAATTTCTTGAAAGTATGAACTTTAGGAAATGGTTTTTTACTAGATCATGAGTAATGTTGTGATATGTATATCTATGAGTTAAGATTATGGATTAGAAACCGTGATTTAGCTCGTGGTGATAGATGGAACATAGATGAATGATGTAGGATGAGAGAATCGCATTAACTTGTTTGATTGTTATGAACTTGTAGATTATTATGAAAAGAAACATGTATTTAAATGTCCTATAAATGCGAAGCACGCCAAGTGTTCGATAAAATGTCTAAATGAACAAGTGGGTGAATTTTGTTAAATTATGATCAAGGTGTAGTATAATAAAAGTGTGTAAAAAGATGGAATGGTATTTGGTCGGGCTAAATGAATACATGTGTTGATGTAGGCGTAAAAGAAGAAGGTTCAAGTGCTAGGAGGTCGGACAGCTCACAAGATCGAGGTATGTTGTTTAATGCATACAAGCTTTACTTCTTAGTTGTCATAATTATACTAAAATCGCAACTATGATAGTCGGGTATGACAATTAGTGAATAGTCTAACCCGTGTCGAACGGGTCGTAAGAGAATGTAATAATGAAAGAAGGTTATGCTATAGACGGTTGGTTATGAAGTAACCGGGTTATGAGAATTTATGTATGAATGAAGTCTAACCGTTAAATCCGTCATGAATGGGTTTGGAATGAAGTTTGTGATGCGTTATGTTCATTCCGATATCAACAAATTATCGGATGCTAAGTATTATCTCGTTTGGAGATAGTAAGTAATGACCCGTTCCACGGGTGAAAGAAAGTTAGACTGTGATAAGGGTATATGATGATGCGAATGGATGTTAGTTTCTTTTGTTATAAAGTTAGTAATTTGACTAACTAAGATTTGTTGGTTGTAGGTAAAATGGCTTCGTAGATGGTGTGGCGAGCTTGGAAGCGAACACCAAAGTACACACTTGACATTGCGCTTCCGAAAATGTCGCCCTTTTAAAAACAATACTTTTGTTAAAAATTATAGTTTTGGGAAGTTATCTTTGTGATGTAAGTTCTTAAGACTTAGTTGTTGTAACTAGTGACGATAAACCTACATTTTGACAGGGTAGTTCGGATTAACACCGTTATCTAGTCAAGAGGAGGTGTTGATTTCGAACTAGCCACAAGGGTATTTTGGTAAAAAATGAAATTACTCTTTTGTTTTCTTTCAAATACTAAGATTATATGCGTGTTTTATAAGTTATCATATTATGGGCGTAACAAGTTGGTATCAGAGCATAGGTTGAGGGATTCGAGCACTAATAGTGGTGTTTGAACTCAACCGACGGCTCGTTCGAAAGTGTGCTCGCTCCAAGATCGCCAACGAGGTAACATTAAAGTTATTAATAGATTGCAAGTTTGTTAATTATATGTACGATGAAAATAATAAATAAAATATGTGGGGAGGTTAAATAAGAAGTTCAGGAGCCGTAGAGTCGAATCGGAATGAAAAATAAACGAACCAGAATGCTAAAACCAATCTGCAGCGTTTTGTTAAATGACAGCCCGTCGCCGACGGGTTACCCACCCGTCGCCGACGACCCCTCCCCATCCGACGGCTTAATCTTCTGCTTACGGGGTAGCAGGTCCGACGGCCATTATACGAGCCCGTCTCCGACGGGCAACATAGCCGTCGCCGACGGCTTACACAATGTTAATGCGTTGAATTTTTTTTTTGTTTTTCATGTTTTGTGTTATCGGTTTGTCCGAAAGCTTATGTTATGGTTACGTAGTGTCCATATAAGGCTTAATAAGTGTATGTAATCACTAATAGTGATTACAACAAGAATAGAATCGTAAGAATCCAAAAGAAATGAAGCGAATGATATGAGATGGATTAAGTGAATGATGATTAATGAGCAATGATATACTGAAAGTTTGTGATTTGTATTAAACAAGAACATGATATAGTGTAGATGGCGGACCACTTGGATACGAATGATGACGATGTGGCACGGGAAGATGCATTAAACGAAAAGATGGCGCAAATGATGGATAATACTTTTGAATCCAAACTTCCGCAAATGGTACAAGAGGTGGAGAGTCGCGTGTTGGAAACGATTGATGCAATAATGACAAGTAAAATGGATGAAATAAAGGAGATGATTGGAGAATCTAAAAGCAAGAGTAAGATACGAAGATGCACGTATAAGGACTTTATGGCGTGCAGTCCTTCTCCATATGATGGGAAGATAGATCCAATTGTATGCCAAAGATGGATATCTAATATAGAAGCCGTGTTTATCCGGAGTCGGTGTGATAAGGAAGATCAAGTAATGTTTGCTACGGGTCAACTTCAAGCGCAAGCTAAAGATTGGTGGGATGCTCATTGTAAAGAGATAGGCGAAGAGAAACTTCAAGTGATGACGTGGCAGGAATTTAAGGAGCCATTCCTAAAGTATCATTGCCCTCAATCTGCCATCGATAGGATTCAGGAGGAATTTTTGCGCCTCCGACAGCATGATGAAACAATCAATGAGATAACAAATATTTTCCTGGATAAGCTGAAGTTTTGCAAGGAGTTCGTGAATTCAGAAAGAATGAAAATCAATCGATATCATGACATGTTGAAGGCGGAGTTTAGGGAGTTTATTACGCCCTCAAAGTGTGAAACTCTTGACGAACTCATAAACTGGGCGCGAGACAGGGAGATTGAACTTAAGAGACAGGTGGAGCGAGGTGAAAAGAGACCGCCAGAGAAGGTGTCTAGCCCAACTCCTTTCAAGAAAGGTAAGTTTCAAGAACAAGCCAATAAAGAGAAAGCAAAGAGTGGAATTCCCCGTTGCAAGAACTGTGGAAAGCTTCACTCTGGAGAGTGCTTGTTAGGCAAGAAGGGGTGTTATAACTGTGGGGAAGAGGGACATCTGCATTACAAATGCCCTAAGAATGTGAAGACATGCTATAATTGTTTCCAGAAGGGTCATATCAAGGCAGAGTGTCCCAAGCTCCAACCGGGAATGAAGAAGGAAGGCAAAAAGGAGGAGAACCCTAAGGCAAGAGCAAGAATGTTTCAAATTACGTCTGAAGAGGCTAAAGCACATCCGAATGTTGTGTCAGGTATTTTCTTGCTAAATTCCTTGCCAATGTACGTGTTATTCGATACGGGGGCTACTATGTCATTTGTTTCGAGTGATGTAATTAATCACCCCTCATTTAAGATTGAAAGAATGCAAATACCATTAGAGGTAGAGATAGCCGATAGCAAGAATTATTTGTTGCACGAAGTGTGTAGAAACTGTAAGCTCACTATAGAGGATGAGGAGTTTGATATTGATCTCGTACCTATGGTCTTAGGAGAATTCAAAGTAGTAGTAGGTATGGATTGGATGGCCCGACACCACGCGGAGATTAAATGCGAAAGTAAAACAATAGGCGTGCAATCTCCGGGTGGGAGATGGTTAAGTATTCAAGGGGAAAGAAATGTGGAAGCAAAGTTATGCAATATTGTCCAAGCCGTTAAGTACGTGTGTAATGGAAGTAGGGCATTCTTAGCCTATGTAATAGATGTTCATCAAAGCCTTCCCAAGTTCGAAGACGTTGCAGTAGTGAACGAATATCCGGACGTGTTTCCGGAGGAGTTGCCGGGGCTTCCACCCGAACGTGAAATAGAATTTCGTATTGAATTAAATCTGGGTGCACAACCGGTGGCTAAATCCCCATATAGACTGGCTCCCACCGAAATGAGGGAACTAATGATTCAACTGCAAGACTTACTTGATAAGGGCTTTATACGTCCGAGTGTATCACCTTGGGGGGCACCTGTTCTTTTTGTAAAGAAGAAGGATGGGTCGATGCGTATGTGCATCGACTACAGGGAGCTGAATAAATTGACGGTGAAGAACCGTTATCCATTACCCAGAATTGATGATCTTTTTGACCAGTTGCAAGGTGCGAGTTGGTTTTCAAAGATAGATTTACGGTCGGGTTATCATCAAGTAAGGGTGCGAGAGGAAGATGTTGCAAAAACGGCATTCAGAACTCGATATGGACATTATGAATTCCTGGTCATGTCCTTTGGGTTGACGAACGCGCCAGCTGTGTTTATGGATCTGATGAATCGAGTATGTCGACCTATGCTAGACAAATCTGTAATTGTGTTCATAGATGACATTTTGGTCTACTCCCGGAATGAGGCCGATCATGCAAGACACCTACACGAAGTACTTGAAACCCTCCGTAGAGAAAGACTTTATGCGAAGTTCTCAAAGTGTGCCTTTTGGCTCAGGGAAGTGCAGTTTCTAGGTCACGTAATAAATTCAGAAGGTGTTTTAGTAGATCCAGCAAAGATTGAGGCCGTATTAAAGTGGGTTCCTCCGAAAAACCCAACCGAAGTAAGGAGTTTTCTAGGTCTTGCCGGCTATTACAGAAGGTTTATTCAAGATTTCTCAAAAATTGCATTACCAATGACTAAACTGACGAGGAAGGAAGGAAGGAAGGAAAGAAAGTTTGTGTGGGATAAAGAACAAGAAGAAGCTTTTCAAATGTTAAAAGAGAAATTATCGAGTTCTCCAGTGTTAACATTACCGGATGGGACGGAAGATTTGGTTGTCTATTCAGACGCGTCACGTCAAGGCTTGGGGTGTGTTTTAATGCAAAGGGGAAAGGTTATCGCGTATGCTTCAAGACAACTCAGACCGCATGAAGTAAACTATCCGACCCATGACCTAGAATTGGCAGCGGTGGTTTTCGCCTTAAAAATTTGGAGGCATTATTTGTATGGTGTAAAATGCAAAATCTACTCAGATCATAAGAGTCTCAAATATTTCTTCGAACAGAAAGATCTGAATATGAGGCAACGAAGATGGTTAGAACTGATTAAGGATTATGACTGTGATATTTTATATCACCCGGGAAAGGCAAATGTCGTAGCAGATGCGTTAAGTCGAAAAGAATATCCACCCCCGATTCAAGTAAAGTCTATGAAGATGACAGTTACGCCTCGTCTCCTTGAAATGATAAAAGATGCTCAAATAAAAGCACTAGAGACAGGGGATCCAAAGAGAGAAAGAACGAAGGGAATAGTAGGAAAATTTGAAGAAAACTCAAGCGGGCTTAAAACGAGATTTGGTCGAATCTGGATACCAAGGTTTTGTGAGGTCAAAACAATGCTACTTGAAGAAGCTCATAAGTCGCGGTATTCCATTCACCCTGGGGCTACAAAAATGTACTACGATCTGAAGACAAACTATTGGTGGCCCGGGATGAAACGCGATATTGCTAAGTATGTCGCGAAATGTCTGACGTGTTCTCAAGTGAAGGCGGAACATCAGAAACCCTATGGAGAGTTACAACCCTTGGAAATTCCAGTATGGAAATGGGAGGAGATAACTATGGATTTGGTGACTAAGTTACCTAAAACGAAAAAGGGCCATGATACGATATGGGTAGTTGTGGACCGACTCACGAAGAGTGCACACTTTTTACCAATTCGAGAGGCCTACTCCTCAGAAAAGATGGCGGAAGTGTATGTAAATGAAATAATATCTCGACACGGGGTGCCTGTGTCAATAGTTTCCGATCGGGATACGAGATTTACCTCTCGTTATTGGTTGAGATTCCATGAAAGTATGGGAACGAAACTGCACATAAGTACCGCTTATCACCCGCAGACTGACGGTCAATCGGAAAGAACGATTCAGACGCTTATCGATATGTTAAGAGCATGCGCGTTAGATTTTGGGGGAAGTTGGGATGACCATTTACCATTAGTGGAATTCTCTTACAATAACAGTTATCATAGTGGTCTCAAAATGGCACCTTATGAATTGTTATATGGAAGAAAATGTAGAACCCCCGTATGTTGGGGGGAGGTAGGACAAAGGGAGCTCGCGCCTAACGAATTGATAGCAATGACCAACGATAAGATTGATCTAATTAGAGTTAGATTAAAGGCGTCTCAGGATAGGCAAAAGGCATATGCGGATAAGAGAAAGCGTCCGATCGAATTTCAAGTAGGAGACTATGTTTTATTAAAAGTATCCCCATGGAAAGGTATAATCCGTTTTCGTAAACGGGGAAAACTGGGGCCTCGTTACATCGGGCCATTTAAAATTTTGGCTCGAGTGGGGAAGGTGGCGTATCGACTAGAATTACCGTCTTCATTAGATGGGATCCATAGCACTTTTCATGTATCCCAACTAAAAAAGTGCCTTACGGATGAATCGGCGATCGTATCTCTTGATGATATTGAAGTAGATGAGAGTTTAAACTATGTTGAAAGACCGATAGCCATTAAAGATTTTAAGGTAAAGAATCTTCGCAATAAGGCCATTAGGCAAGTTCTAGTACAATGGCAGCACCAGAAGGGGTCGGAACTTACATGGGAATTGGAAGATGAAATGCGGAAGTATTACCCTTCTTTGTTCGGTATGTAACTGTTAAATTAGTATGTATTTTAGTTTCGGGGATGAAACTTTTTCTAAGAGGGGTAGACTTGTAATGCCCCAAAAATAAGTAATTTAATTATTACCTTTGAGGTAGGTTATGACATGAAGGTTTAGGCTAAAATAAATAAACGTTAAGACCTGAGGGACTAAACATGAAAAATTAAAAGAACTAACTAGTTAAATTAAACAACACACACACTAGACACTTCTAGTGGGTGCGTGAAGTTTATCCAGGAGAAGAGACAAGAACACAATAAACCCTAGTTCACTAATTCCATTGATTGGGAGGTGATTTCAAGCCCGAACGATCGTAGGAACTCAGATTCTCGGTCACCAAGGTGTGACTAACAAAGTGGTAAGTCGAATTTCTTGAAAGTATGAACTTTAGGAAATGGGTTTTTACTAGATCATGAGTAATGTTGTGATATGTATATCTATGAGTTAAGATTATGGATTAGAAACCGTGATTTAGCTCGTGGTGATAGATGGAACATAGATGAATGATGTAGGATGAGAGAATCGCATTAACTTGTTTGATTGTTATGAACTTGTAGATTATTATGAAAAGAAACATGTATTTAAATGTCCTATAAATGCGAAGCACGCCAAGCGTTCGATAAAATGTCTAAATGAACAAGTGGGTGAATTTTGTTAAATTATGATCAAGGTGTAGTATAATAAAAGTGTGTAAAAAGATGGAATGGTATTTGGTCGGGCTAAATGAATACATGTGTTGATGTAGGCGTAAAAGAAGAAGGTTCAAGTGCTAGGAGGTCGGACAGCTCACAAGATCGAGGTATGTTGTTTAATGCATACAAGCTTTACTTCTTAGTTGTCATAATTATATTAAAATCGCAACTATGATAGTCGGGTATGACGATTAGTGAATAGTCTAACCCGTGTCGAACGGGTCGTAAGAGAATGTAATAATGAAAGAAGGTTATGCTATAGACGGTTGGTTATGAAGTAACCGGGTTATGAGAATTTATGTATGAATGAAGTCTAACCGTTAAATCCGTCATGAATGGGTTTGGAATGAAGTTTGTGATGCGTTATGTTCATTCCGATATCAACAAATTATCGGATGCTAAGTATTATCTCGTTTGGAGATAGTAAGTAATGACCCGTTCCACGGGTGAAAGAAAGTTAGACTGTGATAAGGGTATATGATGATGCGAATGGATGTTAGTTTCTTTTGTTATAAAGTTAGTAATTTGACTAACTAAGATTTGTTGGTTGTAGGTAAAATGGCTTCGTAGATGGTGTGGCGAGCTTGGAAGCGAACACCAAAGTACACACTTGACATTGCGCTTCCGAAAATGTCGCCCTTTTAAAAACAATACTTTTGTTAAAAATTATATTTTTGGGAAGTTATCTTTGTGATGTAAGTTCTTAAGACTTAGTTGTTGTAACTAGTGACGATAAACCTACATTTTGACAGGGTAGTTCGGATTAACACCGTTATCTAGTCAAGAGGAGGTGTTGATTTCGAACTAGCCACAAGGGTATTTTGGTAAAAAATGAAATTACTCTTTTGTTTTCTTTCAAATACTAAGATTATATGCGTGTTTTATAAGTTATCATATTATGGGCGTAACACTACGTTGGTAATTCGGGAAATTACCGGAACACATACATGATAACTTATGTGATGTATGACAAATACGTGAATTATAAGCTTTATTTGTAAATTGCAAGTTGTTATGTGGTTTATGTGAAAATTGCATAGTAAGGGGTGTATTTATGGATTTTAGGGAAGTATAATAAAACACAAAACCCTAAGCCTTCTCACAATCTCACAGTACGACAGTTTCTTTTAATCATCCTCTAATCATTCCTACACCAATCATACACACAATCATTCACTTTACTCTCTGATCTTTCAATCCTTCGAAGAACAAACCGTAGAATCAACCCAAGGTAATGTTTGTGTTATACGTTGTTGTTTCTGTTCCTTCGATTTATGCAAACCCTAGACATCCAAACCATCTCTGTAATTAATTGATTTTGTCTGTTGAATGTGTGATTGCCTTATGTGTGAATACACAAATTGTTTATCAGAGGTTAGTGATACTATTGGCATGCTAGGAACTGTTAAATTGTTGTTGGATTCGTAACTTGTTGGTTAATGTTATAATATGTAGAACTGCCAAAACTGATGAATCTGATTCATAATATCGTTGATGTTGTGCTGAAAAGAAAAACTGCAATTAGGGTTTGGTCGACTGTGAAGTTCGTAGTGTCACACCCTGGCTTTGCGGAAGCGTGGGTAGTTTTGGTGTGACTTCTTAATACCATAGCTAAATCATAACAAAGCTATATGAATTTAAAAACCATGCAAGTCATCATTTAGTTTAGAAATCAACATACAATACCATTGTTTTAAACATACGACCATAACCTTGTTCAACAACATTTCAACTAATAACAGAACATAAACGAGGGTTAAGGATTGTGTCTTGTCCAGGTAAGAGAACACAACCCCTAATCCTTGATGACTTCATGAAGATTGCAGCGGAAAACGTTCATACCGTGCCAGAATCCCTTTTAATTTCCTGAAATACATGTGAGTTGAAAAATCAACAATAATGTTGAGCGAGTTCATGTGTAAGTGAGTATGTAAAACACTTGTGAGTATAAAAATAGTTGTGGTATGTAGCAGTTGTAAGAGGACTTGTGATCACCAATGGTTTGCAAGGCCACTGACATATGTGAAGTGCAAATAGGGAGACTCAAACCTAGCAGATTTCGCCACGGCAAAGTATGTGGACAAAGTCACCCCACGGTCCGTTTCTAGTTTGGCCGGGGGCTGGGCTCGCTACACCCAGATAGATCTACCGCTCCTGTCCCTCGGTCCCTCCATGAGGACTAATGGCCCCATGTGTTCCTATCCACTCACATGATCGTATAACACCTCCTTACGTTAAACATACCGTTGTAAAGTACTCGTAAATCATAGTAACATGTATTTCACCCCCGCAGTTAAGAAAACTGAAAACAGTTAGAGAAAAGGGGGACATGAACTCACAGTGGATGCGTAACTCTATCAAGCGTCTCTGAAGCAGTAATCTGTGCAACGACCTACAAGTGCTAATTCTATTAGACGGACGGCCGTGCTTTAGCTTTACAGTTTATGTTTGCGGGAAATAGTTAGACAACTATTTCGTGGTACATTTTGTATATGCTTGATAGTTATCTTCCTTCCCAAGGATGGGGGATTTAATACATGTGCGCGATATTTTCCATCATTAAGTCTCACTTAAGCTTCATATGTATTCAACTCCAAAATATAAGTATTTATCCAAAATACGTTGTTTAAAGTATGCGCTCATAAATATTTCCGAAATTGTGTAAGTTACGTTTTAACATACAAGTGGTAATATAATTACCGGTGTATTTATGGCGAAAGCGTTAGTATCACCTTTGGAGTCGTTATCGTTCGTAAACATTATTTTTACTCTAAAAATAATATTTATGTGTTTCACAAAATAGTCATAAACAGTGTGTGAAAATATATATTTATCACGTTAATATTTTGTGAAAATCCCACCTCCGAATATTTAGTAATTTAAGTCATGGCGAAATTTATGTTTTGAAATCATGTCAAAAATGATTCTAACACTCGTAATGTAAACAAGTTTAAGTGTTAGGTTTTTGGAAAATTTCGCCAGAGTTTCCTCTGTAACTGGAGGTGGCCACGCTTTCAAGCGTATCATTTTCTTTTAATAATCAAATCAATCAACTTCTTTCTTCAATCAAACAGCTTCCGACAAATCAAACTAGTCAATAAATATGTAAATTTGCATAGTCGCATGAACTTGTAGTTTTTCCGAATCTATATTATAAATCCCAATTATATATGTAGATCTTTATATAAAGTACTTTCAATCTTGTAAAAACCTCGTTTTTAGAGAAGTCCGACTTTACAACTTCTAGTTATTTTTCCCAAAAATATTCATTTTGTCGAAATATGCGTCACACAAGTGTTTACACACTTGTGTGTTGTAAGATCCGTTTCTTTAAAATACATGGTTCTTAAATGTGTGGTCCTTTGAAGATACCACTTGCGGATACGTAGATCCGCTAGTTTTAAACACCCTTTTACCGGTTAAAACACTTTTACACAAGTAAAATATTTCTTTACAAGTTCATGTCTCTAAAATGTGGTAGTGTTCACCTTTAACCCTTGTATCTTTCAAAAACAAGCTTATGTGAAGATACATGATTTTACAAGGTCGGGTTAAACGAAGATTCGAGCTACCACATTATAGATCGGGTCTAGATAAACACAAATTTCAAGTCCTACGACTTTTACACAAGACATGTGCTATTAACCCCCATTATTGTGATTTTACTAGACTTTAAAGATTCAAAACGCGTGTTTACGATATTTAACCGACGAAAGTTCTTTTAACCACTTTAGATATGTGTGAAAACGAGTTTTAAAAGTTATACCTCTAGCTCGGGGCTAGGGAAGAATCGTGACGAAAAACGCGTGGATAAAAGCTATCGGGAGTGGTCCTTCGTGTTCCGCTTGCACCAAACCTTCTAATACGCAACCCTTAGGACTTGTATGACCTTGGAATGAAGAGATCAATGACCGAAAATATGGTGGTTGTGTGGGTAGAGTTCGGCCGAAGGTGGAGGGTGACAAGAGAGAGAGTAATTTGTGGTGTTAAGTAATGGAAGATTAGTGTGAGTTAATGTGTTATTTATAGGCCAACTTAAGTGTATTATCCATTGGAAAACATGTCTAGGAGATATTAGGCATAGGAAATAAAATAATAACACAAGGACAAGTACATGTCCCCTAGATGGGGACGGTTTTAAAAGGGGGGGGGGTCCCTAATCCGATTTCAACAAGTAGTTAGGGATTAGTTTAAGTTAAACTTGGTTAAGTTAGGGATTAACCCAGTTAGTTATATGTTGCGTGTTATGACGGGTGTTAGGGTAATCAGGGACCCTAACTAACTTAGAAAAATACACATAGTGAAAATATAAATATTTTCGTGTTCCGGGTAAAGTCCGGGTGTCCGGTTGGATAGTAATCCGTTAAAGTGTTACAAAAGCTTTAAAGTGTCGTTTTTGATACTTTTAGTGACACAGTTTAATTTCCAACACTTTAGAAAGTGTCTAGTGATATTTTTCCCATATTTTGGCACTTTACTAGTCAGCTAGAAGCTGGTTAAATTATTAAAGTGCTGTGTTTTGTACTTAAAGTACGTTTTAGGCACATCCGTTCACTGTAACTTATCCCTAGAGACGCGGTTCTACAATACTTGTATTCCTACACTCTCCACTAGTGTAGTAACTTTCTCAGGCTCTTACAGGCCTTAGAGGCAGTGTCTGCCTGATGCTGGTTATATCAGCATGTCCACTGTGTATCCGTTAATTGTGCTACTGTGCGTTTAGTGCATCAAGTTTGTCACGAAGGTGCAATAAGCAAAATATAGTGTGACAGCAAGTAAAGTATGATGCAGTTATGTTCATGTATCAGTATAATAGTAGCAATTCATCAGCTAGTTCAATGTTGCACAGTAATCAAGCAGTAATTAATCAGTAATTAAGTTGTACGGATACCTGGTTTAGTGCGGGTTGTCACATACTCCCCCCGTTAAATAAATTTCGTCCCGAAATTTTAAGTTCTGCTTGTAGATGCAGGGTTCTTGGGAAATAAGTGGGGGTACTTTTCTTTCATTCGGTCCTCACGCTCCCAGGTGTATTCAGGACCATGTCTGGCATTCCAGCGAACCTTGACGAGTTTGACACTACTCCGGCGGGTCCTGTTAACTTTCCAATCTGTGACCTCGACGGGTTCTTCTATGAAGTGGAGCGTGTCGTCAACATGAATTTCGTCGATAGGAATGGCAACGTCAACTTGAGTTGGACTTTTCTTTAAATTGGATGCATGAAATGTATCGTGAACACCGTTCAGTTCAGCAGGTAGGTCCAACTTGTATGCTACTGTCCCAATTCTTTCTAGAATTCTGAAAGGACCAATGTAGCGCGGATTTAGCTTTCCACGCTTCCCAAAGCGTGCTACCCCTTTCCAGGGTGATACCTTTAATAACACCATCTCTCCAACTTGGAAATCCACATGTTTTCTGTTTGGATCCGCGTAGGCCTTTTGTCTGTGGCGAGCGGCTTCGATGTTTTTAAGAATCTGCGCAATCTTATCCGTCGTCTCTTGGACGATTTCGGGACCCGCAAGCTGTCTATCACCTGCGTCAGCCCAACATAGTGGTGATCGACACTTGCGTCCGTATAGGGCTTCAAAAGGCGCGACACCAATACTGGTGTGGTAGCTGTTGTTGTATGAGAATTCGACCAAAGGTAAGTGTTTATCCCAGCTACCGCCCAAATCCATAACACATGCTCTCAGCATGTCTTCCAATGTTTGTATCGTTCGCTCGCTCTGGCCATCAGTTTGCGGATGAAACGCAGTGCTTAGATTCAGTTGAGAGCCAAAAGCTTCTTGGAAGGATTGCCATATTCTTGACACAAACCTTCCGTCTCTATCAGAGATGATTGAGAGGGGCACTCCATGACGTGCTACGATTTCTCTCATGTAAATTTCAGCCAATTTGCTCGTGTTATCCTTTTCTCTGATAGGTAAGAAGTGTGCCGTTTTTGTTAATCGATCCACTATCACCCAGATAGTGTCATGGCCTCTTGGCGTTCTTGGCAGCTTTGTAACAAAATCCATGGAGATTTGTTCCCACTTCCATTTGGGAATCTCCGGTTGTTGCAGAAGTCCCGAAGGCCTCTGATATTCAGCTTTAACTTTAGCGCACGTTAAACACTGGCTCACGTAGACAGCAACATCGCCTTTCATCCTAGGCCACCAATAGTAATCTTTAAGATCGTGGTACATCTTATCCGCTCCCGGATGGATAGAGTACCGTGACTTGTGCGCTTCGTCGAAAATAACATTCCTCAAATCTCCAAACAAAGGAACCCAAATCCTTTTCTCGAAACATAATGTTCCTTCATTGTTTGGTGTCAGTAACTTCTCCATCCCACGGAGATACTCATCCTTACGATTCCCTTCCTTAAGGGCTTCTTTTTGTGCAGCGCGAATGCGCAAGGAAAGATCGGTTCGTATAATCATTTCTAGAGCCCTAACCCTTATGGGCTTGATTCTTTCCTTTCGACTAAGGGCATCGGCGACCACATTCGCCTTCCCTGGATGATACTTGATCTCGCAGTCGTAATCGTTTAGTAATTCAACCCAACGTCTTTGCCTCATATTCAGTTCTTTCTGGTTGAATATATGCTGTAAGCTCTTGTGATCTGTGAAGATTGTGCATTTTGTACCGTACAGGTAGTGTCTCCAGATCTTCAAGGTAAATATCACGGCGCCAAGTTCTAAATCGTGGGTGGTATAGTTCTTTTCGTGCACCTTCAGTTGGCGTGATGTATAAGCAATGACCTTTTGGCGTTGCATCAACACACAACCCAATCCCTGACGCGATGCGTCGCAGTATACCACAAAATCGTCAGTACCTTCTGGTAGAGCTAAGATTGGCGCGTTGCAGAGCTTATCTTTTAATATCTGAAACGCTTCGTCCTGTTTGATTCCCCAATCAAACGTCTGGTCCTTCTGTGTG
This sequence comes from Helianthus tuberosus, assembly GCA_030545235.1. Taxonomy (NCBI): domain Eukaryota; kingdom Viridiplantae; phylum Streptophyta; class Magnoliopsida; order Asterales; family Asteraceae; genus Helianthus; species Helianthus tuberosus. The sequence continues at coordinate 17,810 of JARYGA010054637.1, read as the reverse complement.
AGGAGCGTCAAAGGTTGAGCGATTTTCGAAAAATCCTCGATGAACCTTCGATAGTAGCCAGCCAAACCCAAGAATTGTCGAATCTCGGTTGGCGTTGTAGGCGTTTCCCAATTCTTGATTGCCTCGATCTTTGTGGGATCAACATGAATTCCATCCCCATTAACCACATGTCCAAGAAACTGGACTTTGCGTAGCCAAAACTCGCACTTGGAGAATTTGGCGTACAGCTGTTCCTTCTTTAGCAGCTCCAATATGGTTCTAAGATGTTGTTCGTGTTCAGCCTTCGTCTTTGAGTAAATCAGGATGTCGTCGATGAATACAATCACGAACTTGTCTAAGTATGGCTTGCAAACTCTATTCATTAGATCCATGAATACCGCAGGTGCGTTTGTCAAACCAAATGGCATAACGAGGAACTCGTAGTGTCCATAGCGAGTTCGGAAGGCTGTTTTCGGGATACTTTCCTCCTGTATCCTTAGTTGATGGTATCCAGATCGAAGATCGATCTTAGAGTAACAGCTTGAACCTTGAAGTTGATCGAACAGATCGTCGATTCTTGGCAGAGGATACCTGTTCTTGATTGTCAGCTTGTTCAATTCTCTGTAGTCAATACACATGCGGAAACTTCCGTCCTTCTTCTTGACAAACAGGACCGGAGCTCCCCAAGGCGAGAAGCTTGGTCGGATAAAACCCTTGTCTAACAACTCTTGAAGTTGTGTCGACAATTCCTGCATCTCAGACGGAGCAAGTCTGTATGGTGCCTTAGCCACAGGCGCGGCGCCTGGAACTAAGTCAATGTGAAACTCCACTTGCCTCTGAGGTGGCAGTCCGGGTAAGTCTTCTGGGAAGACTTCGGGATACTCCCTTACGACAGGGATGTCTTCGATCCTTGGCTCGGCAACCTTCTTGTCCACGATGTGTGCCAGAAAAGCAACACATCCCTTATGCAAACACTTCCTTGCTTTCAAACAGCTGATAATCCGCAACGGCGTCTCACGCTTCTCTCCATGAACAACAATGGTCTCACCATCCTCGGTTGGAATACGAACAACCTTTTCGTGGCAAACTATCTCAGCTTTATTGCCTGATAACCAATCCATTCCTACTACCACGTCGAAACTTCCCAATTGGACTGGTAGTAGATCCAAAGCAAAATCACGTTCTCCGAGTTCGATCACACAGCCTCTGATAACTTCATCGGCTTCCACTAACTTTCCATTAGCCAATTCGATTGCGTACGGGATATCTAACTTATTAGTGGCTAATCCAAGTATATTCTTAAATTCTAGTGATACGAAGCTATAGTCGGCACCAGTATCAAATAAAACAGATGCATAGCATTGATTTACAGGGAACGTACCAGTGACAAAGTTGGGATCCTGGCGCGCTTCCTGTGCACCGATTTGGAACACTCTTCCCCGGGCTTGGTTCAATCCCGGGCAGTCCCTCTTGAAGTGCCCAACGTCACCGCAATGAAAACATCCTAATCTTTTTCCACTTCCCGCACCATCCCCAACTGGCGGGTTGTTTTGATTGGCAGTTCCGGCTTGATTTGCATTGTAGCCTTGATTATTCCCTTGTGGGCGATTTCCCAAACCACCACGATTATCGTTTCTATTCATATATCCTCCCTGGCCTCCCCGGCCTGTACTAGCCCAACATGATTCCTTTGAGTGGCCCGGTTTTCCACAAGATTCACAAACTCTCACGTTACAATGGCCAGTATGGTGGCGTTGGCAATTGTTGCATTTGGGCTGGGTGCCCTGGTACCCTTTTCCTTTCTTGGTACTGCCAGCTGATTTTCCCTTCTTTACTGCCGTACTGACGCCTTGCTTGAAGTTTGAAAACTTCCTTTTGTTATCTCCTGAGGACTCAACGTGAGTCTCTGTCTTCTTCGCCTTGACTTCATCAAACTTGTTTAAACGAATTGCCTCCTCGGTGAGAGCCACGCTCAAATCAATGGCTTCCGTGATAGTTGCTGGTTTGGAGGAGGTTACCATGCTAATGATTTGAGGAGCTAATCCCCAAATGAAGCGCTCAATTCGCTTGTATTCTGGCGTGACCATATAAGGAACCACTTGAGATAAGTCGTGAAACCTCTGGACGTATTCTGCAACCTTTGGTCCATCCGTCTTTAGGTGCCAAAATTCAGTCTCCAACCTTTGAATTTCTGCGCGGGAACAGTACTTCTTGCGCATAAGCTCTTTCAGCTCTGCCCAGGTCAGTGCGTAGGCGGCAGCTTCGCCTAGCGTCTGGACTTGTAAGTTCCACCAAGATAGGGCTCCGTCTAGAAACAGCCCTGAGATGTAAGTGACCTGCTGGTCGAGCGCACATTTGCTCATGCGGATGGTGGAATCAGTCTTCTCGGCCCAACGAGTAAAAGCGATAGCGCCTCCGGTGCCATCGAAGTTGGTGGGCTTGCAGTCTAAGAACTGCTTGTATGTGCACCCTGCACATTCATTGCAACATGTGATAGATATTAGCTTTCTTGCTAAGGAAATCCGTTTAGGTCATGGTATGTCTTAATGACTTAAACATTACCGTGTGGTGGATTATTGTTGCCCTGGTTAATACTTCCGCTCGTTCCGGGCTGAGATGCTGCATACTGTGCTATGGCAGCGGCAATGATTTGTTGCAGTTCTGCCTCGTTAGTGGGCATGCGCGTTTCGCGTCTTGGCGGCATCTTCTAAAAGACGTTTCACATAGGTTAGTGAAGTGTACGTATGCATTCACAATACCAACACATAACATTTCATGTTATCAACAAGTCAATCACATAACCTCTTATGTTATAGGACATAAACAATTGATTGAACATCGCATGTGATGAGAATACTGCGATTGTATTGCCACAATTCGAGACCACAATGTAAAGCCCACAATTACACCACCACATCATACTACGTCAATAACTTCGTAGGGGACGACCCTAGACAAGTCGTGTGATTGCTGGTCATGTTCAGGAGTCTCTGGTTCGTCCTTTTTCAAATTTCAGGACTCCACGTCAAGTTTCTGAATTTCTGTCCTAAAACAACATTTCCTCTCAATCGTTTCCTTGAGCCCAGCTCAGTGCATAAGCAGCGTCTGTGCCAAGGGTTTGAACCTAGAGGTTCCATAAGAGAGTGTGCCATCTAGCAACATCCCCGAGATGTAGGTAACATTCTGTTGGGGCGAACAGTTACTCGTTCTTAGAATGGAGTTGGTCTCTTCGGACCAACGAACAAATGCAACGATGCCTCCTCTTTTATCAAAGTTCAAAGGCTTGCAGTTCAGGAACTGTTTATAGGTGCAGCCAGTTGGATGGTTACTCCCAGTAATGCCATCGTTGTACTTAGAGCGGAGGGCTTCATGTCGTGCATTTATTGGTGAGATGCGTTCTTGCAGCTCGGCTTCTGTCCTCAGTAATGTACCGGTGCTTGTGTCACGTCTGGGTGACATTCCCTTTTTGTCGAAATAGTGTGAAGCGGGTTGGACAATGTTTCAATTGTCTATGGGGTATATATAGCAACGTAAGCCATCATGTAATCACCCCATTTCTCAAGCAAATACACTCATTGTATAAGTGGGGAAGTAAATTCCCGAGCCTTCACATAGGCTTTGTCAATTTGGCTTGTTGCTTGTAGTAGAATGAACTCGAGGCTACATCGCCTAGGTCATTTGTGTTTAGGTTATTTCCTGCTGCATTGGTTATCATTAGCTTGGCCTGCAGAGTCCACCAGGATTCCTGTGCACTACAAATCGTTATTACGTGGGCCCCCGTAATAATAAGTTGTCTTGCACAGTTACCCCAAATTTTCTCTCATCCAAGCAGATGATCAACCAAGGAGCAACAGCCGGTGCATTGGCATGAACAGGGTCATACTCCAATGCGGGGTTAGGAGCGACGCCTGGCTCAGGGGCCACGGCTAGCTTCGAATCAAAAACTCCATCTTATAATCAGCTGGATCAACAATCACAGGGGTTACAAGATCCCCCAAGGGCTGGTCTAAGTGCATGAACTCAATGTCATGGTCTGGATCAACACCAGGCGGAAAAACAGAATTGTCCTCATAATCGCGATCAAACTCAAAGCTGTGTGTGGGATCCGGTGCGGCTGATGATGCCATATCAGGGTCGGCGTCGTGTAAGTGGTGCTGCATTCCCTGTATGTGCGAAGACGCGGATGTCAGAGACTCAAATGAGTCTGGGATAGGGGAATGAGTTTCCCCTGCAGGAGCGTCCGCATGCAGTAGTCTAATACCAGCAGCAATAGGGCCTCGCCCTCAAGTGGGTCCTCCTCTTAGTAGTTCGACATCGTCTTCAGAGACAACGTCGAGGGCATATTAACAACGAGATAAGCGGCAGGGGGCAAATTCCCAACAAGATAGCCATTAGTAGGCTCTGCTACGACTTTAGGCAGCGCACAAAGGGCTGAGAGTCGTCGTTGTCTGTGCCGGTAGTATCAGAAATGTACACCTCGTGCTTCGATGAAACTATGTCGTCTGATACTATGGTCATGGGATTTGTAGTGTCCGTCTTTCTAGTACTTGATGAAAGCATGACGTTGTAACACAAACACATATATTTTCAATCATATAGTCATATAAACATGTAGTCACCACGTAAACATTCAAATTATCCTTCTAGTCCCACTAGCCAACACTTCTAGTCCCACTAGCCAACACTTCTAGTCCCCCTAGCCAACACTTCTAGTCCCACTAGCCAACACTTCTAGTCCCACTAGCCAACACTTCTAGTCCCACTAGATCAACACTCCTAGTCCCACTAGTCAACACTTCTAGTCCCACTAGACCAACACTCCTAGTCCCACTAGTCAACACTCCTAGTCCCACTAGACCAAGCCTCAGCCTCCCGACTGGGCCTTAAATAATGAATAAAATGTGCTCAACATTTGTTTGTAAAAAGTTTTGGATTCTGGACTTAAGTGGTATGCAGTAAAAATGTTTTCGTGAGAGCCCTAGTGATCATAGTCTAGACTCAAGAATGAATCCTAGTTCGCTATGATCAGAGCTCTGATACCAAGCTGTCACACCCTGGCTTTGCGGAAGCGTGGGTAGTTTTGGTGTGACTTCTTAATACCATAGCTAAATCATAACAAAGCTATATGAATTTAAAAACCATGCAAGTCATCATTTAGTTTAGAAATCAACATACAATACCATTGTTTTAAACATACGACCATAACCTTGTTCAACAACATTTCAACTAATAACAGAACATAAACGAGGGTTAAGGATTGTGTCTTGTCCAGGTAAGAGAACACAACCCCTAATCCTTGATGACTTCATGAAGATTGCAGCGGAAAACGTTCATACCGTGCCAGAATCCCTTTTAATTTCCTGAAATACATGTGAGTTGAAAAATCAACAATAATGTTGAGCGAGTTCATGTGTAAGTGAGTATGTAAAACACTTGTGAGTATAAAAATAGTTGTGGTATGTAGCAGTTGTAAGAGGACTTGTGATCACCAATGGTTTGCAAGGCCACTGACATATGTGAAGTGCAAATAGGGAGACTCAAACCTAGCAGATTTCGCCACGGCAAAGTATGTGGACAAAGTCACCCCACGGTCCGTTTCTAGTTTGGCCGGGGGCTGGGCTCGCTACACCCAGATAGATCTACCGCTCCTGTCCCTCGGTCCCTCCATGAGGACTAATGGCCCCATGTGTTCCTATCCACTCACATGATCGTATAACACCTCCTTACGTTAAACATACCGTTGTAAAGTACTCGTAAATCATAGTAACATGTATTTCACCCCCGCAGTTAAGAAAACTGAAAACAGTTAGAGAAAAGGGGGACATGAACTCACAGTGGATGCGTAACTCTATCAAGCGTCTCTGAAGCAGTAATCTGTGCAACGACCTACAAGTGCTAATTCTATTAGACGGACGGCCGTGCTTTAGCTTTACAGTTTATGTTTGCGGGAAATAGTTAGACAACTATTTCGTGGTACATTTTGTATATGCTTGATAGTTATCTTCCTTCCCAAGGATGGGGGATTTAATACATGTGCGCGATATTTTCCATCATTAAGTCTCACTTAAGCTTCATATGTATTCAACTCCAAAATATAAGTATTTATCCAAAATACGTTGTTTAAAGTATGCGCTCATAAATATTTCCGAAATTGTGTAAGTTACGTTTTAACATACAAGTGGTAATATAATTACCGGTGTATTTATGGCGAAAGCGTTAGTATCACCTTTGGAGTCGTTATCGTTCGTAAACATTATTTTTACTCTAAAAATAATATTTATGTGTTTCACAAAATAGTCATAAACAGTGTGTGAAAATATATATTTATCACGTTAATATTTTGTGAAAATCCCACCTCCGAATATTTAGTAATTTAAGTCATGGCGAAATTTATGTTTTGAAATCATGTCAAAAATGATTCTAACACTCGTAATGTAAACAAGTTTAAGTGTTAGGTTTTTGGAAAATTTCGCCAGAGTTTCCTCTGTAACTGGAGGTGGCCACGCTTTCAAGCGTATCATTTTCTTTTAATAATCAAATCAATCAACTTCTTTCTTCAATCAAACAGCTTCCGACAAATCAAACTAGTCAATAAATATGTAAATTTGCATAGTCGCATGAACTTGTAGTTTTTCCGAATCTATATTATAAATCCCAATTATATATGTAGATCTTTATATAAAGTACTTTCAATCTTGTAAAAACCTCGTTTTTAGAGAAGTCCGACTTTACAACTTCTAGTTATTTTTCCCAAAAATATTCATTTTGTCGAAATATGCGTCACACAAGTGTTTACACACTTGTGTGTTGTAAGATCCGTTTCTTTAAAATACATGGTTCTTAAATGTGTGGTCCTTTGAAGATACCACTTGCGGATACGTAGATCCGCTAGTTTTAAACACCCTTTTACCGGTTAAAACACTTTTACACAAGTAAAATATTTCTTTACAAGTTCATGTCTCTAAAATGTGGTAGTGTTCACCTTTAACCCTTGTATCTTTCAAAAACAAGCTTATGTGAAGATACATGATTTTACAAGGTCGGGTTAAACGAAGATTCGAGCTACCACATTATAGATCGGGTCTAGATAAACACAAATTTCAAGTCCTACGACTTTTACACAAGACATGTGCTATTAACCCCCATTATTGTGATTTTACTAGACTTTAAAGATTCAAAACGCGTGTTTACGATATTTAACCGACGAAAGTTCTTTTAACCACTTTAGATATGTGTGAAAACGAGTTTTAAAGGTTATACCTCTAGCTCGGGGCTAGGGAAGAATCGTGACGAAAAACGCGTGGATAAAAGCTATCGGGAGTGGTCCTTCGTGTTCCGCTTGCACCAAACCTTCTAATACGCAACCCTTAGGACTTGTATGACCTTGGAATGAAGAGATCAATGACCGAAAATATGGTGGTTGTGTGGGTAGAGTTCGGCCGAAGGTGGAGGGTGACAAGAGAGAGAGTAATTTGTGGTGTTAAGTAATGGAAGATTAGTGTGAGTTAATGTGTTATTTATAGGCCAACTTAAGTGTATTATCCATTGGAAAACATGTCTAGGAGATATTAGGCATAGGAAATAAAATAATAACACAAGGACAAGTACATGTCCCCTAGATGGGGACGGTTTTAAAAGGGGGGGGGGGGTCCCTAATCCGATTTCAACAAGTAGTTAGGGATTAGTTTAAGTTAAACTTGGTTAAGTTAGGGATTAACCCAGTTAGTTATATGTTGCGTGTTATGACGGGTGTTAGGGTAATCAGGGACCCTAACTAACTTAGAAAAATACACATAGTGAAAATATAAATATTTTCGTGTTCCGGGTAAAGTCCGGGTGTCCGGTTGGATAGTAATCCGTTAAAGTGTTACAAAAGCTTTAAAGTGTCGTTTTTGATACTTTTAGTGACACAGTTTAATTTCCAACACTTTAGAAAGTGTCTAGTGATATTTTTCCCATATTTTGGCACTTTACTAGTCAGCTAGAAGCTGGTTAAATTATTAAAGTGCTGTGTTTTGTACTTAAAGTACGTTTTAGGCACATCCGTTCACTGTAACTTATCCCTAGAGACGCGGTTCTACAATACTTGTATTCCTACACTCTCCACTAGTGTAGTAACTTTCTCAGGCTCTTACAGGCCTTAGAGGCAGTGTCTGCCTGATGCTGGTTATATCAGCATGTCCACTGTGTATCCGTTAATTGTGCTACTGTGCGTTTAGTGCATCAAGTTTGTCACGAAGGTGCAATAAGCAAAATATAGTGTGACAACAAGTAAAGTATGATGCAGTTATGTTCATGTATCAGTATAATAGTAGCAATTCATCAGCTAGTTCAATGTTGCACAGTAATCAAGCAGTAATTAATCAGTAATTAAGTTGTACGGATACCTGGTTTAGTGCGGGTTGTCACACGTAGTCAGGGTTTGCAATGTTCTTAAGATCCGAGTTTCATTAAGATCCGAGTTTCATATGATTCATAGTGTCCGAGTTTTGATGATTGGAATAAGATCCGAGTTTATTGTTTTGTATATGGTCCGAGTTTAGTTGGGAGAGGGTGTCCGGGATTGCTATGAAATCAAGTCCAAGTTTTATCCTTCACACATTAGTCCAAGTTTTATCCTTCACACATTAGTCCAAGTTTTATCCTTCACACATTAGTCCAAGTTTTATCCTTCACACAATAGTCCAAGTTTTATCCTTCACACATTAGTCCAAGTTTTATCCTTCTCACATTAGTACAAGTTTTATGGATTTTGTTGGGTCTGAGTTTGTAAGGGGATGCCTTGTCCGAGTTCAATAGGTGGGGGTTTGGTTCGAGTTTGTTAAATGTTGCATGGAAAACACCTAACATGCCACTGTGTGCTACTGTATGTATGTTCAGTCTTGTATGATGAAATATGTAAACGATAATCATAAAGGACCCTGATGTTTGGACACTAAGGGATTGCAAATCCTATTTAAACCCTATTTGAACGTAAACACTTACATTGAGTTTATGTGCAATGTACCTTAGGTCGCGTGTAACGGACCTAACCATTAATTAACGCTAGAAGCGCATTATCAAACCGAGCAAACCAAGGTGAGTTCACTGCTCTTTTCCCAAGCATGCATCCCGGGAAGGGATATCGGGTAACGTTTTCAAGGAAGAATGTCAGGTTAACGGGATGTTTGTTATTACTCAGTTTCTATCATATAAGACCCCTTACATCTACCGATTGTTGCCGGGAAGGCAACGAGGTATTTAGTTAATAGCGCTATTAGGTTTGGCACCCTCACACCGGGCCGGAATGGACGGGCGTGAACTATTTACCTTGACCACTTGACCAATGCTTTGATAGAGGCATTGGGGTTTGGGCAAACACATCTAGTAGCCACATACGGTAATCGAGTTAATACCATCATCAAAACATATCGTTGAACTGTTTTAAACACATATCTGGTAACTAAACGCGTTAACAAAACTTTGAACTCACCAGCGTCGTCTGACACACTTGTCTGCATGCTTGCAGGTCTATAGGTTTATATCATTGGGACTTGCTATCTGGGATGCTGGAGTGGTCATGGGTCGAGATACTTGGAATCACAAGACAAGTCTAACGGTTTTGTACATTTGGTTTATGAAACTCTTAACAAATGATTATGCTTCCGCTGTATACAATGAATGATATGTAACGTTTGTAACACTTTATGTTAAAGAATAAAAGTTTTATTTAAATATATTTACGAGTTCAATGTGATTGGTGGCTTGGATCCTGGTACGTCACACGCCTCGCGGGGGTTTCCGCATGTGGTATTTTGGGGGTGTGACAGCTACCATAGCCCGTTGCGTATATTTCATGCGTCAGTCTCACACTTTTAGGGCCTAACAATCCCCCCTAGACTGAATCATCAAATTGTCTTCATATCATGAATTCAACAACATCTTCAACGGAGTCTATAGTTGTCGTTATGCTGTAGGTGTTGTTTAAGTTCTTGACTTCTGAACTCTCAGCACTAGGTCTCTTTCTTCTTCTATTGTGGGTTAGCTTCATATTAGGATCATGATCAGCAATCGCTTGAATAACTTGTTAAAAATAATGCGAGAGGAGGATTCTCAGCCACTCTTTTCTTGTTCAATCTTTTCTCTTTCAAGCAGTTTCACGGGTACTTCGTCACATGTACTTTCACTGTCAAACGGCAATTCATATCCGATTCTTCTGACTCTTGTACACTTGGTCACGATGCTTCATGTGTGTCAGCAACTAACAGCATCTCATTCTTCATCAACCCCTGTTTCTTGATTTAAATTAAGTTCTTCAAAATTCTCAGAAATTTATAAGCAAACTATCCTATGCAACAAAGGAAAGTACCATATGAACACTTAGCACATCCAAGTACTAGTACTAGGATTTCACAATTCCAATTTCTTTCAACTTTTGATGATCAGTGAAATCTTTAAGAACGGTTCATTAATTTTTTTTAAATAAAACACTCTATTTTTGTATTTTTGGTTTTTTCTTGTTTTTTAAAATTTTATAAGAATATAAACACTAACAAATAAACAAAGAAATTAATGTAACATCCGTTAAAAATGGATCTCCGAAATCCAAATGCTTGTACAGTGGAAGTTTTTCGCGAAAATTAATAATGAAGAAAAATTATTTATTTAGTTATTTATCCATTTATTTATTTATATAAATTATTTAAATTAAAGGTATAATTAAAAAATTGTATAAAAACATTAATTAAAAAGTGAAATTTAAAATAACTTGGTTAACCTTTGTAAACTAAACAATTAACCAAGTTAGTTAATTAGAATGAACCATAAACCTGCAGGGACTAGGATTGTAATTTATGAAAATAATTTTGTGAGTTGCAACAAACTAAAACTGCTTTTGTAATGTAACTGAAACCCGAAGGGCGTGTTTGCAAGAGCCCCTTAAACTTTTGAATTGAGCCAACTCATCCTTTGTCAAATCCCGTTCTTCTCGCCTCCGAATCTTCGTTTTATTGATAGGATTGTGTTTCCAACACTAAAATTTTCATTTATACGCGTTTCGAACATCTAATTGATACCAAACTCGCATCAAATCGAGACCAAAGCAATCGGACCTTTCCTTGTTTTGCGATTCATTCCAAATCTTCATTTATCGGTTAAGAATAAGTATAAATACAACCATGTCGACGTCATTCGAACTCTTCACCCTTTCCATTCACTTTAAAAGAAAAAAACAAAAATAAAAATCGTCTGCGAAGCCCTCGACGAAGCTCCTTGTTTCTTCGCCATAATTCGTCTATCTCCGAGATCTTCTCTCCTCGTATCTCCGGTATGTACGGCCAATGTGAAACCCACACCACCATGGACCACTTTCAACCAGTCCCTCATTCTTTCAGCGAACCCGTGTACTCAACAACTGATATGCTGCCATGTTCATCGATACCTTGCACTACCTCCAATCGACCTCGCATCATACTGTGCTTGGCTACAACGGTGCGACGAAATAACACATGCGTGGAACTGCCCTTCTCAGCGGACAATCGACCACCAAACAGCACCACCTTGGCACTCCGGTGACGATACTCGAATGTAACCGACACTTGTCGACGGCCACTCATGCATAAGGTAAGTCATTAGTTGACATTGGGCTGTGCAAATTATTACATTTACGAGAATGTTAAAAAAAACAAGAAAACATGATATACATATCTATTATTTTATTAAGGTGTTCCATTCACATTATCATTATTTAAAAAAATATTAATAAGTTACATATGCATAAAGTTTCAACATTATAAATAGCCAATTATTCATATGAATTAGTAATAACAAATAGAAATACGCACTTAGCTAGCCATATGTATTCATACTTACACATTTACTCTACTCTTTAGAAAAAGAAAAAAAATATATATAATAAATAAAAGAGATATATAACACTTGAACAATGATATAAAACATTGATGGAAAGAAAACTCAAAATTTAATAATTACAATGTACTTCAAATCATAAATCCATAGCCATGCCCACAATACCTCTATAACTTAACCCTTCTTGTACGCAAACGAGCATGGATCAATGACCTCCCTGATGATTTAACTTAACCTCAGATTTATATTTAGAAGCTGCAACTTTGGTCTAACTCCCAATTTATTTCGCTGTTGCACCATTTGCTGTCGATATTTCCGGCAATTTATTACCATCTCCGACCAGCCCCTTTTGGTTCACTAAACCCCAAAACTGACATTAATACATTATCACTCATCGTCTTCACTGTGTGACACCTCTATCCGCCGACCCCAAAAAGCACCGCATAAACCTCCACAAGAGTTGCAATCCATTCATTTTCGCAACTGAGGTACCAAAACGAACCCGATAACTATTTTATTGCTATACGTATATGTTAATATTATATGCACATCTAACTGTGATGATAGACAAAATCTAAAGTTCATTTATATATTTACGATGACCTGCATGCGCTAGAAGAAGGAAAATAAAGAAGACATGCTTGAACTGATATATATACACGCACGTATGGATACAAAACTTGCTTTGCTATTGTCTCTATTTGCAGTTCCATGCACACATTTTCTTTAAAACTCACACTTGTATGCGTTACCCTTTTGGCTTGTAAGATAAATAAAAGAGTGAATTAACCGGATAGTCCTATGAATTCACGTTTTTTCACGTTTAGTCCCCACCTTTTGGAAATAGAAGGTATGCTCTCTATGGTTTGTTAATTTGTTACTCGGATAATCCACTGAGTAAATGTCAGTTAGATTGGTCAGTTAAATTAAGCTGGTGTGAAATTGCTACATTGTCCTTATTAAACATAAAAATATGCTTTATTTATTAAAAGAAATATATATATTTAAAAGAAATATGAATTAAAATAAAACTTATCCCATCACCTCCTTCACAGCCAATAAACGCCACCATCCACAGCCCCACCTACCTCCACTTCCCCCATTAGCCACCACCACTGGTCATCATCTCCACCACCATTCAACAACACCACCAGAATTAATAACCCCAAATCATCTTCACTCCCTACAACCCTTAGATCAAACCAATTATCCCCATCAAAATCACTAGATTTCTACACATGGGTATCTAAAAATCTTTACAAAATTGTAACTTTTGTTGTCCTAATCGCCACCATTGCCGCCGTGTTCTTCCTCCACAACGTCGGAGACTCGAATCGGAGATTCACTTGTTGTTATTATATGTAAATATTTTTCAAACGTAAATAAAAAGGCTTTAGTAATTAATACACCAACATATTAATTTTCAAACGTAAATAACAAGTTATATATCACATACTAGGCTATCACCCGGAAACATCCCGGACTATGAAAATTTTGTTTTCAATAATAAAAAAGTATATAAACAACATTTTCAAACTCATTAGTATCTTCTTTCCTTTCCACAATAATTTATTTGTTCGGTTTCATTAGTATCCTAACTTTGTCTCCATATGTATTCATGGTTTTCGTGTAAATCTAATAAACTTTTAATTCTTAATGAGATCTTAGCATAAATTTTTTTCGTAAACCCATACAAAATGTTATATTGTTTGTTTTTAAATTATATTATATTATGCTTTTACTTGAATTTTCAACTAATAAAATTCATAAACATATTATAAACAACGTGTTTTAGGAAATTATATGTATTTTGTTTTCTTTTTTCTTTTATTAAGACTCATCGATTAATGTCAAACTTAGTACTCTGATCATTGTGATAAAATCCTTACATGACAAATGATAAGTTTATTAAATTAAAAGGAAAAAAAATATTGGTTAAAAAGGATAGATTTATTCATATATATAAAAAGCATATAAAGATCAAACAACCACGTCAAACAAACTGAAATATTAAAAAAAACCAGTGTTTTAAACGTAAAAATCATAAAAACTACTTTGAATTCATAGAGATAGGAGCTAAGTTTCTTTCTTGCTAACTTTCTCCGAATCCTTGACGTTACTTGGAGTTGAAGAATTGTAGACGTCAACCAGTTTACGCTTGTTGATTTTATTGATATCAGAACTGGTATTAGCATCATCATTCTTAACGCTTGGAATATGACTTTTTCTTTGGATAAATTCTTTATTGTTTCCCTAAGACAATGTCAAAATTAAGTTACTAATAATAGAATTACATAAACTGTAATATTAATGTATTAATATGAATCATCTATTTTTATAAAAAAATACCTCAGTAATCTTCATCTTTTTTTGGAGCTCATTAATAATTGACTCATCATCGGTAATGTTTGTAACAACATACATTTCATCAAAGTTAGTCAAATTATAAGTTGTTATCTTAATTTTAAAAGCAAACATCTTTCCAATCAACTTGTTTAAATCCACAGGAAAGCTAACTTCTTCAACATCCTGTGAATCATAATATTTTATTATTAAATTAATATAACCAAAAATTTAAATGTAATGACAAAAATATATAGGTGAAGTAAAATTTTTTTATACATACAGGTGTTGTGTTTTCTTGAAGCAATTGGTCGGCAGACTTGAGAACAACTTTTTCAATAATTTCATCAGCCAGAGGTTGAAATAATATTATTGGAACATCATCACTAGTGTCTCCCACTTGAACTTTTATCTTGAATCTAGTTAAATTAAATAAAAAATATATACAAATCGTTTATATTTTAATAAATATAATTATTGAAATAGATAAAAATATGCTCATAATACCTTGCAATTGGATATATAACCCTTTCATCACTCTTATAATTGTTGCACACATGAAACAAATGCTCCTCCATGCCCACACAGTCTATAAGATCTGTATCAGCCTCCATTAAACATTTAGGACACTCCATATAGTGCCAACCAAAATGCTAATCTATAGCCTTAATAGTACCAACTATCACAACGAATTAAGGCTCTGTAAATTTGAAAAAAAGAACAGAATTAATTTCTATAAAATAATTTGGTACAAATTTATTATATAGATTCGTAAAAACCTTCATGATTTGCCAAAGGTCATATATGTTTCTCAAAGGAGTCTTTAATTCATCTCTTGACATCTACAAAATTTAATACAAAACTTTGTTATATATAAATCGAACAAAATACAAATTGAAAGCAATAAAATAATAGAGTACTTGAAGATTAGAGTAAAAAAATTATAAATTCACACCTTCTCAACTTCACACTCAAAGACAGACTTTCTCTTATGATGTGTGAATTGTAACAACTTTGAACATATATTTATAATAAAGTTTTAGTTTAGGAAATTGTTAGATTAAAATTGATATATTATGAGAAAATGAATAAAATGAAAAACTTGATTATATTTATGGTTATTTTTGAAAAATTGATATTAAATATATTTTTGATTTTCGAAAACTTTGACAAATTTTTTAACTGGCATATTTATAAACGAATAACTTATAAATACTAAAAAAATATAAGTTTTTCCTAATCAATATATAAGGGACAAGTTTATAATGAAAAAACAAAAAAAATATTATATAAATTCATTAACATGTAAATATAAAAAAATGATATTAATTGAGTTATTTTAATGTGAATACAAATATATATCTTTAAAAAATGTAAATAATACAAAAATTAAAGATTGTATTATGATCATTGATAAGAAATTATACATTTATTTATATAAAAATAAATGAAAAAGTAATATACGTATTTTTTTTATTGACAATGATTAATAAAAATATATGTTATTTTAGTTATATGATATTGGTTGATTTTTTTAAAAACGTTATAACAATGAAATTTAAGAGATTGACATGTGGATGTTAAAATTGATGACATTTTAGTACATTTCTAATTTTGTTATTGTTAGTTAGATCGTTTGAAGATATAGATAAACTTAGTATGATTTACAAATTATATATTACTAAAATATTATACTAAAAATATATGATTTTTTAAGAGTATTAAACATAGATATAATCCTACAAATATGGAATTGTTTGCGCGGTATTTTATATTTTGGAAACAATAAATAAAAAATCATACAAAAAACGGAATTCATTGAGTTAAATCTAAAGTAATTATATGGTTTTATTATTATAATAATAATTAAATTGTTTTTTTATTTATTTGCTTTTTCTCTATTTATTGTTTTTCACCCAGCCTATAATATTAATTTAAAATTAAATAATAATAATAATAATAATAATTCATCAATAATTTCAGTAGATGAATGTGATACTTATATGGATTAGAATTTTACACTTTTAGGCGATATCAAGATAGAGAAGGAGAGAGCGTTTGACATCAATACTCATTCATATAGTTCAATGATAAATTACTTTGCAACTTCTTAGTTATGTGTTCTGCAACCTTTAGTTTATGATCATTTTGTATAGCTACCTGAAAACTAATTTAGATTACTTAAATGTATGCATATATATTATAAAAATATATATTATTAAAAAAAATTATAAACCACAAAATGGACCAAAAATAAATATAACAAAAACTTGAAAATGAAAACAACCTCAACACCGTAACAATCAAAATCCATATCAATTAACACAAAATCTTAATTTGAGTCATTGCTAAGTGGTTCTTCGAAAGGTGCAAGTATAAACTTTCCAGCACGTTCAAACCACTTAAAGATGCACATTTCTCAGATTAAAAAGCCTTCATCTTTTATCAACTCGTCCCAACCAATAACATAAAACCTAAAGTTAAAAATAATAGGCGAATAATAAGTATTGGCATTATAAAGATATATAAAGTTTTTCTATAAAATTAAATAAACAAATAAATTAGAAAAGTTTATACCTTTTTGTAGGCTCATTTTTTAATGCTTGAAATTCCATAGCACATTCGTGACCGTCTATAACTTTAATAATAATTCTCAAAGATTCTTCTAAACCAGCTAAGATCGCAATTTCTTCATGAATAATCTAATAAAATCAAAACATTTAATCAGTTATTCATTTGATTAATTAATAAATAAAATATTATTTATACGAAGATTATTCTATTGAACTCTTACCAATTTAGAAGAAACAATTGTTTCAAAGAAGGGTGTATAAGTCGAGTTTGGGAGATTTTAGAACATACTGACGTCCTGACTTATCAAATATGTTGATGTTAAATAGCATGTTGTCTTGCATTTAAAAAAAAAAAATATCAACAAAGTCTAACCGAAGGTCAAAGAAAAATTTACTCCATTCATCTGTGAAGCAATAACTCAGACCAATTTTCGAAACGTTAACTTTCCATGTGTGATCTTTAGATACTTTTAGAATAGCTGTAGTATGAACATGAAGAGTTCAGAAATATTTTATCCCAAAAGCCAAAGGTAGTGACATAAAATAAATTAATAAAAATTATCATTATACTGCCTATCTTGGAAAAGGAAATTAAGTATTTTATCAATAAGACTTCTTTATGAAATACTTACAAGATGGGTAGAGAATGGTTGATCAATTGACTTGCAAAAAGCAGGTTGTAAATACTGCTTAGAAGGGTTTTGGAGGTAATAAGATAGGTTAAACTTATTGTTTCTGACATATTCAAATACCAAAAAACAAAGAACCTCCAAATCCAAATCTTTAACGATATTTTGCCAACCATTCATGAAATAATATTGATCACCAATATAGTTGAGATCAACAATCCATAAATTGCCATTACTTGTAGCAACAATAACTTTAGAGTTGAACATATTATTCAACAATAACATCTTGTTCATGCTTGATGGAATTGCCTAAAAATAACAAGTAAAGCAACTAAATTTAAAAATCATCCAACAAATGCGGTAGGTATAAATAAATATAACAACTAATAATGAAAAAAATACGTATTTACCAAATGAGAAGACAGTGGATCCTATAGAA